>CM053593.1:282067097-282093303 GCA_028646575.1 Pseudocheirus occidentalis | reverse complement strand
AGTTAACAATTACAGTTTTTCCACGTAGGCACATAAATAGTTCAACTTTGATAAGCTCCTTATGATTTCTTTTCCCTGTTTACCTTCTCATGCTTCTCTTGCTTCTTGTATTTGAATGTCAAATTTTCTATTCAGTTCTGTTTTTTTCATCAAGAAGGCTTGAAAATTCTCCACCTCATTGAATGACCATATTTTCCCCTGAAACATTATGCTCAGTTTTGCTGGGTAGGTGATTCTTGGTTTTAATCCTAGCTCCTTTGATCTCTGGAATATCATATTCCAAGCCCTTCTATCCCTTAACGTAGAAGCTGTTAGATCCTGTGTTACCCTGATTGTGTTTCCACAATGCTCAAATTGTTTCTTCTTGGATGCTTGTAATATTTTCTCTTTGGTCTGGGAACTCTGGAACCCGGCTATAATATTCTTAGGACTTTTCTTTTTGGGGATCTTTTCCAAGAGGTGATCAGTGAATTCTTTCAATTTCCATTTTGCCCTATGGTTCTAAAATATCTGGGCAATTTTCCTTGAGAATTTCTTGAAGGATGATTTCTAGGCTCTTTTTTTTGATCATGGCTTTTAGGTAGTCCAATAATTTTTAAATTGTCTCTCCTGGATCTATTTTCCAGGTCGGTGGTTTTTCCATTGAGACATTTCACATTGCCTTCTATTTTTTGGATCTGTTTAATAGTATCTTGATTTCTCATAAAGTCATTTGCTTCCATTTGCTCCACTCTAATTCTGAAGGAATTATTCTCTTCAGTGAGCTTTTGAGATTCTTTTTCCATCTGGCAAATTTGACTTTTTAAGGCATCCTTCTCTTCATTGGTTTTTTGGGCTTTTTGTCATTTGAGTTAGTCTATTTTTTAAGGTGTTATTTTCTTCTCTTTTCATGATTTTCTTGCATCATTCTCATTTTTCTTCCCAATTTTTCCTCTACGTCTCTTATTTGGTTTTCAAAATCCTTCTTAAGCTCCTCTATAGCCTGTAACCAGTTTATATTTTCTTGGAAGCTTTTGGTGTAGGAGTGTTGACTATGTTGTCTTCCTCCTGTTCCATGCTTTGATCCTTTTTGTCCCCAAAAAAGGAATCTAAAGTTGGATGGCTGTGCTTGCTTTGCTTCTTTTGCTTGCTCATGTTGCTACTCAATTACTTGACTTTTGAGCTCTTTGCCACAGTAGAACTCTGCTTCCAGATGGGAGAACTTTGTCCCAAATCGCAGGGGTTTTCACAGCTGCTGGAACTATTAGGAGTGCACCATCTCTATAGCCCTCACTGGGCTTTGGCTCACTGGTCACACAACTCAGGACCACCACCCAAGAACATGATCCCCATCCAGGCAGGTTGAGGCAAGAGCACTTAACCTTTGAATGGTTGCTTGACTCCCCTATGATTTGCAAGCTGGAAGCTCTAATGCAGCCACATGGAGGCAGCAGCAGGGCCATCACACCTCCACCACTTCTCACTCTGGGGGCAGAAACTGGATCACATTCCGTCCACCCCAGGTTTAACAGAGTTCCACTGACCTTTTACTTTGTCTTCAGCATTTATGGGTTGATAATTCTGAAAACCGCCATAGCTATTGGTGATCCACTCTTTCAAACTCTCTAGCCATGGCTGGTCTGGGCCACCTTGGGGCTAAAACTGCAGGCTCGCACAAGGCTGGGCTCAGTTCCCAGCATGTTGTGATGAACCCTTCCTGTATGCCTGCCAGGCTGCTTTCAATGGGAGATTTGTTTCTCTCTGTCACTTTGTGGGTTTTGTAGCTCTAAAATTTGTTTAGATTCATATTTTATAGTTATTTGAGGTGGTGAGGTGGTTGTGGGGGGAGCCACGGAGTTTTCCTGCTTTTATACTGTCATCTTGACTCTGCCGCCTAACTTTCATCTTAAACCTTTTTCTTTAACACTCCCTTTATCATGATGCACTCACTGAAACATGGCTTCCTCCCTGTAACACAGTTCACAGTGAAGACTAGCAATGAGGTAGTGGTAACTCTGATGGTGTCTCAGAACCTCCTTATGACAACAGTATTAAGCATTGGTTGCATTTTCACTAATAACTCCCAACCTACTGGTCATCTCGGGGGAGTTGGATTATTCCTTGATTCCCCATCACCACTTCCAGGCTCTCCTTCTACAAACATCACTCAAAGACCTCTGTTCCATTGAGATTCATTCAAACCATATGTAAAGCCAAGCACTCACAGCTTTTCAAGGTTCTGATTACACAGTATAGTGAACTCTTTGCTTATTCAGTAACAAATCAGAGCAAAACATTCACAGAAAAAAAAGGACAGCATTCACAACTTATCACTAAAAAGGACACAGAGTTTTCACCAAAGTGGTCACATAATTTTAAGCAAAAGATAACATTCATTTAGCAGGTCCTTCATTTAGTAAATCCTTAATTCAGTCACCATTAAGCCTCCTTAATTGACACAAAGTACAAATGTCAAAGTCCTCCACCCATGGGGTGCAATCAAATTACAATATCATCAGTCACTACTCGGTACCCTCATAAGAGGTAGTGGAAAGTACAAAGGTCATCCACCTCTAGGTCACAAATAAGTTACAATCTATTCTGTCAGCATTAAATGCCCAAGGAGAAGTCTTTTCATCTTGACTTGATGCAGGCTCTCAGCTTCCATGGTTCCTCTTCCATGGTCCCAGCTCCTGCCCAAATCTAACCAACTGCCACCTGGATTCAAATGCAGGCAGCTCCCAGTTCCTTGTCCAGCTCTCTGTGCGGTTCCTGTTCCATATTGAATCTCATGGTGTCCAGTCCATCTCAAGTCCTTCACAGTTTCTGTTCCTAGGAAGAGAAAACTTAACAGAGCCACAATAATATCTACACACATCAAGCTTAGCAGAATTATAACAATATTCACACACATGGTCAGCACTATCATCTCAATTCACTTTCTGCCTGTGAAATCAACATAGATTCAAAACAGACAAAGTACTGACACCACAGTCATAGTACTTACACCACAGTCATGCTTCATCTGGCAGCTCTGGCTGGTTTTTGGAAGCTCTCAGCAGAAGTTTCAGCTGGCTCTCAGAAGAAGCTCTGCCATCATAAGCTCCATTCAAAATCAAAATCACTTTCTCCAGACTGGATCTCTCCCCTTCAGCTTCCACACAGCTTGGTCCAAGAAGTTCTGACTCTCCAGCTTGTGCTTTTTCTTACATAAGGTAATAGCTTCTCCCTGTTTCACCCCTTCCTGTTATGTCAGCAAGAGGGGTTCATACTGTCTGTTTCTTAACAGAGGCTTGATATAATTAACTTGAAACTAAGTGCTAAGTACCTGTTTACTTGCCAATACAAGGGGATCTTCAAATTCCATTACTATTACACCATACTTATCACTCAATCAAGAGTTATACTTAGTACCCAGTTATAGATCTCCAGGATACTCTTCTTGTTTTCTCAAACAGTTCAATGCCTGGCTCACAGTTTTTCTGTCCTCCTCAACTCCTGTTTTTGTACTAGGGACTTCAGAATACATATTAACATTCACTCAATCACCCAAATCTCTCTATTATTCAATAGTTGTTTCTTATAATCTACTCCTCTTCCCTACTGTGGTTATACATAAAGACATTTATACCTTTGATCTTGCCATCTGCCATTAACCACAGCTATTTCACCTCCCTGTTCTTAAACTCTGAAAGGCCTTTATTTGATCACAATGTTGTCATTTTGTCTCTCTCTCTCTCTCTCTCTCTCTCTCTCTCTCTCTCTCTCTCTCTCTCTCTTTTATCAATCCTCACTGTAACCTCAAATCCCTAAACCTCTCAGTTCTTTCCCAATCTATGATCCTGGCAGTGGTTTCCCCATCTTAACCCTTTGGTGAACCAGTTCAACTCCTATTGTCCTATTTTCTTGAGTCCTTTGTCCCTTTATCATGTCACCAATCTTGCCTGACAATCCCCAGCCTTGGATTACTCCTACCATCTGTTGCCTTGCCTTCTACTTGCATGCTGCAGAACAAAGCTAGAGAAAATTCCAAAACCATATTGACTGAGTCTACAAAAATTGTTATATAATTTCCATTGGGCCTTCATTGCTGCAAAGCAATTCTTTTAAACCTCCCTTATTGAGTCACTATCACTCAGCACAAGCAACTTTTCCAAACCTCTTCCTCTCTCCTGAAGCCTCCCATGGCTCCTCCTCCCACTACCCTCTCAGCTGAGAACCTTGCCTCATGCATTACTGAAAACATTGGCCATTGCCAAGAGATTGCTCTCTCTTTTCCCTTCTTCCTTATCTTATCACCCAGAGACCTTCTGCCACTATTACCAACTTTACTACATGTCACACAAAAAGTCAAGACTTACACACACACACACACACACACACACACACACACACACACATACACACACACACACGGGATTAGAAAGCTATAATTTGGTTACTTGTTAAATGATGCTTTCTCTCAGGGATATTTTAATATACAATCCCACAATTTTAATTGGAAAGAATTTCAGTGGCCATAGAGACTAACCAGTATTATAATATATTTGATAAATGGTCATCTAGCTTCTGCTTGAGGAGGAACTCAGCATCTCTAGGGCCAGCCCCTCCCTCTTTTGCATGGCTCTAATTAGTAAGAAGTTTTCCCCTTCTATCAAAACTACGTTTTGTTTTTGTTTGTTTTTTTGTTTTTGTTTTTGTTTTTAAACACTCACCTATTGTTCCTGGTTCTGCCCCCTAGGTCATCCAAATAAAGTCTTTGCCAAAATCAAAGACAAAGGACTTTGATTCTTCTTCAACTTCAAATATTTGAAAATTGTGTGTGGGGGGGAGGTGGTTTCTAGATAAGATTTCTCACAGAGAGGTGGTAATTCAGAGACTGTTTAGTGCATTTCTTCTCAGAAGAGATGACAGCTTGAATTCTGGACAGCCAAATGATGAGGGGCAGGATGAGAATCATTTCCCCTGAGAAGAAGGAGCCTTCTAGCCTCTTTGTGCATTTGAATATAGGAACTTCACAGCTCCAGAGAATCAATGAACTAGGAAATAGTCTCTCTAATTATACTCTTACTTTCTCTCCTCTAATACCTTCCACCTCTAAAATTTGTAATAATTCCTAGTCAAAGCTTTGTATGGAAGGAAGGTTTAGTGTGGGTGGAACCTGGCCTTTCTCCAATACCAGCTGTCAGAGTCAAAAATGGGGGTTGAGGGAAACAGTGAAACTGAGCCCCATTGGGCATTTCTGATGAGTTGATAATGGACTGTGGAGCAAAAAAGTTTAGTGAAAGTAGGAAGGAGCTAACAATCCCTGGCATTGAGGACGTACCATGCAGAGGTTTTATACAAAAAGAAGGGGATGTGATGGGAGGTACCAGGGGAATACATAAGTATCAATTTGGCAAATACTGTAAATGGATGGGGACAGAGGCAGAAGACAGAATGTGAGAGATCCAGGAACTGAAAAGGCAGCTAGAACTAGGATTTCATGATAGCAGGATGGATTAAAGCAGAGAGAAATAGCCAGAGATAAAATGGAAGAGATATCCCTGGAGAAGATTCTGAGTGGCTGGCAGCAGGAGGAGAAGAAAGAAGCAAAACATTTGTATCAAAGCAATTTTACATCTTTATGCTATAGCCCACTCAAAACATCTATCTATAAACTGATTTCCCTTCTCTAAGAGGTATCTCTTTTTTTCCCTTTTCATGGGAAAATTAGTGAAATCATAGGCACAGAAATTCATTCCAGCTGATGGGTCCCAACTCACTGAACCCCAAGATTAGAAACTTAGATAGAGTCTCAATTTCATGGATGCTCAGATTCATATGTGTAAAATAGCAGATAAATGGGAGCTGAAGGGGAAAGGATGACATAAGGAACTGGCAGACCTTGTATGTAGGTGGAGATTGGGGATGGGGGTAGAGGGAGGTGGATCATGAGGTCACAGAGACCCAAGTAGCATGGAATACTGATAAGAACACAGCGCTTAGAACCAGGGCATATAAATTTAAATCCTAGCTCCAAATCAAAACAGCCGTGTAGTAGACTAGTCAATATAGTTTCATCATTTTCTTCAGATTCATTCAGTAGTACATGTGTAGGAGCAAGGACAACATATAAGGGGAGTGATCTAAGATGGAGGAGTGAACAGGCAAGATCAGGGATAGGATAAAGGAGCAAAGCCACTCAGGAAGATAGCACAGAGTTGAACTTGTTCACCAAAGACCAAGATGGGGAAAGGAGAGTGACAGCTTATCAGTTGTAAAATGTGGATAATAATACTTGTGTTAACTAACCTAAAGGGTAGATAGGAGGAAAATATTTTGTTAAATTTCAAAACACTATAAATGTTAAATTCACCATTATTTTTACCTAGCTGTGCCACCCAGGCTCATTCCTACAGAGAGGTTGACATTGATGCAAATGGCTACCCTTTGCTTCATCTGCCTATCAGATGAGAGAGCCTCAGGTCTAGGGCAGGGGAAGGGGAAAGTTTTGAGGAAGAGTTAAGGGAAGAAGAAAGTCAATGCTACAACTGTGAAGATTGCAACGTATTCCTCATTTTTTATTTTAAAATTTTTACTTTCAATTTCAATTAGCCACAAATATAATGGATAAATGATTGGTTGGTTGATTGTTGTCTTTCATTCTCAAAGAGGAACAAAGTAACAAAACTATGTGCCTGACTGTGGCTGATCAGGCCAACGTGAGCTCATGAGCAAGTGATAATCACATTGTCATGATACAAAAGTAAGGCACTAATAGTCCATATGAATTTTTGGAGTGGAGGTGGCTTAATTTGCACATCTCTCATATCCTTTGATTTACTGCAATTCTGCTCTGCTCATAGAGCACAACACCTTCTTTGATGCCAGCACACCATATTAGGTTGATCCTATGCCAGCGTCTCCCATGTCTCATAATCAACTTTAAATTCTTCAGGGAAACCTTGAGAGTGTCCTTGTATTACTTCTGACCTCCACGCAAGCACTTGACTTGTCTGAGTTCTCTGTAAAAAAAAAAAAGTATTCTAGGCAAACATATATTTGACATTTGAACAATGTGGCCAGCTCATCAGAGTTGCACTCTGTGCAGTAGAGTTTGAATGTCTGGCAGTTCACCCTGAGAAAAGACCTTAGTGTCTGGTACCTTATCCTGCCAGGTGATCTTCAGAATCAATTCAAATAGAAGTGATTCAGTTTCCTGACCATGGCACTGGTATACTGTACAGGTTTCCCAGACATGTAACAATAAGATCAGCACAATGGTTGCATACATAGATCTTCAGTTTGGTAGGCTGCCTGATATCTCTTCTCTCTCACGCTTTCCTTTGTAGCCTCCCAAACACTGAACTAGTTCTGATAATGCATGCATTAGCCTCATTATCCATGTGGGCATCTCTGGAAAGTATACTACCAAGGTAAGTGAACTTATCCATAGCACTCAAAATTTCTCTATTGCTATAACTGATGGTTCTACTAAAGGATGGTGAAGTGTTGACTGGTGGCTCTGTTTTATCGGTATTATCAGGTCAAAACTGGCACAAGTGGAAGAGAGTTGATTCATAATCTGTTGTATCTCAGCCTCTGAGAATGCACAAGCATCTGTGAACAAAAAGTCACCCACCAATTCTTCCTCCACTTTGGTCTTGGCTTGTAGAACTTTTCAATATAAATAATTTACCATCAGTGAAGTAGCTGACCTTGATGCCTTTTTTGTCCTCAGGGAAGGTGTCTTATGGCATGATCGAAAACATCATGCTAAAAAGCATGGGAGCAAGCACACAGCCTTGCTTCACTCCTGTATCAACCTTTCCTTGGCCCTTTTCAAAGTCACATTGGCTCTCAGGTAGATGACCAGCCTATTAAGGGAGCCTGGCAAAAAGCTTGCCAGCGATGACAGATAGAGATCCCTACTGTGATTGTCCAAGGACAAGCTATTTCCTTTTCCTTTATAGAAATATACAGTGGAAGTATCCTTGAACTTCTAGGGGACAACCTCTTCTTGCTGTATAGCCCAAAAAATTTTATTTGGTTTTTGTATGAGCAGTGGATGTCCTGCCTTGTAAATTTCAGCTGGAATAAAATCAGCACCAGGCACTTTGCCATGCAAGAGGAGCTTAATGGCATTCAAAACCTCTTCTTCAGTTGGAAGTTCAGCCAGAGAGGGAAGACTTTAACCTGAGGCATATGGTCAGTGACTTCAGCACTGGTTAATGACAGTCTGTTGAGAATGCTATGGAAATGTTCAGTTCATTTCTCCAGGATCATGTCCTTATCACTAATCAACATGGCTCCATCAGCGCTAAGTAGTTGAGATACTCCATAGGTCTTTGGCCCCATAAATAGCCTAAAGGATATCATAAAAGTGATTTGGACTGTTACTATCAGCTTAAAACTGAATTTCACCTGCCTTCTTATGGAGCCAAGAATCCTGCATCTCTCTAAGGTTCACTTGCACTGTACTTTTGATGGAGTTAAATGCTGCCTTCTTAGAGACAAATTATCCTGCTGGTAAACCCTGTAGAGTTCTCATTTTTTATTTAGCACCTTCTGAACTTCCCCATCACAGCAGTGTTCTGACCTAGATGAGTAAATTTAAGTGCTGTACACCAAATCTCTAAAAGCTACCCACTCCTTTTCTGCTCCACCATCGCCAGCTGTGTTGGCTCAACTTCGCCCCCCCCCACACACACCCCTAACTTAGCAATAAACTGTTCACACTTGGAAAAGCACTGTAATCAGTTGACATTAAATCTTCTGGTAGTCATCTTGCTTTGGGGCTGTACTTTTGTTGAATGCAAGTGTTTAGCATGGAGAAGATAAGTCTATGATCAGTTCAGCCCTATGTGCCACCCACTGCCTTAGTCACTCCTGCATCCTGTCTCAAAGTCTACTAAATGTTAATGTCTGCTGCAAAAGCACATCCATGAAGTTTTATCACATTTAAGTAAATAGAAGACAGTGTTGTTGATGACAAGGTCATGTGACCGTTTTCATCACTGTTTTTTACTCCATTCCTCCCTAGGACTCTGCCACGTCTTATAATCTGTGCCTGTTCTGTCGTTAAAGTCATCCAGAATTGTAAGCTTGTCCTCTTTTGCTACATTAATGGTGAGGGGCTACACAGGTCTTCATAGAATTTTCCTTTGACTTTATCAGTTTTTGTCATGGTAGAAGCACATGCACTGATGATATTGCAAGTGATAATCACATTGTCATGAGCCTGTCACTCACTCCTTTTGGGAGGCTTTCAAGCTTGTTGACTAGATCAGTTTTGATTGAAAAAGCCACACCAGCTTGACCAAGCTCCCCATCACTGCTGCCACTCCAGAAAAGCATGTGTCCAGCTCCAACTCCCATAAGCTGGCCTTGTTGTGCCAGGGTTGTTTCACTCATGGCTGCTTTTGGATGTGATGCCCGTTGAGTTCTGTCACAACAAGAGTTGTTTGTCTTTCAGACCTGCTGAATTTCTTATTGTCCATGAGCATGTGCACATTCTATGTAACAAAGGTAAGGGAAATCATCTTTGCAAAAGTTTTTGCGTGTGTGTGTGTGTGTGTGTGTGTGTGTGTGTGTGTGTGTGTGTTGAACACAGGGTAGGATCCCCATCTGCTGCTGTAAGCATGCCAGGATTACATTAGGTGAAGCAGACAATTTTTAGGACACTTTTTGTAGCCCCATCTTCGTGCCAGGAGTTGAGCTGTGTGGTCCTTTAAAAAGGCTGCTTAGATACCCCCAGGGCTGCTGAATCCCTCTGCTGTTTCAGTTCTATGAGAAGACAACCCTGGGCCACCTGTCTGCAGGGTTGTGACTATACCTCCCAGGGTATCCACATTTGTTTCATCACTTGCCTATAGTTACAAGACTTTGAGGTATGTAAAAATTATAAAATGGTCTTTTGACTCACACATAAGTTGGATTCAAGTAAGACAGAATTATGCAAAGTTGCTGGCCTCACTCTTTCTTCCAGGGTAATCAAAGTCTAGTTGTAAGGCAAAAGTCAAGATGACTGTTGATGTATTGAAATGCAGTGAATGACCTTGGCATCTTTGATGTCTAACCAGCTTCTAAGCACTTCACAGCTCCTGCTTCAGTTATCTTCGTTGCCACTGGAAAAAAATTGTACTCATCTATCCATTCTGCCAGGGTAGTATTCACATGCATGGGGTTGACAACTCCCTTAATTCACCAAAGGGTTTGAAATCCCTCAGTTGAGTCTGTCTGCCCAAATAGTTTACCAGGGTGTGACCACAGTACATGCTCAGCTTTTTGGAGCCACACGTGAGAGTTGGGTGAATCAGGAGGACACCAAAGGTAGAAAACAGCCCTAAAAAGGGCTCAGCATCCCTCCCACCAAAGGTACTAGTTTACCATAAACACTTGTACATCCCAACATAATAAATAAATAAGTGTATATAGACATGTGTATATATAGACATCTATATACATATATAATATACAGAGACAGAAATACATAATCAGATAAACAATTATGTTCATGTATTTTAATTAAATTCAGCATATATTTATTAAGGGCACTAAACTAGTCTCTGGGAACATGAAAACAAGGCACAACAAAACAAGAACAGTCTCTGTCCTCAGATAACATATTTTGGGGAGGAGGGGATAAAAATGTATACAATAAAATCAAGATAATTAGATTCATTTACATATACTACATTAATTCTGAGTAGTAGGTTTCCCCTTTAATGTGATTCCACTTAAAGTGGTTTTAAGGTCCAGCAGGTAAAGAATACTAAGTAGGATTTGCCTGTTCCGTTTAGTAAACCTTTTTGTTTTTACTTCTCAGGCACCAGACAGAGGTACGATTAGG
Organism: Pseudocheirus occidentalis; assembly: GCA_028646575.1. Classification (NCBI taxonomy): domain Eukaryota; kingdom Metazoa; phylum Chordata; class Mammalia; order Diprotodontia; family Pseudocheiridae; genus Pseudocheirus; species Pseudocheirus occidentalis. The sequence goes on along the minus strand of CM053593.1, from coordinate 282,082,490 downwards.
AATGTCTGTGCTGGGTGAAGAGGCACTAAAGGCGCCCTGGAATAAGGGAAGGAAAGTGAGGTCTTCAATACTAATCTATTTCGTGGAAGATAGAGACCTAGGATAGCAGCATAGACTGCTGGATGATGTCAGTCATTAGAGAGGAGGACACACTATGGTGGATAGAGAAGCAAGATGTATTCTAACTAGATGGTAAATTATATTTCTTTTGTCTCTAGGCTGCTAAAGGACAACAAATCCTGTCAATGCCCTCTAAAGTTGGTATCCTGGGACAAAGCCTGGTCACCTCGTCTTGATTCTGTTCTGGCAGCAAAACAGAAATAATTAGAGCCACACAAAACAGTCACAGTTAGATGAAGATAAATAAATTCTCTGGGGTTCTTTTGCATTTTTAATCTGGTTTTTCTAAGAGTAATTAATCTTTATATTTAACACCACTGTAATAATCCAAGTCTCTTCAAAATTAACAATGACTTTATAATTGTTTAATCCGATAACCTTTTCTTACTCTTTTTCATTCTTGACTTCTCTTCAGCCTGCAACACTATTGAAGACCCCCTCCTCCTTGATATTCTCTCCTCCCAGTATTGCTTTCTCCCAGTTCTGCTCCTGTCTTTCTAGTCTTTCTTCATCTCTTTTGCTGCACTATCATCAATGATTGCCTCAAAATAAAATAAATATAGTAAAATACAGGATACAGGATAAATAAAATACAGCTTTTCTCCTGCTCCCATCACCATACTTAAAACCTTTAGCACTCTGGTTTAATCTACCATTTCAAATTTATTTTACATTACTCCCATTCATGGAATCTATCTATTCCAGCCAAACTGGCTTTCTTGTTTCTCCCTCAGCTTTACATCCCACCTCCCATCCTTATGCCTTTGCATAAGTTACCCCCCGATCCCTTCTCACCATTTTAAGCTTCCTTCAAGGATTGGACCATGGGCTACCTCCTATGAGAACTCTGATCCCCCAAGCTTTTAGTGCCCTCTCCTTGAATTATCTTGGGTTTAAAGTACATGCTAATTTTTTCCAGTAGAATGTAACCTCCTTAAGGGCAGGGACTATTTTTCATTTTGACTTTGCATTTATGACAAATAATGACTGTGTGACCCAGGGCAAGTCATTTAATTTCTGAGTGCTCTCTGCATCTTTTCAAGACTATAAGTTGCAGAGAACACATTACATGGTATTAGTAGAAGGAGCTTCCTCACCTGGAGTTCACCATAGTTGTGAAATCACAGACCCACTTCCTATCCATGTTCTTTTTCTACCACCTAGTACAGTACTTTGTACATGATAAGCCCTTAAAAAATACTTGTTGGATTAGATAGAAATGGTATAAATGATTGCATATATCTTTATGGTTTATGTGCCATTTGTTTAAAAATATATTTATATTTTTCTCCCTTCCCCCTTAAACTCCTTGAGGATCATGTCTCCCACACAAAATTTTGTGTTCAATGTTGCCTTAAATGTTTCCACTTTGCTGAGCTATATTAAAATGATGGAATTAAAAATTTTTTCCTGAGTCCCTCGTGGTTTTCTCAGTTTAGTACTCAATATGTGAAAATGTCTATAGGAAACCAAGCTTACATGTTTCCATGGAGACTCCTTACATCCCTGCTAGAGTATGCTGGCCCTGTAGAGATGCTGCTTGAATACATTATAGAGTCTAAGAAGCAGAAACTTCAGATAATTCCATGGGATGCACTTTTGTACAATGTTTGTGTGTTTTTCTACTACTATTAAGTAAAATCCAGTCTCATTTACATAGTCTTCACCCATCTTGCTCTCTAAGGTATCCCAAACCTTTTCTGTTTACATGAAGGAATATCTCCAAACCCAGTAGTGAGGTCAAGGTGACCCAGTTGATGCTTCAGAATATTCTCCTTCAAGGAAAAGGGCTTCAAAACCTTTGTCCATATGCCATTAATGTTTTCTTATATGGCTTATACTAAGCTATGACTGATCCAGATATTTCTTACATTCAATTCTGAAAAAATAAAGCAATTATGAATTGGTATAGAGACGATATCATCATTATACAAATGAAGAAACTCTGAGGCTCCGTGAGGTTGCATAATTTGCCCAAGATCATATAAAACCAACCAATTGTAGAGCTAGAGATTAAAAGTCCTAGCCTACTGTCCTTTTCATTAAATCAAATGTATTCTCCACTGTCATTACCTTTGAATCTCCATGCCATAATGAGGAAACAGAGTAAGATTTTTATAGAGGGAAGCACCATAAAAATGTCAGCTCCTATTATATAATGTCTTATTAATTAAGCATGTAATTCACTGATGGCCACCCCCTTTGTACCTCTTATGATAATTTTCTCTTTCCTCCATTATATAATCCAACTTGATCATCTTTTACTGAAATAAGAGACTAAGAGAATAAATCTAGGCCAAATGCCTTTATCTTACAGATATTAATATTTATATGTATAATTTCAGTTAAATTCATTCATTGTTTTAACCCTCTACAACAGAAGCAGGTTTGGCATCTGAGGGAATGAATTAGCCTCATGAAAAATCATCATGGCATCCTCAGAAGTAAAAGACTGAAGCATTTGAGATTCATCAACCAAACAGCACGTAGTCAATAGGGACTAACCAATTTGCTTTATATAGTAGTGGATACAATAGAAGGGTCGTTTTGTTATTTAATCTTTGCAATTTGTCAGAAGAGATCAAATGAGAGCAACAAACAGTACGTGCCACTATGAAAACTTAGGGGCCTAACTGAGTGCCATAAGATTTCAAAAGAAAGAAAGTTCAGTGAGAGTGAGAGTGCATAGCTAAAGAGTTAGGGGATTAGGTGGAAATTTAAACTGAGTCCTGATGAATGTGTAAGGTCTAAATACAAGACAGGGAGAATAGAAGATATTTTAAGTAAGAGAAAAATGGCATGTTGGTAGAATACTGAGGAAAACAGTCTGACTAGACTGGAGGCTGGATGTTGAGAAGTAAAAGAAAATGAGATTACATTAGTAGAGTGGAGACAGATTCTATAAAGCCTTAAAAGTCTGGCACAAAAATGTTTACTTAATATGATAGCAAACATGGAAAAAATTCTGAAGAGATATGACTGGATGAAAGAAACTCAAGTTTCTGTATAATAAAATGTATTATACCACCTCTATAACTTGAATGCTAGATTCTAACATACAAGATAACATCCAATGTAATATTCTAACATACAAGAGTTGGTAGCACCTATCTCTAGTAAAAATCCCCATGGCTCGTTTTGTACTAACCCAGGTTTTCCTCTTAAATGAATGAATGAATGAAGCATTTATTAAACCTTTAATATGTGCAAAAGCACTGGGCTGAGCTCTGCAGATATAAAAAGAAAAGTAAAACTTCCTGCTTTCAAGGAGTTCACAGTCTAATGGGGAAGATAACATATGGAAGGTTTTTGCAGCAAGTCAGATGGAAAAGTTCCACGGTCATTACAGTGCAGTGTCAAAGCAGATTTTAATGATTCTACTTCAATGTTATTCCACTGATAAAGTGGACATCAGTTTCTGATGTCAAATTTTTTACACTGCCAAGAATGTTGGTGCCAACAACTTTCTCGAGTCTTTGGTAGCTAGGGGATTGCAAGAGCAGTTGCTAGGCTGCATTTCCACAGAGGTTGCTTCTTGAGATTATAACTGAGGGTTTTGGACTGGAAGTGTTACTATTTCAGAGCCATCTGACTTCATGGTCTTGGACTATCCTAGTAGTGGTGGTTTGATTTGGTTGGCATATGCTACTTGCTGTGTCTCCCTCAGAGTGTCTTGCTGCTTCAACTAAACTGTATGTCTTGAGTGTGGCAGTTAGTTGGCATTTGGTGAGGATAGCTGACCTTCTCTCCACAAGATTTGCTTAGAACATAAAAAAATTTTTCTCTCAAAAAGTTTCCAATCTCTCTGCATGGGTGCTAACCAAAAGCATTAACTACCTCCTACAGGATTTTCCAAATCTCCCTAATTATTATTTCTCCTTCTCTCTTAATATTATTTTATGTTTACCTATTTATGGATGTTACAATGTAAGCAGCTAAAAGGCAAAGACTCTTTCATATTTGTTTTTATATCTCCAATGCTAAGCAATGTCTTGCATAAAATAAGTGATGAATGTGTTTAATGTTGAATTTAATTCAGTTCAACCATAGAACAGATTTTGTTTGTTTGTTTTTTGCTTTTTTGGAGGGGGGAAGGTAGGGCAATTGGGGTTAAGTGACTTGCCCAAGGTCACACAGCTAGTTTTGTGTTTGTGTTAAGTGTCTGAGGTCGGATTTGAACTCTCAGGTCCTCCTGACTCCAGAACTGGTACTCTATTCACTGTGCCACCTAGCTGCCCAAGAACAGGTTTTGTTTTTTTTAAGGCAATAACATATAGGGAATGGTTTCTGAGTTCACTTATCAAAGAATGAAATATATCCCCTCTCTGTACCTGACTTATTCCAGTGTAATCCATTTTCCTCCTTTGAGGTTTAGTCAAAGACCTTTCAGATTCAAAATACCAACTAGCTAAGCCTCTGCTTTGTATATTGTGGTTCAGTGTTAGCTGATCTCACTTTTCCTCTGAAATATGTCTTCTCTCTAGCTTTGAGACTTGCTGTTGTCACTCCCATACTCTTTTGTCTGAATCCTGATAATGCTGAATCAGAATCCTTCAACTCCTGTAATACTCTGCCTGTTACTACCATTTGTTGCCCCTGGGAGTTTTTCAGTGTTCTCAAGAAAGTATGGTTACTTTCCCCTGCTAGCTCCGGATTTCTTATTGTCAGCCTGCCCTGAAACTCCATCTGCCTCTTACAATTGCCTATATGTGTCTCTGATTTTATTCCATACTATACAAGACACAGAAAGAAGCTGCTCAATACCTTATGGAGTTCCATATTCCTTTCTGCATGAGTCATTTAGGTCCACTCCCACCACAACCCCAATGCTAAACAGAAAATACTGCTGTGTTTATTCAAGATGGAATTATCATAACTAAAGAGTCCACACTGAAAACAAAATTGTTTGACAAATAGGTGTTCAAATGGCCTATTTTTTTTTCACATTCAAACAGTGTTTTATACTGGAGGATCTTAAAATTCTTTTATAAACATAAACCTAAAGCATATCTGGTGTTCTCATAGGTATAAATTAGCTACTTGAGGAGGCTCATTTATTTATTCTTTCAGCCACAGTGTACTACTTATCTCCAATGAAGCTAGACTTTATTAAATGGCCCCCAAGGGACTCCATGGAAAGAGTTACCTTCATTTTATAACTGGAGAAAACTCAAGTACAGAATAATAGTCCACAAAAAATAAGAAAGTTTCAACAATTTAATGAAACAAAGCAAAAGGACCACCTATTACTTCTCTAGCTCACTACTATTTAAATGTTTTCAAATGTTCTTTGCACTGACTGTAAAGAGTATTCAGGAAACTATTGTCTTCTCTTGGCATTATTTGAATTGCTTCCTTTTTCAAGACTGATTTATAATAATGTGAGCTTCCTCAGAGGAAAAACACAACTCATTTATCACCCCATCTAGATAACTAATGTCCAAATATGATCAGGATTTCAGAGAAAATCAGAGCTTGGGAGGGTATTCTTTAGAAAATATCTAATACATAAAACTTGCTTTTCTGAGGGTGGTTTTTCTCTTTGCATATTTATCATCAAAGATGCAGTCTTCAAAAGTTTCACCATTAATTAAGAAAAAGGAGATGAGAACAAACAGAAATTTTAACTCAAATATTCAACAACACTTATAATGGAAAACAGAAGCTTAAGATAAGAGAAAGAACACACAACAAAAGAAGTCTTAATGTTAATTTTACAAATGGAGAGCTGAATTGACTGTGGAACAAGAAGAAGTTTGGTTTAGATGTAACATAGAGTGTGGGAGGCAGTAAGATGAAATAAGAATGTAGAGATAAGTGGGGACTGGATTCTGGAAGGCCTCAAATGGAAGACTGATGAGTTTTTAGTTTACCCCACAGGCAGTAAGATGCTACTGAAGAATTTTTTGAGTAGAGACAGGTCATGGTCAGATCCATGACTTAAAAAAGATTATTTGGGAAGTTTTGTGAAAGATGAACTGGAGACTTGAAGCAGAGAAACCACTTCAAGAGGTGATGAGGGGCTGAACTAGGGTTGTGGCCATGTAAGTAGGGATGTAGAACAGTGGTTCTCAACCTTCCCAATGCCGCAACCCTTTAATACTTGTACGTGGGCATATCTGCATGTGGGCGGACCCTCCTGGAAACAGATAGAGGAGCAGTGTCTCGGTTTCTAAGACCAATGGAAGTATGTGTTTGCTGATAGTCTTAAGCGACCCCTGTGACCCCTGTGAAAGGGTCGTGCAACCACCAAAGGGGTCATGACCCACAGGTTGAGAACTGCTGGTGTACAAGAATCAATTAAATTTAGCTGATGCCTGAATATGGGGAGTGAGAGAGAAGAAGCAAAGATCATTCTAAGGACATGAACCTGGGTGACTGAGAGTATTGTGGTTCTCCCAGTCAGTCATTCAACTGACTGGGGGTTATAGGAAGTGCTTACTATAAGCTTGGCACTGTGCTAACCACTGGGAATACAAAGAGAAACAAAAGCAGCTTTTGAACTCAAGGACCTCACTTTGTATTAATATAAGTCCATTAGGGGCAACTAGATAGTACAGTGGATAGAGCATAGTACTTAGAATCAGGGAGAGCTTAGTTAAAATCCTATCTCTGACACCAATTAGCCGCATGACCCTGGGCAAGTCATTTAACTTCCATTTGCCTTAATTTCTTTACCTGTAAACTGATCTTAGAAAAACATAAAGGACTTATACAAAACAATGAAGAGCAAAATAAGGAGGACCAAGACAACATTCTATAGTGTTTTAAGAACAGCAATAGTGTTTTAAGAACAACTTTGAGTAACTAAGTCATTTAACTGTTGTAAATACCCAAATTAACTACAAAGGACATGTGGAGAAAGATGCTATCTGCATCCAGAGAAAGAACTGATAAATAGAAGAGTCTAGAGAATAATTCTGCATATACGTGTGTATTTGTTTCTAATTACTAGAGCATGGGGGAAGGGAAGGAAGAAAAGGAGGAAAAAAGTTTATTATATATAAATTTATTATACTTGCAAATGGAATAACAAGTTATACATAATAAAAAAAATATTTTAAAAAATATAATAATAGTACCTACCTTCCAGTGTTGTTGTGAGGGTGAGATAATATTTCTGTAAAGCATTTTTGCAAATCCTAAACCACTACATAAATACTATTATAAGGAGACACATATAAATAATGAGATACATACAACATATGGAAAGAATATATGGATGGTAATCTCATAGGGGAAGGCACTAGCAGCTAAGGAGATCAGAAAAGGCTTCCTGAAGAAGGTAGGATTTTAGCTGAGTCAAAACCAGTGATTCTTACTTCGCTGGGGTCCATGGATCTCCCAAGGGATCCATGTATAAATTACAGGGGATATATGAATGCATATGTGAAAAAGAGTATATCTTCATTTCAATATAATTGGTTTCTTTTGTAAGCCTATATATTTTATGCATTTAAAAAACATTATTCTGAGAAGAGGTCCATAGACTTTATCAGACTAAAAAATGTATCCCTCACCCAAAAAAAGATTAAGAACCCTTTGGTTGAAACTAAAAGGCACAAGGGGAAAAAGGAGCACCTGTGCTATTTAGCTTATTGTTTAGGGCCCTCTATAATTTTTTAAGAAAGGGGGAAGGAGAAGGAGAAGGAGAGGATTGCAACTGTTTTTTGTTTGCTTGTTTTTGCTTTTTGGAGGGGGGAAGGCAGGGCAATTGAGGCTAAGTGATTTGCCCAGTCACATGACTAGTAAGTGTTACGTGTCTGAGGCTGGATTTGAACTCAGGTCCTCCTGACTCTAAAGCCAGTCCTCTATTCACTGTGCCACCTAGCTGCCCCTAGTGTAGTGACTTCTTAGAACCTTGCCAAGGATGGTTGTGTGTTAGTCTGCTTCAGTAACCTGAGGATAGCAGAGAAGGAGTTTGACGAACAGGAGAGTTATGAGGACCAGAAGGAGCTCATATAGCAGAAACAAAGTTTATCAGCTAGTTATGTGAGGTGCAAATTGTTCTTTAAAAAACTCAAGGATATGCAGGCCGTCCATCTAGTCTTGAGTTGCCTTGGGACATGAGTTTCCCTACCCATTTTCCTTTCTGCCAAGTTTCTATAAGTCTGTACCTACTATTCCCAATAAATAAAGTATATAATGATGGGAGAATGTGAAAGTTTATGAATGAACAGTTAATTTTTGATTATTCTTGCTTTTCTCTTCTATTGAAGAAAAGTTATGATTGCTCCTAATCTTGCTTCCTGTTGCATAAGTGTTATCATTATTCTTGTTTTTGCTTTCTTTTTTTTTTGCTTTTTTGTTTTTGCTTTCTTTTTTGGTCAATGTTTCGTGTTTGATGCTTAAGAGTCAATGGTTAAGGAAGATTCTGGGAAGAAGGAAGAATAAGGCAGAAATTATGTGGCTTTCCCAAATTTCCACACAGATAATTTAAAATGAATGCTTCAAAGTGAACTTTAGCATGGCAGAAATAATTAAAAGTAGCGGTAAAGCAGTTGTCCAGCCTAAAAGAACTTGGGAGGATGTTAGGAAAGACTTCTCAGTAGTAACCTCAGCTTCAGAAATCGACAGTATGGGAATCAAACTGCTGATCAGGGGAAGATTCCAAGACCCTACACTGGTATTGCACTCAGTTGTGGCCTTTGGCAAGAAGGAATAAATACACACCAGGGACTGGAGTTCCTGGTTTTGGTTCCAGGTCATGAGGCTTGAAGTCACCAGAGGGAACTCAAAGAATAACTTGTATTTACAGTGAGAGCACTGCAGAAGGCCCTTGTCAGGATTCAGGGGTGGAGAAGAGTACCTGAGATCATGCTTCCAGGTAGAGCTCAGAAAGCAACAGCACAAAAATCTGAAGCATGAGGAATTATCCCGCACACCTCAGGACTAGAACCTGATTTTAACTTAAAGTTAACATCTAGCAATAAGCTACTTTAAAAAATGAGTAAGCAAAAGAGAAAGAATTCAACAATAGATAGCTACTGTGGTGATAGAGAAGATCAGGATTCAAACTTAGAAGATGACAATGAAGTCAAAAAAGCTTCTTCTAAAGTTTTGAGACAAATGTAAAATGGACACAAGTCCAAAAAGAGTTCTTGGAAGAGCTTAAAAAGGACGTTTAGAAATCACAGAGACTGAAAAAATGATTGTGAAACAGTTCATTACAAAAACGACTGGCCTGGAAAACAAATTGAAAAAAGACAATATAAGAATTGTTGGACTACCTAAAAGTTATGATCAAAAAGAGTCTAGACAGTATACTTCAAGAAATTACTAAGGAAATTGCCCTGAAGTTTTAGAACTAGAGGATAAAATAGACAATTTTAAAATCTACCAATTGCCACCTGAAAGAGCTCCTACCATGAAAACTCACAGGAACATTACAGATAAGTTTTTAAGCTCCCAGGTCAGGGAGAAAAACATTATAAACAACTATTGTTGTTGTTGTTCAGGTGTATTTGACTCTTGGTGATTTCATTTGGGGTTTTCTTAGCGAAAACATTAGAGTAGCTTTCTACTTCCTTCTCCAACTAATTTTGCAGATAAGGAACTAAAGCAAACAGGATTAAGTGACTGACCCGGGATCATATAGCCAGTAAGAGTCTGAGGCTAGATTTGAACTCACAAAAATGACTCCAGACCTGGTAGCTTGAGTTTAAACAATAAATATTATATGAGTTCAAATTCTGTTATCCTTTTAAAATGACATTTGTATTTTAGCCAGTGTACTACTTCTTCACTAGGTACTATGGAAGGAGGAGAATAAATATGAGTACTGTGCATTTTTGGAAAATGTTTTCCCAAATAAAGAAAACTGGAGATCAAAGAAACAAAGCTATGGAGTTGTGTCAATAGGAAGGTTTAGGCTATAGTGCATTACTTTCATAGGAGAATAAAAAAAGAATGAGCCAAATTGATTCTATCTTTAAAAAGGCCTATACCATTTTAGAGATTACTAATTACTGAGAAATCCATTTTCGCAGAGAAGATCTCTCCTGATCTTTACCTGCTTCTGTGACTCTAGTGCTTTCCTTCCCCACTGCCTCTCCCCCCAACTTTTCCTTACCCCATCCTTCCTCCAACACATTTCCTTTTCTGCCTCAGGAATGCACTAATTAATTGTCTACTTTAAAGAAGTCTAAAAAGTTATAAAATTCCAATCTATATCCAAAGAAGTTGAAGCTAATACCAAACCAAGTAGGATTCCTTAGCATTCTACTCAAGTTATTTGACATACCACCACCCCTGAGCAGATCCAGTTGGTTGGTGAGATTCCTTGAGTTCCCCAGGAATCCAGGCTGAGAAAACTCCCAAAACAATACTCTTTTTTTATTTTATGGTTGGGAGGAGGTTTCGGCAAGGGAGGTGGGGTGTAGGGAGGACACCAACTTAATGCTATATACTCAGACAAAAATTTGGGTAGATTATTCAAGTCAATTCCCACCAGAGGCCAAGCTTCCTAGCAATCAGACTGTCTTGTCTTCCTTCTATCCATAGCAGATAAAGATCAACAGCCTTCCCACCTTCTATGACTGAAACCCTGGAGGGAAACATACAAATTCACACAAGAAGACCAAAAGAGATAGAATATATTGATCAAAGCAGAATTGTAGTTTCTCAAGACATCCAATTCTTAATTGGTTTTCTCACTAGAAATATGCTGAGAATTGGCCTTCCAGAAATTTAGAAAGTGTGTCATGGGGAGGAAGGTGAGGAAGGAGAGGAAGTAGTTGATGAAGTATCTCTGTCCCAGATGAGCTAGACCAGAAGCTACTCTGCAACCTTGATACTCTCAAGTCTCTAAGATATGGTTTTATTGACAATGGGAGATTTTGTGGCTTCCAGAAAATATTACAGAGGCTTTTTACAACCTGTTTCTTGAACCCCAGGCTATTTTATTATTATGTGTTGCAAAGAAGTTCATCTACTGGCTATGACAGTGAAAAAAGATTTGTTAGGTAATTTGCAGGAGGGGGAGGGAAGGAAGGAAGGTAGCAAGTAGGCTTTCTTTTTCTCACAAGTTACATTATGTAAAAGTTGTCTTTTATTCCATCAACCTCATAAGGTCAACAATTGAGTTGTGAAATAAATTGCTATACATTTTCTTCCAGAGTACCATGGCTACCATATGCCCATCACAGCATCCCATCCCCCCATACACACACCAACAAACCCAAGTCTGAGTCATTACAATGCCAAAGTAGCTCTACTAATATCTTAAACTCATTAATTGAATATTCTGTTACTCTGTCCTCACGATGCCCCACCTACCCCTCCCATCATACTTAGAGTAAACTGGGATCTATCATTCAGCCGGCTGATACTCAGGTGTATCCCATCCTTATATGGTTCTATTCATTATGGTGCCTTTTAAAAATGATTTTTATTGATATTTTCTGTTTCTTACATCACCACAGTATCCTGTATCTCCCTCCTTTTCTCTCCTCCTCCCTGAAAGCCGTAACATATGACAAGTGGAATGATTTTTTAGAAGGAGTGGGGTAAGGAAGCACAATTGATCAAAACATTGAGAAAATCCAAAAATATGTGTGGTGTGTAACACCTGTGGACCTCTGATCTCCATGAAGGGGTAGGTCGAGGATGTCTTCTATGTCTTCATTCAAGGCCTACTTGATCTTTATAATTTTGTTACATTTACTTTTGAATTTTGGTATGCCATTATTCTTTTCATTTACACTGCTGTAGTTACTGTGCATATGGTGGGTTTTTTTGGCTTTGCTTACTTCACTCTGCCTCAGTTCATATAGATCTTCTTATGTTTCTCTGTATTCATCACATACATAATTTCTTACAGCACAATAGTATTCCATTCCATTTCTGTATATGGTGCACTTTAAAAAAGAGAAACAAGCAGAAAAAAATTTTGAGAAGCAGAAGTATGTTTAGCATGGTTTTACATGCATACAAGTTCCCTTTGAACATCCTGTTGGTTTTAGCTGTACCTGAACTTTGAATAAATTTCAGTACACTGGTCACTCCAGAAATAACCAATGAAGCATGGTGTGCATTTCAAAGAAGCTGAGCTAGCCCCATCTCCTAACCAAAAGTGTGGACACTTGCTGTAGTCTTCATTTTCATGAACTAGTGAGCCCTGTCAAACAGGAACTGTTTGTGCCTGAGTTCTGGTCCAGTTCCAGAGCAGGTTACAATAGTTGCTCTGCCAAAATCCTTATTGGTATTTTCTTTACTTACTGTTGCTTGGGAAGATTGCTGACTTATGCTATATAACAGATCTTTCTGACTACTCACAAACAATAGATTATGAGCTCCTTGAAAGCAGGAACTGTCTTTTGCTTTTCTTAGCACAGTGCCTGGCACATAGTAGGCACTTAATAAATGTTTATTGATTGACAGCTAATTGGACTTTAGGTATTTTAGGAATATTTTCATTATTTGCAGATACTTAAAAATTACAGTAAAACTTCACTTAACATAACTAACTTGAGTGGGTTGGGGAAACAGTCTACATTATAGAACTTTTGTAAAAGTAATATAGTTTATTATTTTTAGTACAAATAATTCAGACTAAGCTAGTAAAGTTCTTTATTCCTCTATTATTCAAATTTGGAGTTAAAGAGATCCTTAGGGATCTGTTTTAATGAATACATAAAATGAGTTTGTAACTGTTATCTCAATCATGTATAAATGGAAAGACCAAATTGTAAGATATGTCATACCATACTATAATAAATAATGAGTTGGTTGATCTTAGAAAAACATGGAAACACTTGTACGAAATAAAGAAAAGCAAAATGAGCAGAACCAAGAGAACACTGTACACATTACAACAATATTGTACTAAGAACAACTTTGAATGACCAAGTCATTTTGAGTATTATAAATACACAAATCAATTACAAAGGACTATAACGAAGATGCTATCCATACACAGAAAGAGAACTGATAAGCAGAAGTATGTTTAGCATGGTTTTACATGCATACAAATACATATTTGCATCTAATGGTAGCCTTCCCTATGGCAAGATGGGGAGGGAGGGAGAAAAAAGTGCACCACAGAGAACAAAAGAAAAGTTGGAAGCACAGAAATGTAGGGTAGCTTTGAAAATGGTGATTAGTACTTAATATATAGTGTTGTTTTTTTTAAGTAAACAGTATGAAATGGAAACTATGGTTTTATATTAAATCTTTATGTTGTGCTATGTACATGGGAAATGTGGGGTTTTTTTGTCTTTTTGTATTTAAGTTCAAAGTGAATAAAAACTACATTTATATCTATATATCTATGTCTGTCTGTCTATATATGTATATATACATATATGTGTGTATGTGTCAGCAATTAGTGACTATAGTGCAAAGATGAGCATGAAACTGGTTAAAAATGTTTGAAAATATGGTTTAGAATTGAAGGAATAAAAAAAGTTTGTTCTCTCTTAGAATACTCAGGCTTACTATTAAGGAGCTCCACAACTGTAGATCATCAATGTTTTTCTTTTTCCCCAAGAAGAGAGTTGGAAAGCACAGAAGATTACAAGCACCAAATAATATCACAAAAAGTAAAAATGACTATATTAATAGGCAGGGAATGACTGATTCCTAAGGTAAAAATAGTTTCTGAATCAGTTCTCTGCGTGCACCAGACTACCGACCTTTCTTTATGTCACTTTACATGTGCAATTCTTCATCAATAATGTAGTACAACCTATTTATACCTATCACATATGTATCTCTCCATTACTCTTTAGGTACTCTTCAGCTTTATTCTTTTATTTAAAAAAGTTGTACTGGTGAATATTATTTTTTACATCACAAGTATTTACATATTGCTCTCACTTTGAGAGAGGTCTCATAAAGTAAAACAGCTGAGTAAAACTAATGATACAATGACTTCATCTGAAAGTCCATGCAGTGAGGCAGTTAGATGATGCTTTGGACAGAGCACTAGCCCTAGAGTGAGGAGGAACTGAGTTCAAATGTGACTTTAGACACTTACTAGCTGTGTGACCCTGGGCAAATCACTTAACCTAGATTGTCTTCAAAAAAAAAAGTGCATGCAACATTCCATAGTTGTAGGCCCCCTCAGGCCTCTTAAAAAAATTAACAAATCTGTTTTCTCTGCCTCTCAGTTCCAACACCATTGACAAAAAAATGAAAGGAAAAATAAATTTCTTGTAATAAATATGCATACTCTAGCAAAATAAATGTCCTCCATTATTTTATGCAATATATATCAATCTATCTATATCCATGTGTCATTATGTACCCTAAATCTACATTCTCTCTTATGGATAGTATATTTCATTATCAGTCCTCTTGAATCATGAATGGTCATTGTAGTAATCATAGTTCTTTCAGCTTTCAAAGACATTTGTTCTTTACAGTTTTTTTGTTCTTGTACAAATTGTTTTAATGGTTTCACCAGTTTATAAAAATTTTCAAAACTGTTCATTTTTATAACATTGATATTTTAATATAAATCATTCTCTTGGTTTTGCTTCAGTTCTTCAGGAACCATGTTGATCCATCATTCATAGTCATATAGCATCCCTAGAAGAATATTGATGTTAAAAAAAATGACCCTTGTTTCAGGGAAAAACTTGTGATTAAAAAAAAAAGTTAAACCATTTCTCAAAGGGAATCCAGCTCATTCTCCTCCTACTAAATTCTGCACCCCATCATTATCCACGCACATTGTCTGTCAAGATAATGGATTATTAATGGATCACTGTTATGGATTGTCAATTTAAATGCAGTACAATAATTATTCTTCATCCACTTGTTTTTTCTTAGGTAGATCATAAGATTTAAATTTGAAGGAGTGATTATGGACCTCATTTAGCAGGCTCCGAAATGTCTTGGAATTTTTTAAAATCAGTATAATGTTATCTACAGACAGTTGCTGTCTACTGAGAATGCATCTCCAATTTGAACTCTGTCCCAGACCCATACTATCATAGTAACAGTAATGACCACTTTTGGAGAGAGGAAATGTGTCTTCCTTTTCTTTGTCTCACTTTATTTCAGACAGTTACTGAACAACTTTATCTATGTTATTTCATCTTTGAAAGGATTTTACATAATTTTTACAAATACATAGAAAACACCTATTAGAAGAGAACCTTTAAAGAGTCATCTTTTTGTACTGAAATGGTTGCTTTTTTGTAAGTAGAGAACAATAAGCATGGTAGAACCCTCTATATTATACCTTTCAGTCAATAATGTGAGTGAAAGGATGGGGTATGCTGGGGAAAGCTGTTTGATGGGCTCATAAAGGAAAGAAGGAAGGAA
>CM053593.1:282040014-282066597 GCA_028646575.1 Pseudocheirus occidentalis | reverse complement strand
GGGAGGGAGGAAGGAAGGAAGGAAAGAAGGAAGGAAGGGAGGGAGGGAGGATGTACAGTATGATTACTGAGCATCAATTTCACATTTAGAGGACAAATAGCTAAAGGAATGTTTATAAGTGGTCTGAAAACTGTGATGTTTAACAACAACTGCCCTTTGTTCAACAACTCTGTCTCCATCACTTGCAGGAATGGGAAGGATGCCTCACAAATCCAATGTTAGGCATAATATCCAAACTAAACTGCAGTTATACTACCAGGAGATATCTAAGAGAACTCAGCCACCTCCTAAGCTGCCAGTTAGTCTTACCTATAAGCTTTCAAACAAAAGTCATTTTGCATTTTAGGGTTTTTTGTACAAGTTGACATCTTATCATAAATTCTTTGGTCACTGCAACTCCAGTAGTAAAACAGAGACATATGCCTATCAAAGGTGTTTGCCTCATTATGAAAGATGTCCTGCAATGAATCCAAATGGTAGAACGGTTATTGATGGTCCACATCCTCATATTTGTGAATGGCATTAGGCTGATTGCATCAAGACTTAGAGTATACAGGTTTTCCAGAAGAAAATTCTTAACCATTCAAAACATCCACCTAATGATCCATACTGTGGGAAAAACAAAACAAAACAAATGGATGTTGAATGCCTGTTGTCCAGCCTATGACATGCAGTTAAATGGGCATGCCATTGAGTTAGTCAGTCAATACCAATTAGACCAAAGCAGCAAACAGAAAGTGACTTAGGCCCACAGTTGAATAGAAGGAAAAAAACAGACTGGGTTACACTTGTAAAATTACTCAACACTTTTAGTTATCTCAAGTGGCTCCCCAATACAAAAACCTCTACTTTAACACTGGTAGTCTTCTGGTAATGCTATCTGACTGCTAATGATGGAACACCACAATCTCTAAAAAAAATCTAAACTACAGAGCACCGAAAGGGCAGTGGAGAGATGCATGATGCATATAATCAGTCTGCAACATATAATAAATAATGACTTGCACACAAAAAAATGACTTAAGAGACATCATTCAGGAAATATGTGATCAAAAAAGGAGGCAGCCTAGTCATACAGGGAAGGAAAAGAACAAACATTTGTTAGGTACCAAGCACTTTATGAATATCTCATTTAACTCCCTCAACAGCCCTATGAAGTAAGTGACATTATTATACTCATTTTATAATTGAGGAAACCAGGGCAGCCAGAGGTTTAAGCAACTTGTCCAAGGGTCACACAGCTAGTAAATGTCTGAGACTATATTTGAAATCAGGTCTTCTTGATTCCAGGCAGAGCTTTCCATTCACATACTGGCGAAGCAAAGCATCATATAACAGACTGAAAGTCCGAGTATTTTGCTAGTACCCACATTTATACTGATGTCCGCAGAATATTAAAGACCTATGTAGAAAAATCTCTAGCTGTGGGAAGGTTGATAATGGAATATTTATGGTAGGGCAAGGACCAGAATTACACAGGATTAGAAGGCACAGATAGGTGGTGATTCACACTGAGGGTGGGAGTACTCAGATCAGTGAAATCACAATTCTGTTGAAATATGGGGCATATATTTATGAAGAACAGCTTTTCTATGAAGTGACAAATTCCCAGGTGTTAATTGCTTATTCCTTTTCTGAATTTTCTCCTCTAGTCTCCTTTTCAAAGTGGAGTCAACAGTCTCTGTGACTGGGGCAGCAAGCAAATTCCTTGTACTGCCTGAGGAATAAATACACTGGCAAACTCCTATAGATTATAAAGAGGTAAAGGGCAATCCTTCCTCTACTGGTAATACCAACACATATTTAAGTGAGCAGGATCTCTTTTGTTCTTGCTGGGGAAGAAAGAATCTGAATCGCTGTTTGTTATCAAACCTTTCAAACATAAAGTGGAATAGAGAGAATGATGAGTTGATTTCCATATTCCCAGAGGATGAAAAAGTGTCACTGAGCCTGCATTACAGCACAAGGAAAGGACTGAGACACCCTTTGTTAGAGGTTTTACAAATAAATTCTCTTCTGCCTGAGATGACTGAAGTATGATTGAAAGCAAAGAAATATAAAAAGATGCCCTTTTTTCTTCCATTAGATTGCATTATTCTGAGATTTTCTGATGAGTGAGATGTGAAAGGGCCAAGTATGGAGGGCCTAAACTTCAAGAAATGTATTGCATAGCATCTCTTGTTTAAAAGACATAATGTGTATTAGGCTTAGAGACTGAACTTACATTTGCATTCTATAAATATTGTGTTTTATATTAGAGTGCCTAATTTTTATTTATTCATGGCACTAAATAAGCCATGAGCTCTTGCTTAGGCAAAGAAATGGTAAGATATATTTACATAGTAGAGAGACAGACTGACAAGTACTGAGCTGGCCTTGGTCTTAGGAAGACCTGAATTCAAGACCCAGCTCTGAACTGTATTATCTGTGTGACCCTAGGCAAGTCACTTAACCTCTCAGTTTCACAGGCAGTTCCAAGACTATCAGTTTCAGAGAATATGTCCATCTGCTTTTATAAAAGTAGTTTCTCATTAGGAGATTCCCCTCCCTGCCCCATGCCAATGAAATAATAGTTCTGGTTCCCCAAAAAACATTTCTATAGTGTTTTATGGTTTAAAAGACTAAAGTTTTCAAAATAGAAGCACAGATAGGAATTTATTGTTTTTCATTTTTTCTGGGTAGTAGTTAGAACTTAATAACTAACCCAATCTGTCAGTATCAATGTCTATTAAATGAATCTTCTTTGTAAAATGAGAGCGTTGGGAGAGGTGACATTTAACCTTGCTTCTGACTCTAATACTCTTATGTTTACATGAGTTTGGACTGCATCTGGATAGAGTTTTCATAATTCTAAAAAAAGCCTTCCCTTGATCTTCAAGAGAGACCATCAGATGAGACAACATATATAAAGTGCTTCTCAAACTTTAAAATACTGTATAGTCAGTTATTATTGTCTCATTCATCTTCCCTCTTCGTTTGACATGAAAATGTATGTAACTAATATCTTTACTTCCTTCTTCCACTACTGTTTTTATCCCCTTGCAATGAGATTTCCCCATCCACCAATTTATAGAAACTACTCATTCTAATTCACTAGAAACCTCCAATAATCTCTTCTTCGTTCCTCCTTCTTCTGGGTCTCTTTGTAGATTTTGACACTATTGATTACCCTTACTAATGGATATTCTCTCTACCCTAGGCTTCAGGGACACCATACTCTTCCAGTTCTCCTAACTTTAATTAAAATTAACTCCTTAGGGGCAGCTAGGTGGTGCAGTGAATAGAGCACCAGCTCTGGAGTCAGAAGGACCTGAGTTCAAATTTGATCTCAGACATTTAACACAAAAAACTAGCCATGTGACCTTAGGCAAGTCACTTACACCCAACTGCCCTACCTTCCTCCCTCTAATAAGCAAAATAAAATAAAATTAACTCCTTCTCTGGACTCTTCTTTCAAGCACCTTGATGTGGATGTTCTACAAAGTTCTATTCTTGGCCTTCTCTTCTCTCCTTTGATATCATTCACTGACTGTTTCAACCACCTTCTCTATGCAGATGACTCAAAAAACTATATTTTTAGTCTTGACTTTTGTGATCTTGACCTCTTATGATCTTCAGAATCGCATCTCCAACTGCATATAAACCACTTGACCCAGATCTCCCAACAACATATCAAACCAAACATGTCCTAAACTAAGTTATCTTTCCCCCTAAGCCTGTTGCCTCACCATTTCTTTCAGTGGCATCATTATTTCTAGTCTTCAACATTTTAAATCTCAGTGCTATCTTTGATTGCTCCTTCTCACTAGTTAGATGCCAATTACCAACGTGATAAAATATCTCACAGCTATCCTTCTTCTGTGAGAGGTATCTGATGATATAATGGATAAAGACTGGGCTTAGAGGTGGTGGCTAGGTGGCGCAGTGAATAGAACACTGGCCCTGGAGTCAGGAGTACCTGAGTTCAAATCTGGCCTCAGACATTTAACACAAAAAACTAGCCATGTGACCTTGGGCAAGTCACTTAACCCCAACTGCCCTCCAAAAAGCAAAAAAAAAAAAAAAGAGTGGGCTTAGAGTCAGGAAGACCCAAATTCAAATCTAGCCTCAAACAATAGCTCTTTGATCTTGGGCAAGTCACTTAACCACAGTTTGCCTCAGTTTCTTCAATTGTAAAATGGGAAACTAATAGCACCGCATGGCCAACTTATTGTGAGGATCAAATGAGCTAATATTTGTAAAAAAAAAAATAGTTCTTAGCCCAGTGCCTGCACAGAGTAGGCAGTATAAAAATTATTATTTCCTTCCCCTCTTTTTATTCTCATTGTTATATTTCTACTATAGGCCATCATTATGACACATTTTGACTATTAAAATTTTGCTATAAGAGGTCTTCCTACTTTAACTTTTTAAGAAAGTTTTATTGATGTTCTTTAAAAACATTTTTTCTTGGGGCAGCTAAGAGGCACAGTGAATAGAGTGCTGGCCCTGGAGTCAGGAGGACCTCAGTTCAAATCCAGCCTCAGACACTTAACACAAAACTAGCCATGTGACCTTGGGCAAGTCACTTAACCCCAATTACCCTACCTTCCTCCCTCCAAAAAAGCAAAAAATTAAAAAATATTTTTTCTGTTATTACCCAGTGACTTCTTACTCCCAACAAATAGAATACTTTCTTATAACAAGAAAATAAAGATGAATAAAAGTAAATCAGCAAATTAGCCATGTTTGATGACATTTGTCTCAATCCTTACCTATAGTCACACCACCTTTTTGTCAGGGGAGGGAAGTCATGCTTCATGATAAGTCCTCTGAATTCACAGCTGGCAACTTCACCAACCAGATCTTTGACATCATTAAAAGTTGTTTCCTTTACATTATTACTACATTTTCTCTCTTCAATCTACTCTCCATGTCAAAACCAGAATAATCTTCCAACCAGAGCCAGCACTGCCAAGAAAGTTCAAGCCTTCCATTAAAAGGCTACATTTTCATAAAGAGAAACCATTAGCACAACCAAGTAGAACATACTTAGCCTTGTTTTGCCCCCTATCAAAAATCTGAAGAGATTCCTAAATATCTACAGCATAAAATTCAAATTATTTGTCTGGCCTTCCATGATTTGGAACCTTTCCAGTCTTATATCACATTTTTCTCTTACATAGACACCATGCTCCAGTCAAACTGGCCCCTGGTTGCCTGCCTCAGTTCCTGCTGTTTCCTGTGCCTGGAATGTACTTTATTTCCTTGTTCATCTTTTGAGTTTCTACTCATCCTTTTACATTTCAGTTCAGACTCTATTATGCCCTCAAAGTCTTTCTTAATTCTGACAGTAGTTAATAATCTCTCCCCTTTATATTGTAGTTGGCATTTTCTTTTGGAAATCTCTAATCTACTTGTACAATATTATGTATTATAGTTATCTATGAATCTGTCATACTACCAGATTGTAAACTTTGTGAGGACAGGCACTATGTTCTGTGTCAACTTTGGACTTTGTGTAGAATGTAGGTCCTTGGAATCCAGAGCCACTATATTTTTTTTTTTTTGCTTTTTGGAGGGGGGGAAGGTTGGGCAGTTGGGGTTAAGTGACTTGCCCAAGGTCACATGGCTAGTAAGTGTTAAGTGTCTGAGGCCAGATTTGAACTCAGGTACTCCTGACTCCAGGGCCGGTGCTCTATTCACTGCCCCACCTACCCACCTCTAGGTAGTATTTTTTTAACATTGTTCTGCTCACAATAGGTCCTTAAAAAAGTGCTTATTATACATATTTGTCAAATGAATATAGTTTCCCATGCCTGAAATGATCCCCTCTTCACTTCTGTCTCCTTGCTTTCCTGGCTTCCTTTAAGAATCAGCTCAAATTCCACCTTCTGTAGGGAGTTTTTCCCCATTCACCCCTACTATTAGTGCTTTCCTCTCTCAAAGAACATTCCATTTCCACAGGATATATCTTGTATGTATGTAGTTATTTGTATATTGTCCCCCTCATTAGAATATTAGATCGATGAGTGTAAGGACCATGTTTTTGCCTTCTTTGTATTCCCAAGTGTAAGATGGTGCCTGGCTCACATTAAACTCCTAATAAATGCTTGTAGACTAACAGAATGAATAAATATGAAGGAGCCATAGGAGAGGATATATTCTAAATTTAAGAAGGGATAATTGACACAGCAGGATCTTGGGACTGTCAGGAAGGATAAACCTTGGCAAACAGAAAAGCCTACTTTCCTTTGAGATGAAACAAAGAGGTGAGTGAAGGAGAAATATTAAAGGTGTGGAGGATCAGAGCTTAGATAATATGTCAAAAGACTTCAATATTCTCAGGAAAGTAGAAGCTGAAAGTGGTTGTGCTAAGATAGGTTTAAGGGGTTGAGGAAAGAGAATAAGATTTAAAATAATTGCTTTGGGAAATCTAATAAGAAGACAAAAATAAATAAAAGCCTTGCTGAGAACCAGGTAGCATCTGGCTGCTGTTAAATACTTTGATGAATCTGTGATTTCATGAATATAGGTAGTTCTTCCACTTGTACCGATTGTAACCCATTCATTCCTTCTCATTCTGTGTGATTTTTGCTCATGTCTTTCTTATGTGATGGAAGTCTTTTTCTGGGTCTTTGAACATTTGGTGAGAACATGAGTCATTCCATAACTATTACATATGTTATCCCTTGACACAAAGTGCAACAACCAACCAACCAAGGGATAGAGATAGGAAATGGACCTATAATTTGATGGTACAGGACGCTTTCTGATAAGTAAACTCCCTCTATCAATATAAATTGACACCTTCTCTGCAACTTAAAGAGTTGGCTAGAACACTGAGAGGTTAAGTGGTTTTTCACAGGTCGTAGAGCTAATATGTGTCTGGCATAATTCAAACCACATCTTCCTGGCTCTGTGGCTGACTATTTGTTCATTATACAGTATACATTCACAAAACAACAAAAAATACATTTATCAATTAATTTCAGTTTCTTTGACCGCTTCACTACAAGCAAAAATAACAAGACCATTTATTACTTAATACAAAGCCTGAATACTAATATCCTGAGTTGAGCTGATGGGTGGTTTTCTATATTTTTTTTTTGGTGACAATAAAATCTGTATATCTCTGTAGTAATGGACTCTACCTGTCAGTAAAAGAACATAAAGGATAGAAACTGAGTAATTAAAATGTCAATAAAATTTCTAATTAAAATTTGTCACCTGAAAGATTGAAAAGGTTAAAAGCTAGTATCTTTCTGAATGATGCAAAAGAAACCTTAATGTTGTATGTGTAACCATCACAATTCTACAGTGTAGGTTAAAGGGAGATTATTGCTAGATACTATAAATATTTGATGTGCTTCTTTTCCTCTAATATTCTTTAAGTAATACTGTGCCCATTATGAAAAGAGTAGGATGAGGTTTCACTACTGCCATGTGATTTCCCCCTTATTGGAAAAGCCTTTAGAGATACTCTGGAGGCTACATTTCAGTTGTAGAAAATCTCTTTAGTCCATTCCCTGAAGCAAGTTTAGAAGTTCTTTTGGGACCTTTCCCATAAGAGTGCTGAGAAATGGGCTATTTTTGTTTTTTAAAAGTAACTATTAATCACTCTGAATTTTTTTTGACCCAAAAAGAAGTAGAAGTTGTTTTTAAAGCTATTAGAATTCCCAGATCAGCTTCAGATTAATTTTGATCATGTCTGTTAAAAGATATAAGAAAAAAAATAGTTTCCTAGTCTAATCCAGTTTCTAAATTACTGTCCATGGATCAGCACTAGTCTATAAAACTTTACTAACAAAGGTTTTTACTTCTTTTTTTTTTTTGCTTTTTTTTGGAGGGCAGTTGGGGTTAAGTGACTTTCCCAAGGTCACACAGCTAGCTTTTGTGTGTGTGTGTGTGTTAAGTGTCTGAGGCCAGACTTGAACTCAGGTACTCCTGACTCCAGGGCCAGTGCTCTACTCACTGCGCCACCTAGCCACCCCAATTTTTGCTTCTCAAAAACTGCAACTTTAAAACAAATGACTTCTCTTCCTTAAATCCTTCTCCTTGTGAGTTTTGGACTTGTCTCCTATTAAGTAAATAGCTAAGTTTTGTTTTAGCTGTGTCACCCTGGGCAAGTCACTTAACTTCGATTTGCTTCAGGTTCTTCATCTGTAAAACGGTGATAATAGTAGCACCTACCTCCCAAGGTTGTTGTTTCTTTTATTTGGTTCTCTAGGGCCTAGCACAATGCCTGGCACACAGAAGTCTCCTAATGAATGCTTTTCACCTTATATGAGGTGGTCAGCACTATGGGCTTGGTCGCATTGACATACATTGACATGGTAGTAACATTACCCATTTTTGCCAATTAATATCTTCACCTTTCTTCTTACTGAAAAGCAATGACCCCCTTTCCCTAAAACAAATCAGTAGTTATCACTGAGCAAGTGTCCTGAATTTGGTAGATAAAGCAGACACAGCCAAGGTCCTGAGTATTCAGGAAGTAATATTGATAATAGTCTAAAAATGAAGAAAGAGAAAGTTTTGGGACATGAATGGCCCTGGGTAACTATAATAAAATTGATTCAATCTCATGGATTCTATCATTTCCACTCATTTGAATTACATTAAAAATATAAACTTGGAGACTAATTTTTACTTTAGTCAAAGATTTGTCCATTATTTCAAAGAATTTTCTACTTTAACCTCATCTCTTGAATTTCCCTAATGTAATAATTATGTAAAGTAACCAGTAGTTCATTCTAGGCCATTTTTTGTTTGTTGTGATTTTTTTTCTCAGAAATTATTAGTGATACGGTGTGACTTGTGTCAAAAAAAAGAAGTCATACAACGGCCTCCAAGAAGTTTTTTTCCCTAAACCTGATTATCACTAATTAGAGAGTAGTTATAAAACACTGCAGGAACATCTAACAATCCAAATTTTTCTTCCTAAAGTAGTTTAAGGACATTGAGTAATACATAAGGGCAACACTTAGAAATTATTGATTTAATACTATTTGTCCTCAAAACCAACAGTTCAGTTCCACTGTGAAATATATCATATGTCTTGAAATATTTCCACACAGAAAAGTTTTTATTCTTGTTGTTGGTTGTTCACTTGTTTCAGTTGTGTTGGAGTTGAGGAGCTGGTGGATAAACAGAGTTAATCAGAAGTCCCTGAATATTTGGCACTCCTTCCCCTCCTGAATCAACTGCTTATGTGTTACCCTTGTGTGGTCCATATTCCACTATACTTAAGTAATGCCTCACTTTCCCTTAGGCATAATAATGGCTCTGCTTCTTGCCATAACATTCCATGAGACTCTGAGGCCAACAACTGCAAAGGATTGTTTATATGCAACAAAAAGAAGTGAGAGAAGAAGCACAGGAAACAAAGAGAAAGACAAGGTGGGACATAGAGAGGAAAGGAAATGAGTAAAGATAGGGAGAGGTAGAAAGGAGATGAATTAAGTAGTAAACAAGTTGGAGCATATCAAATAGAAGAGGGATACAAGGAGAGATAGATAGAATGAAAGGAAGGAAAAAGAAAGGAAGAGATGATGAGGTAAGAAAAAAAGTTTCATGTTCCTTAAACAGATACTGTTAATGCTGAGTCTATTGTGATTAGTTGTTCTTCATACTTGAAAAAGCAAAAGCAAATCCAAAATATACTCCCCTTCAAGACAGTTATTATGCTTAAGGGGATTTTAGCAAATGAGCATTGACATGCTATGAGGAAAGCAGGACACGAAGTCTCATCAGTTCAGGATAAAAGGGAATTGCATTGCAATATGACAGAGCAAGGAGAAGGTTTTTAGGTTTCAACAGAAAAGATTTTAATGCATTATTTGGGCCAAATATGTTGATCACTAAAGGAAAAAAAAAAGGTTTCTGATGCCTGGTTCTCATTTGCTCCAGCTAGGTACTGTGCCAGACTCATCTAGTGCTCAAAAACTCCCTGGATAGGTGAGGCTACTTTAAGAGCTCAATTATCAGCAACTCAGGCCACTAGGGTACCATTCAGTAAATGAGTACATACACCACATTCCCATCCATTGTTGCCTAGGAGCTGAGAGAATCTGACTCAAAGGATCATAATACAAGGCTGTGTATCCTGCCATCCATCATTCAGGAAACTTTATTGTAGCAACTGCTCTGATAACAAAGCTATTAGAAATAGGAAGGTATGAATGTGGGTGTAGCTATTAGAAAGTTAGAGTGAAACTCAATAGGGCAATCTGAATTGAGTGAATGAGGAAAAATAGATTCCTTGTACTGGACAGATTTAAAAGGATAATATATCTAGCTGTATTTTCTGTAGTGCTGAATTCATTGCTTCTGGACTTTTCCATGAAACTAGTGCCAAGGCAAGTAACCAAAGACCTACCCATGAGAAAGGGAAGGAGAAAAAAGAGACAAAAACTGAGACAAAAATTGTCCGAACAAAAAGCATGCTGCTTCCCCCTATCCCATCCTCCACCCCCACCGTGTCTCTCCCATGCTTGGAATGCTCTCCCTGGCTGCCTTCAAAACTGTAGGTAGGTAGTAAGGGAGGAAGAAAGATAGAAAGGAAGGTTAAGGAAAACAGAAAGGGAGGAAGGAAGGTAGGAAAGAAGGGAAGGAGGAAGGGAGGAAACAAGTATTCATTAAGTGCTTGCTATGTGTCAGGCACTGTGCTAAGTACTATACAAATATCTCATTTGATCTTCACAAGGACTCTGGGAGGTAGGAAGTTTCTGAGGCTGGATTTGAACTCAGGTCTTCCAGACTCCAGGCTCAGCACTCTCTATCTACTGTACCATTTCACTACCTCTAGGGAATAAATAAGGGGAAATGTTTTTGAAATGTATGGAAATTACTACTATACTCTCACAGCTCCTCTATACAGGCTCTTGGAGCTAACCTTTTTGTTCAACTTGAAAAACAAGAGTCAAACACTAGGTATTTTTCTCCCCTTTTGCATGAGTTGACACATACTGTGGGCTTTCATAATAATGCTATGTATTCTGGCTGACAAGTCTCTGCACAACTTGAGCAACAAGTGATGATATTGAGGACCAAAGAGATCCCATGATCTGTCCAAGGTCACACAACTAGTTAGTGGCAAAGTTGAGACTAGAACCCAGACAAAGTCATAGTTGGGGACTTTTCCCAGGGCACCAAGGGTAGTAGAAATCTTTTCTCCTGTAGTACTCTGCTGGCCTTACTCTCAATCCTGTGTCTACCCCTATTCCTTTTCCCAGCCCTACCCCAAGGTCCTGTCTCTGTGACATCCTTCTCCTTGGCCTGCTTTCCTCCACTGCCACACACTACCTGTCTTCTCCCCATCTTTACCTTCTCCAAGTTACCTGAATTGGGGATGGGAAGAATTTGAACACTTAAAGGAACAGGCATGTCAACCAACACAAAAATTTGCTTGGTCCTTAAAAGCATTCTGAAATCCTGGTCCTTTCTGGTTCAGACCTTTCTATTCTTATGATTGCACCCAACTTAGTAGACATTACCACCATCAGAATTTGCCCCGGGTGCCAGAATTCCTCCTTACATTCTCAAGCTGGGTTCTTTGACTCCCAGTCCTATGTTCTTTCCATGAATCTGTACTACCTTCCATAGTAGGTGCTCAATAAATGTTTGTTAAATGAATAATTATGAAAATCACCACTACTCACCCTAGTCTAACTGTATCCACATGGCATACTCCCCACTATACAGTTCTGTACACAGGCTTCATGCTGCCCATCCCAAAACTTTAGGGTCCTTCTTAGTCTCATACCTTGACATCTATAGGAGTGATTTAAAACAAATATGGTCGGTCAGTCAATAAATATTTATTAAGCACCTACCACGTGCCAGGCATTGTGCTAAGCTATGAGGATACAAATAGAAGTAAAAAAAACAAAGACAGTCCCTGTCCTCAAGGAGTTTACATTCTATAAAGAGAACACTTAAAAGGAAGCTGAAAGTAGTGGGGAAGTATGGGGGTGGGAGGAGGGAAGGAAGTATCCAGAACAGCAGCATGTCAGAAAATCCAAAGAAATCCAAAAGCAATGGAACTGATGGGAAATAGGAGGAAGACTGTACTCTTTAAATAGAGGCCCAGAAGTCCATGGCTCTGCTCTCCAGCCAAAGGGCAAAGATATAAAAGTATATGTAAAAATTTTAAAGCTTTGTATAAAAAATAAAAACACAGAAGACAGAAAGAGGGAAAACATCCCTTCTTCTCTTTCCCTAATAGTAAAAGCAAGAGAATGAAACCAGTTAATAGGAGCAAGTGAGAAAGAAAATGGGAGTGGAGAGCTGATACCAGGAAGAGGCAAAGCAAATGGCCACACAGGAAACAATCCTTTGGAGTAAGGAGGGGGAGTTGTATGAGGGACACATTGAATTATTACTTCACAATTGCATGTATTTTAAGGCCTTCCAAAAATGACATATTCTATAGCATGTATGTATTTTTTGATACATCAACTCACATGTTTTACAGTGAGGGCTCTACAAGATCACACATCAATTTAGGCACACCTGGTAACTGGCACAAAACAATGAAAAAAAACGACTTGATCAAGGATTCTGTCTGTCAATTGCCACCCAATACAAATGAGGTGATGCAAATGCTTCTGTAAACCATATTTTGCTTCAATATGTTTTGTGTATGGAAAGGAAAGAGAAATGCACAGTTCAGTGGTTTGTATTGCTTTATTAAAAGGATTATTTACATAATTTTCACCTACACAAACACTGATCTTCAATTTCCCCCTTTAACCAGCACTAATCATCAGTGCCTATCAGATAATTAGGAAGGTATCATTTTAAGCATTCAACCACTGATTGTCCACCACTGTTATTAGTAACACAGGAATGGTCATAAATCAAAGAAGGAATTTCTGGTTGCAAAAGGATGAATAATATTTTTGTTTGAAAACTTTTTGTGGGAGCCAAGAGGAAATATGTTAAATCAAGTTTGATTGTATTCATCATAAATTAGCACACGTGGGTTTATGAGTAGACAGTAAGTGATGAGAAAAGGAAAAATATTGTTCTTCTTTTCTTCTTTTGTGTACTATGTAATGGTAGTGTGACCCGTGACAAGGACTTATATGCTTCTTTTCCAGACTGCATATTCCATAGGGCTTTGGGGGCTAAGAGTCTTAGAGGTTTTCTTCTCAAGAGGCTCACACTTGACATAAGAATGTCCTTGACCATGGAACTTTTGAAAGGAGAAGGCTGGAGAGAGGGGAACACAGGAATGGTAACCATATTTAGGGTTCCTCCTCATGCTATATGGCCTTACTCTATGCCTGGTAAAGGAATTTCCTTTTCATGAACAGAGAAGCCAGTGGGTATGAATAAAGGATCATCCAGCCCAGTTGCCAAAAACCAGTGCAGAGATATTTTGGAGTGGGATCAAGGGTCTTACCTGAGCAAGAATTGGGTCCAAGCAACTATCCATAGAGACTGTGTATGAGTCATTCAAAACTCATCCACTGTTTGCCTCAGCAGCAGATGGGAGACTTGCCTAAGCATCTGAACTGTCTGTTTCTTCTCTGAAAAGCAGCCAGCCAAAGTGAGTTTCCACATTATAGAGTGTGTATGTGTGTGTGTCGGAGGGAGGGAAGTGAAACAGCAAGGCAACTTGAGGAAGAGGACGCGAGGCAGGGTGTGCCAAGCAAGTCAAATTACCACCTTCACCAGCACCTTGGTCACCATGTCCCATCAGAACCTAAGGAAGACAGCCGACAACACTCAATCCAAGAGCCTTTGGAATATCAGTACCCCCTGCCCCAGATTGCTTCCAACCCAGCTCCTGAAACCATCGCTGAGGAGACAAATCATTGCGGGGGAAGGACCCACCTTATTCATTATCAGCAGCAGGAACTGCTGACCATCTGTCACCAATAAGCAAATAAACACAAAAGTCTTGGGCTTGTCAGCATCCCTCAGGTCACTGCTCCTGCTTCCAGTTCAGCCCTTCCAGCCATCGTCTGGTGAAGCAGCTCCTGTAGAGAAAGGGCTAGTTGTTCTTACCAACTACGAATCAACTGCCATTCACAGAACATGCAAGCCAATCTACCCAAAGCAGTAGTAACCTTTGAGAAAGTGCTCTGAGGACAGTAAAACAGCTGAGAGAGGAGACAGCATGTGCCAGGCAAGTCAAATTGCCAATACCATCTTGGCTACCCTTCCGCCCCAGACCTTGATAGAGATAGCCCAGGACACTGACCCAAGAAGCATTGTTCCCAGCCCAGAGCCCTCTGCCATCATCCTGGGAAGCAAAAGCTACAGAGATACATTCTGGCAACTGCTCCTGCAGGTGCTACAGCCATATCTATTGAAAACCTAGAAAAGAAAGTTCTTGGCACCCATCAAATAGTTTTACATCAGAAACTGATATGATTTTTATCAGGAGAAAGACATTAAAGAAGAGGCATTAACATTTGGCTCACCCTAAAGACCATTTTACTTGCAGCTAAAACTTTTCATGTGTGTTGTCTCTTCCATTAGAACGTGAGCTCCTTGAGAGCAAGGATTGTCTTGATTTTCTGTTTGTATCCCCAGTTCTTAGCACAGTGGTTTGTACATAGTAAATGCTTTATTCATTCATGTTTATCATTTAATTCACTGATGTGAAAGGAAAGAGAACGTGGCTAAGTAGGTGGGTCTAACCAGAAATTTTGATTGGTGGACAGAAATACCTCCAGATCTTCCTCAAACCTGAAGTTAGCCAAGATGATGGAAGAAGAGGCTGAAAGCCAACCAGATCTGAGGATCTGAAATTAAAAGAATGTAAGTTCCTTGAAGGCAGGGCTATTTCATTTTGTCTTTTTATCCCCATCATCAGTGCCAGGCACATATGAAAGGCATTTAATAAATGCTTATTGGTTGATTAATTGAAAAGAACAGGCAGTTTGGTTGATCCCTCCAGTACTTCTTGGTGGTCACACTTTCAAATAACGAATATTCATATTGGATTCAGTGTGGTTTCCAGAGAAGGACTTTGAAAATCTGGGAAGATAATGAAATGGGAGAAAGACCAGTGTTGGAACAGAAAGAACGGCATTCTCATAGTCAAGAATTTGTTGTTGTTTAGTTGTTTTTCAGTCATGGTTGACTCTTCATGACTCTGCTTGAGGTCTTCTTGGCAGAGATACTGGAGTGGTTTGTCATTTCCCTTTCCAGCTCATTTTACAGATGAGAAAACTGAACCAGAGTTAAGTGACTTGCCCAGGGTCACACAACTAGTAAGTATCTGAATGTCAAGTCAAGAAAATGTGGGGGATCAATTACGACCTCTCATACATTTTGGCTGTGTGACCTTGGACCATTTAGGCAACTCTGAGACTCTAAATTAAGAGCAGGCACTAATCTAGATGTATAGAGCTTCCTCACTAGGAATTTCTCTATGCCAAAGAAATTACAAGTCAAATCCTAAAAAGAAATGAAAGAGAAAGATGAATTTATATTGTCATGTCATAGGGATAGTTGGTAAAGGAACGGCAAAGATGATAAAAAAGAAAGTGGAAGACAGCTAGGTGGCACAGTGAATAGAGCACTGGCCCTGGAGTCAGGAGGACCTGAGTTCAAATCCAACCTCAGACACGTGACACTTACTAGGCGTGTGACCTTGGGTAAGTCACTTAACCCCAATTGCCTTGTCTTCCCCTTCCAAAAAAAAAAGAAAGAAAGAAAATAGAAATTGGCTGTGAACTGTGGGGAAACAGGCACACTACAGTTCTATTGGTGGTAGAGCTGTGAATTGATCCAGTCATTCTGGAAAGCAATTTGAACTATGCAATCTCCAGAAATTACTAAATTGTGCATGCTCTTTAGCCCACTAATAATTAGTAACTTTAGCCCCCAAATAAACCAAAGAAAGAGGAAAAGGATCTACATGCAAAAAAAATATTTAGTGCAGCTCTTTTCAAAGTAGCCTCAGATTGGAAATCAAGGAGGCGACCTCCTATTGGTAAAGGGCGAAATAAATTGTGGCGTATGAACTAGTGGAATATTATTGTAACATAAGATATGATGCTGCTCCACTCTGATTGGAGGGCTGGAGGGTAGAGTAATAAACTTCTCCCAAAGCCTTTCTTTATAGAGGGCTCTGGATTTTCAGGGCCTGATGATAATTATTTTTCTTCTGTTTTTAATGGGAGAGTAAGGGAAGGAAGATTAGCAATAGTGAAGTCAAGAAAAAAAAAAGGCCATTGAAATATTTTTAATGCTCAGAAAAGAACAGGAGGTCCAGAAGGAAGCATAGACAAGAATAGTTTTGAATTTATTATGTACTTAATAAAACACAAAATAGGATAGAATGAAGACTCATTGTTTCATATGAAATATGAAATATATATTTTTGTGTGTTCTGCATATATGAAAATATTCCCTTTTTGATGTTTTAAGTGCAGAATAAAAAAAAATCTCCTAGGTTCATGAGCTAGATGTTATTCTAGATTCCTCAGTCTCTCACCCCATACATACAATCACTTGCAAAGTCTTGTTGTGTCTATAACATTCCTCATCTACATCCCCATCTCTCCACTCACACAGCCAGCATCATAGTTCAAGTCCATCACCTCTTACCTAAAGAAGAGGAAATCAATCGGGGAAAAAAATGACATTTTATTAGTGGTGATATTCAATAAATCAGCCAAAGATTACATTCAACAATTAAATCAGAAAGGCAGAAATAGCAAGAAATTTTCACATACTTTTTCTGGTAAGGATAATTTAGAATAAAATGTTTTTAAAACAGTCTATATATTTTTTTAATGTATTAGTCACTTCCCAACACTTCCATCCTACCCAAGATTACTTTCCCATAAAGAATAGTTAAAGTTGTCTCCCCCATTAGAATGTAAGCTCATTTTGATTATGGATGTTTCATTATTTGTACTTATATCCTGAGTATCTAATACAGTGTCTGACACACATAATTCATAATTAATGAGTAATTTACTGATTGGTTGGTTGAGTCTTGCTTTATATGTTTAACACCCAATGGTATCACAATTACTGATTTTATATACATGGGAAATGCATCAGTTCGGGCCCAGGAGATACACTGGGGAGTAGGAGTGCATTCCATACCATACCCCAAAACAAGATTATGTCTAGAGGCATGATAAAGTTTCAGTCATAGGCTTGTGGTGGTAGTGGTCCTTCTCTGGAAAACTTGGAATATTCTTCATATGAAGACAGATTGGGGTGAACAAGTCAACCAAGACAACAAAGATAGAAGCTACATGTAAATCTAGATTACAGCAAAATAAATGAATGAATGAATGAATAAACAAAAAACAAATTAAATGAATAAAATGAACCTACTTGGCTAGTTACATTGATGAAATTATCTAAATAATTAATAACTGACAAAAATCATTATTTATAAATCTGCCCTATTCCTCAGGACATATATAGTGATTATCTAAAATAATGGAGTGTTTTTAATCATTTGGTGATGTTGGACAGAGAATAGTGCTAGGTTAGGTGAAAGATAGAAAGAAAGAAGGGACTTAGTGCAAATGAAAGTTAAAAACTGTAGTGTTAAATTTTTAAAATATTAATATATTATCTCATCTTTTTAAGTTCTATTTTTGATTATGTTTTAAGATTTAAAAAATATGCTAGGAAGTATACAGAATTTTTAAATGGCTACACATCTATTGGTAGTACATTTTAGCTGTTGGGGATATAGTGTAAAAATTTTATAGAACATTAGCCTGTGGGATTAAATGACTCACCAAAGTTCATAAAAGGAAGAGTCTGAACCCAGGTCTCCCTGGCTGTGACGCTAGTTCTCAATACACTCAATTATAGTTAATAGGGGCGCACGGCGCGCACGCGCACACACACACACACACACACACACACACACACACACAAACACACACTGCTCCCCCTTCCCACTATACTACATACATTCCCACTATACTATACTATGCATAAGGGATCACAAGAATGGGTCATCAAATGTATTTTTTGAAGTAAAAGTCAAATGTGCAATTGTATATAAGTAATTATCCCCTTCTTGTACTACCACTATCATAATGCTAAATTGAAATAAATAGCCTCTCCCACTATTACTGACATAGCTTTAGTAATGCTAGTGATAACAATTAAACAAAAGAAATTAAAGGCATAAACAATGGCAAGGATGAGATAATTTCATCTCTATCTGCAGACAAAAGAATATTTTGCTGTAAAATCCCCAAGGAATTGACAAAGAAACTGAGACAAAATAAATAGCTTCATTAAAATAGCAACATATATAATGTATCCACAAAAAAATATTTTCGCATATATACATAGCAATAAAAAGCACAATAGAAATAATGGGAAAAGAAATCACCATTTAAATAACTACAAAAACGAATAAAATATTTGGCAGCAAACACACTGAAGACATATAAACATGATTATAAAAAGCTATACAGAAATAAATTGAAATAAAATTATGTTCATGCTTTCAAGGCCATTGGGAGGAAGAAGGTAGGAAATATGATTTCCAAACCTTGCCTAGAGTGCACAAATGCCTTGTCTCAACTTGAAGGGAAGGGATAATAAGCTTTTAGAGCACCAAATCCTTTTCTATTCTAGAGACATTACTTGCAACATTGTTTGCCCTTGAACATGAATTTGACTTTTCAGTCACAATCAATGCATCATCACAAGTTCCTGCAACACTGATTAGGGGCATTGACTGACCTTAGTCTAACATCTATAACTTTGGAGTCTGCTGATTACAAGTCTGTTTCAGGAACTGCAGTAGGCAATTTAGGTAAAGTGGAATCATTCCACCTGGACCAATGTGCTTGTTTCATATGTTGCCTGGGAGGAGTGCAGTATAAGTTCAAAGTCTCAGCTCCTTATTTCAAAAATATGTACAATAATCAATTCTTAATTCTAACTCACAAGATTATTGTAATGGATGTGTTTTGCATACCTTGAAGTAACACATAAATAGGAGTTATTATAACTACTATTTTCTAGATATTAACATTGTTGTTACAGTTCTCCACAGCATCACAGCCTGATTTGTTTCTGCAATGCTTCCGCAATACATTCATTTTGTTTGGGGGAAAGGACCAGCACAAAAGAAAGAGACATTCCAATTCTCCTGAAAGTGGCTGTTTCCTTTCATGGAGAGGGTAGGATGATTCTGTTTGTCTAGTTTGCCTTCAAAAATTCATACTGTGTAAAGAGATAGTAGATGTAAGGTAGCGATGTTGAACAAAGGACAGTACAAAGAAAGGGATGAAACTTGAAGATCAAGTCAGGGAACACAGGAGGTGCAGGTGAGGATGGAGAGAATCTAGGCTTGGGAAACAGGCAAAGAAAATAAATGCCCATTAAGCATTCCCACTTTGTAAGAGGAAAACTGTAGAAAAGAACTGATTTGCTCCCGGTTACATAACAGTTAAGTCCAGAAATTTGTACTTACCTACCCAGTCGCTATGCATGCATACAGTAGATGACGAATAACAATTGGTCTTGGATTAGTGAAAAAGAAACTGATTCATTCATTTGACTTTTATGTAACCAGCCTATAGAGGGATGGTCAGAATGGGAGAGAGAGAGAGATGGAGAGAGATACAGAGAGACACAGAGAGACAGAGACAGAGAGAGAGTGGGAGGGAGGGAGACAGAGAGACAGACAGAGAGAGAGGGAGGGAGAGAGAGAAAGAGAGAAAGACAGAAAGAGAGGGAGAGACAGAGAGAGGGAGGGAGGGAGGGAAAAAGAAAGACAGAGAGAGATGGGGAGAGAGAAAGAGACAGAGAGGGAGGGAGGGAGAAAGAGAGAGACAAAGAAAGAGAAAGAGAGAGAGAGAGACAGAGAGAGAGAGAGAAAGAAAGAATTATTTTGTATTTCACTGCAAAAACAGGGCTATATTCAGGTCAAGTGAAGTGAAGTAAAACATAAAGTTTCCATATAATCCAGGAAATAAAAAGATAACAAAAAACTACAACTGAGGGCTTCTCCCCACCTCCACCTCCTTTGAGGATCCAAATCACTTAAGTGTAAGGAGAGGTGTTCACGCAGGTTTTGTCTAGACCCTGGAACACTAAACAGGACCTGGCAGAGCATTCTAACACACTGTATTAAGTTCCTTTCATCAATATTTACCCAGTCTAACAAGTCTTAAAAGATCCAAAAGATGTGGACTCTTGGGGTCATTAAATCCCAACAACCACAAATGACCTGAGTTTCCTCTTCCTGTGAAACATAGGCCAAGTGGGAGTTTTAGGTGTAGTCATACCTTTATGATGAAGGGAAGATGTGAGCCTGGTTAACTTGGTCAATATTTATGTCAGATAGTGGCATTCCATACCTGATAGCAGGGACATGGAGAACCACCAGGCCTTATCATCTGCCCTCAAACTTAATAAGTAATCTAGGTCTTACCAGTTGTCCTGGCTCTGCACCTTTCAGACCCTTGGCACTATCATCTGATCTACTGATACAACCTAAGAATTCTTGGATCTTACCATTGGACCTGCTGATCAACCCTTAGAATGTCCAGACTGCTCCTCCCACCCTGTACCTGAACTTTCTTTTGAATGTTCTCTCTCCATTTAGAGTATTAGCTTCTTGAAAGTAGGAATTGTCTTGATTTTTCTATTTATATCTCCAGATAAGCATACTTTTAGCATATAGTAAGTGCTTAATAAGTGCTTTTTCATTCATTTATTTATTTACAAAGGGGTAGAAGCCTGAGTAGTCCTCTCAAGTGTCTAAGGATAAAGGTAGCTCCTTTTTTGTTACCAGCTAACAACAACAACAACAATCTTGCATGACCAAGTGATCAATCCAGGTTTTAATTTATTTATAACTGGGATGCAATCAGAGATAAATGCATCCTTGTTTGATTCTTTCATCCACAGACTTCTTTGTGTTCTTTAGTACTAGTTGTTTACCAGTAGACCTTGTAGTGGAAAGAGGGTTAGATTTGTAATCATGGAGCCTGAACTTGATTCCCAACTCTGACACTTAATAACTGCATGGCTCCAGGTAAATTATTTCAACTATTTGAGGCTTAGTTTTCATATCTGTAAAATGGGTTAAATAATAATTTGTATGACTTACTTCCAAAAGTTATTATGAGGAAAGCTCTTTGTGAGTTTTAAATTGCTATATAAATGTGAATTTGTTGTTGCTACTGCTGCTGCTACTCATATATCATGATCTTGTCCCACTGAACTTGCTTTTTAAAAATTTTAATAATTTTTTTAGTATTGGTTTTCTTTCTAATTCTATATATTTTATTTTATCTAAACAATCTAAGTCATGTTTCAATGACGCTCTTTTCTTTTTTTGGGGGGGGAGGCCATGAAAAGAAAGCAAAAAGAAAGAAAGGAGGGTCACTGAAACAAAAAGAGGATCATTGAAACATTTGGAACTATGGCTAAAAAAATCACTAAACTGTATATATTCTTTGACCCAACAATACTCTGTGTGTGTGTGTGTTTTTTGAGAGAGAGAAAGAGAAAGAGATAGAGATAGAGAGAGGAAAAGGACTCATAGACACAAAAAACATTTACAAAAGCACTCTTTGTAACAACAAATAACTGGAAGCTAAGGAAGTGCTTGCTGTTGTTATTATTTGTCCTTCATACTCAGAGTACCAATGACATCCTAATGTCAGGGTCAAGGTACAATATGTACAACTGTGGCTGATCAGTCCAATATGAGCTTGAAAGTGTCTACTATAGGTCAGTCACAAATAATTTGTTTGAACATTTGGGATGGAAATGTTTCCATATTTGTCCATAAAACAATAAAATAGTAAAATAGTGGATGATAGGTAGTCTTGACTTGTACATGAGGTAGAGTTGGACAACTCTTCCACAGTCATCAAAGTTCAGTGACAAGACAAAAGTCAAGATGACTGGTGTTAGCCCAGGATGCAGTGGATACCTTGGCATCTTCAAAGTCTGACCAAGCCCTCCATTAATAGGAGCATGGCTGAACAAATTATGGCATATGGATGCAATAGAATATTGTTACATCATAATTAATGACCAAAGGAATTGTTATAAGGAATTATAATTGAATTATAATGACCAAAGGAATTGTTATCCCCTGAGAAGACTTCTGTGAACTGATTCAGAATGAAGTGAGCAGAACCAGAACAACTTATACAACAATAACAACATCATAAAAACAACTTTAAAAGATTTTGAGAATACTGATCAATGCAATCAATGACCAACAAACATTCCAGAGGACAAATAATGAGGCATGCTACCTACCCCTCAACAGAGATGTAATGGACTCAAATTAAATAATAATGCATACAATTTCGGACAAAGACAATGTGGGAATTTGTTTTGCTTGACAATACATATTTGTTACTAAGGTATTGTATTAGTTACAAGGAGGTGGAGGAATTACGGATAAGGTAGCCTTCCCGCCCCCCCCAAAATAAAAGAATAAAAAAAGAGGATCATCAAAACATAATTTTAGAAAGGAACTAAAGGAATGCCAGAAGCAATCACAGGCAATGGACCTAGGTATGAAAGCAACATGTTGAATTTATTGTATATTTTAAAAGAAAAGCAATACATAAGAGTCAGTTTGATGCATGGTCCTCTTCCATTTCTACTGTGTACATGGAAGTGCACATTTTAGTTGATATTTCTTCAGGTCAGAATTTTTTAAATTGGGGGAGATTTTTTTAATGAAAAACAGGAGAGACATGATTAGAGGACAAATGTCCTAATTTTGAAAAGGAAAAAAAGGACAAGAAGTCTACAAACCATTAGCCAGTGAGTATGACTTTGATATCTTATAAATACATATTCTTTTGATTCCTGGCAAAATTCTTGAACACATTTGTAAGACAAGATACCCCAGAGAGACTTCAGCAAAAGTTTGAGATGTGAAGGGGCAAAAAGACAGACATTTTTTAATGTAAAAGGGAAGAATTTCATATATAAAATTGCAATTCCCCAGCTATAAAGGATGTGTGGCTTGAATAGCCCAGTTGTATATGTATATGAAGAAACCAGTGAGACAGTGATCCTGCCTCTAGGACACAGGTTGCATTTATACTTTTGTCCCTAATTACTTATCTGCAAAAGATCCTAAAAGGAGTATAGAAAATGTAATTGACCTTATTGGGACTGATCATCATAACCCAACGTTAGGTAAAGCACCTTATTGGGGAAACAAGGGCCTTTTGAACCATGAAGTCTTGTCAAATTGAGAACAGGAAAAACTTTCCCCCTTCTTCTTGGAGATAACAAACTTCAGACTTGAGGCTCTGAAAGAATCAAAAAAGAGAGGGTTTTTGGTCAATCCTAGGCTAAAGGTCAATGCTTTAACTGTACTTCAGTGGAAAAGAAGACTGAAATATTCCAGCTAAGGAGAGTGCAGTGCTGCCAAGCCAGTGGTTGAAGGCGGAAAATAATTGCAGTTGACCACTGAAAAGTGAGCCCAGAAAATACAGGGGACCTGTTTAGCAGAGATGTCACACCCTGAGAATTGTCAAGTGACTAACCAAGTCTTAGTAGTGGTCCAGTGGCAGAGAAATTATACAGCCCTATCCTGTAGCCACTGCCAAGCAAAAGAGTGGTTTCACCAGGCTTTTCCAGCAATCACTTTCTAGCTGCATAGTAGGCTTCCTGGGCCTGTCCAGAAGCTATACAATAGCTAAGTGACATTTTTAGCCAACCCCAGAGGCAGTTAAGGTAGTGACTGGGCAAACAGCAATATGCCCAGTTAAGCCCAGCAAGGGGAGTTAAGCCTGGTGAGGTGGCCCTGGGCAAGTCATTTTTAAAGTGCTTTGCAAATTTTAAAGTGCTACGTAAAAGTTACTTCATTGTTATTATTATTATTATTTTCAAAGTTAAAAAAAATTTACCATTAGTCTCCCACGAACAATACATTGTGATAAAACAAACCACAAGAATCTTGTGTTTCTGAAGAACTGCAGTTAGTCACCGAATCACAAACAAGCTTCTGAGCCTGAGTGATTCTCTAGAGTCTCTCTAGCAGAAGATTGAGGTGCATTGACAGGGCAGCTTATTTCATCACTGCCTATGTATGCTGTGTTGGGTCCAGGTTTAGATTAAGGTCTGTAGATCTTAGACCTGCCAGTTCTGAGGCAGGCACCTTCTAAAGAAACATCAAATACCCCTAAAATAAATAAGATTTTGCTTCCCTGCTGATAGAAGGATTATTATCCTGCTAGCAAATTGTAGAAAAACCATTCAAGCTACTGTGGATTATGGAATATTAAACCAAAATCTTGAGTGAATGAAATGAAGGTCTGCTCTCTTTTATGGAAGACTTTAATTAGCATTTCCATCATCATGACCAAGGGAAAAACCTTCCTGGTCCTGAGTGAGTGAAAATAAGCCATGGAAATAAAAATAAAAGCTGTTTTCTTGATTTTAAAATGGAAAACATTTTTTAAACCTTACTAAAGTGAATTTACACTTTGCTAAAATGATTGCTAGATGATGGAATCTGCTTTGCTTGATTATATATATTTGTTACAATAATTTATTTTTTTCTCTTTTTCAATGGAGAGAAGAAAGAAGGAGAAAAAACAGATTTTTGCTCATTGAAAAGTAAAGCAAAAGTTAAAAATATTGATAGCAGGAACAAGCTTTAAACACCATGTGGCTAATAATTTTCTGGTAAGGAGGTTAGTCTGTTGATAGAAACTTAGGAACCCACCAGAAACAAAGGCAGAGGACCTAGGCCTCACCTGTGGTCCCCTGAGCTGCTCCCTTGTACCCTTTGAAACACTGCCTCCCCACCCCCACCCCCATTTCCTCTATGTCAATTTGATATAATATTAAAGAGTTATATTTCTGTGCACACATAGAGAAAATATTGCTAGGCTTGTCATCTGCCATTTTACTAACTGGAAAGCTGTAGAAATTAGCATTTCTGATATTCCCCAAGAGGGCTTTAATCTAATAACCAGCATAGAACTGAGTAGAAATCAGTATATAGGCTGGGTTTCAGCCTTAGTTTGGTTGTTATTTACTTGTGAGCTACTGTTCTGATATGAAAGGTGTTAGATTTCTATCTGAGAAGACATTGACAAACAAAGTTGATTATGTGAAAGTTCCTGTATTTTTGTTTGTTTGCTTGTTTGTTTCCATCTTGGGATATAGAACAAAGAAAATAATAGGAGGAAAGGGTGTGTTTGTGGGTGAACAACTAATGATCTTTTAGACCGCATTTTATTTGCTAACTAGGATCCCCAAAATAACAAAGTTTTTGCTGTACTAAGAATGATAAATAGACCATATTGTAGTTGTCACAATCAAGGAGAAAACATGAGGCCTGGAAAAAGGAGGTAGGGACTGTCCTAGCATGTAATACAATGCCTGACACATAGTAGGTTGTTGGCTTGACCTAAAGAGGATGTCAATGTCTCTTCCACTCCAATGTGGCTTGCAGTGGGTCCAGCAACAGACAGAAAGCAAGAATCTCTAGTGTTTGTTATATGCTTGTCTAGTATACAGAAATAATCATCTGGAAAAGTAGTATGGAACAGAGAGAGAGAGAGATAGACATGCAAGAGGAGCTCTCAGGATGAAAGAGCACTATGGCTTTTGAGGGTCATTCCTTGGTCATTTCCCTTATCTGACCATAACCTATTAGAATTTTCTAGAGAGTTTTGAGTTCGTGAGTTTAGGAACCCTCTTAATTTCCTGTGTGTATCCTTAACATTTAGCACAGTGTCCTATACATAGTGAAAACTTTTTGTTGTTGTCCAGTCGTATCTGACTCTTCATGATCCCATTTGTGATTTTCTTAGCAAAGATACTGGAGTAGTTTGCCATTTCCTTTTCCAGTTCATTTTACACGTGCGGAAACTGAAGCAAACAGGGTTAAATGACTTGTCCAGAGATACAGTTAGTAAATGTCTGAGGCCAGATTTGAACTCAGGAAGATGAGTCTTCCTGACTCCAGCCCCAGCATTCTATCCACTCTACCACCTACCTGACTAGGGTAAGAACTTAATAAATACTTTTTTTTCATTCATTCCCTTTATCCTTCTAAGCTCATTCTCTATTCTCACCCCAAACTTGAGTCAAGCCACCCTGCCTTTTTAGACATTTA
Organism: Pseudocheirus occidentalis; assembly: GCA_028646575.1. Taxonomy (NCBI): domain Eukaryota; kingdom Metazoa; phylum Chordata; class Mammalia; order Diprotodontia; family Pseudocheiridae; genus Pseudocheirus; species Pseudocheirus occidentalis. Next base: position 282,040,538 of record CM053593.1, on the reverse strand, counting down.
CTGCTCTGATCTCACTTCCCTCCCTTGCAAATTTCAATCATTTCAATAGCCACTTCAACTTTGCACTGTCCTAAAACTTATTAATACCTTTCTACTTTGTCTTCTTGAAACTCAACTCTTTTCTAAACCCCAACCTTGAATTACTCCCCTAAACTGTCTTTCTGGTTCTCCCTCACTCCTCTTTTCACAATGCTGAACACTTAAAGAAGTCATTCAACAGTGACAACTGAGTTTACTACTTTAACTTTATGTTATTCAATCTCCAATGGGGTCCTCACTGCTACATACAAATCCTTTTACTTTTCCCTTATCAATTCTCTATCCCACTACCCATGGAGGCTGTACCAAATATCTCTTCTCAATTAAACTTAATCACAACCTCCTTCTTCCTTTCAGCACAGGACCTGGCCTTAAGTGAAAAAAATCAGTCCCAAGCTTTTACACCCAATTCTACATCTCAACATCATCTCCCATCCTCTCTAATTTAGGAGATGAAATAGTCATTCTTCTTTTTTTTTTAATTT
>CM053593.1:282018973-282039514 GCA_028646575.1 Pseudocheirus occidentalis | reverse complement strand
AGCCCCTCTGCTATCTGTAGGCTGATGGCTCTGAAGCAGCCCAGTGGAAGCCACTGAGGCTCTCAGCTGTTCCTGCTGCTACAGCCGCCTCCCGCTGCTTCCTTGCCCTGGGAGCAGTTTGGCAGGACCCGCTCTTCTCCTCCCCAGTTAGCAAAATCCACTGACCTTTCTCTTAGCCTTTTTTTCTTCTGACCTGATAGATTTGGTAATTGTGCCTCCAGTGCAGCCAATCAGCTCTCCTATAGCCGCGGTTCCCAGCCTGATGCCCCAGGGCTTGACCCGGCTGGGTTTCAGCCACGGGTCCCAGACTGCTGCGAAGATCCCCACCTGCTGAGCTGCCTGTAGCAACAGATGTGCTTTCTGTCTTTTGGAGAGTTTTGGAGCTTGAAAATCTGTTTAGTGTCCCATTTTTGAGTTTTTTAGCGTAATAGTCATTCTTCTTAACAAGGCCAAACTTTGTTTTTGTAAGTAAAGTAGGGGGAATTGAGGAAAAACCAAAACATAAACACAAAGGGAAGGGGATGGGTTTTCCTGTTCATTTTACAAAGAAATGGAGGCTTTAAAGATGGAATTATTCATGCCAGGAGAGGTAATATGCAGGGCCTCTCTCTTTTTGCCTTCATGCTACTATCCACTCTATTAGCCTATCTGTCTCCTTTCAGAACCAAAGTCTTATGAAAGTCTGTCTCTCCTCATCCTCTGTTTTCTCAACACTTACTTATTGACCCCTTGAAATGAAACTTTCTGCTTCATCACTCAACTAGAACTGTTTGCTCCAAGCTCACCAATGATCTTTTTTAGTGCTAAATTCAATGGTCTTTCACAGTCCTCATTCTTATTGCCTTCTCTATAACATTCGATCCCATTGACTTTTCCTTTCTTCTGTACATATCAGATATTTACAAAACACTCAGTACCATGCTTGGCACAAAGTAGACACTTAAAAAATATTTGTTTCCTTGCTTCTTTCCTTCCTTCTTAATACTCTCTCTTCCCTGAATTTTTGCAACACTGCTATATCATGGACCTTAAGGGAATTGAGCAAGATAACTTGACAGGATCTCTTTTTATCTGTAGTACCAAGGCTTCTTGGTTCATCATCCATGCCCTGTCTTCAAGGCCCTGTCTTGAATTCTTTCCTATTCTCTCTCTATACTCTTTTGGTCCTTCATTTCTATTCATTCAAATATCAGCTCTATGCAGGTGAGTCCAAAAACTACATATTTAGCCCTCATTTCTCTCTTGAGCTGTGGTCCTGAAAGGCATCTCAAACTCAGCATATCCAAAACAGAATTTATTCTCTTTCCTCACCCCCAAACCCATACATCCTTCTAAATTTCTTGTTTCTGATGACCGTTCTAGTCACATAGATTTACAAAATTGGACCCATTCTTAACTCTTCCCCACCTCTTATATCCAGTTTTTTGTTGAGTTTTTTTGATTCCACATCCTCAACATCTCTTGTAACAGTCCCTTTCTCTTCAATCACACTAGAACAGTCCTGGTCTAGGTCCTCTTCAGCTCCATTATGATAGCTTCCTAATTGGCCTCTTTTCTTTCTCTAATCAGTCTTCCACACAGCTGCCAAATTGATATTCCTAAGAAATGGCTTTGACTAAGTCACTCGTCAATGGAAAATAAATGGCTTTCTACTGCCTTTAGAATAAAATGCAAACTCATCTGTTTTGCATATGAAGCCCATCACATCTGCCTCCAGCCTATTTTTACAGATTTTTTTGCATAGTACTCCCTGTGGTGGACTTTGTGCTCTGTCAAACTGACCTGGTTGCTAGCTCCTGGGCACAACCCTCCATCTCCCACTTCCACACACTGACATAGACTCTCCTCCATTCTTGGAGGCCTACATTTCCTAGTATTGGGACCTTTCACCCCCTCTAAGACACATCTCAATTGACACCTCTTTCAAGAATCCTTTCAGAGTCCTCACTTGTTGACACTGCCTTATAAATCAGTGTATATTTATTTTGTATTTTCCTATATTTAATTATTTGTGACCCTATTGAATCTCCCTGATAGAATGCATGTTTACTGATGGCAGGAACAATCTCCATACAATACCCAGCTCCTAGGACAGCCACTGGCAAAGAGTAAGAAATTAATGCTTGTTAATAGATTGTATTTCTGCGTTGTGTTGTGTTGTGTTATGTGCCCCAAGGAGAAACTCTTGGTCCTGAGCTATGATTCGAACTGCTTGAGTTCTTGAATACAGACACAACCAAAGGGTTTGTGTCAGAGCTCATAGGACTCTGACAGTGTGGATCAGAAAAACTCCTTGAATTTCAGCATTCAGACTGTAAATCAGTTTCTTATGATGTGACTCTCAGAAGATATTTAAACATGCTTGTATATTCTGTTGCTTGAAATGCTTTTCACACCATTAAATGCTTCACTTACATCAAAACAAAAATTAATTTTAGTTTAATTTTTTTAAATGTTAATTGTGACATGAGAGAAGCAAGAGGACTAAAGAGGCTGGTATCCTAACTCCAAAAAAGGTGAGAATTGGGTACCTATTTCCAAGTATAACTATTTTCTCAGAAAGATTATGCCCTGAAAATCAACTGCACTACAAACTACTTCACATGCCCATACCAATAAATGGCAATAATCTGTGCTGAACTGATGATACCAAAATTTCATTCCCTATGGTTAAGCAAAGAAAATGTTCTTGAATTCAGGAAAAATGTAATGACATTCACAGCAAAGTATAATAAATTTATATGGGAAATGGGGTCTAGGATGAGAAAGCTTTCATCTTTCAGAATGATGTATTAATGCCACCTTGTATCACTGCACAAGCTGAGGAATTGTACTCCATGACTCAGCTGCAGGTTATGTTAGTACACGCAGGTGTGTCTCAGAGTCCATACGCTAAAAATAGAGACAGATGAAAAGGAAATGAAGAAATAAAAGGATTACTGCTTTTTAAACATTCCTTACAGAAATGCAAAGCTTCTTTTAATATCTTTTGGCAGCTGCTGGACATTTAGTACTCACTGCCATGAATGTTAATTGAATCATAGGTAATAAAGCAACGTTTTGTCAAATTTAATGGCTATTCCCAGCAGTCAATGCCATAAGCCCAAAGATAAGGTAAAGTCTTTCTCCTCTGAATCATGCCATAAAAATAGTAATGTGTTCAGCTGATGACAGAGATTCTGAAATAAGGTAATGCCCAAGTTATTAAATATTCTATAGCTTATGCGTCCTCAGAATCTTAAGTTTTAGGACAAATGGGCAAAAGTTACAAAAAGAAATTCATTAACCCCAAAGTCTTCCATAAGAAAAGAGATATATTGGGTTCCATTAAATTTTTTACTGAACATTGCTTATACAAATATCCCTTCATTAACAAAGTTCCAAAAACTATGAATTAGGACCTGCTGGAAAGTAGTTACAGTAGCATGGCCAAAAGGATTGGGCTTCCCTTCCCACCCATTAAAGAAACTGCAAAAGAACTGTATTTTACATACTTGGTTTCATCAGAATAGAGGTTCTAAGAAAGGAATAACAACCATATGGATCATTTACATCTGATTCTCAACAATCCAAATTAAGTAGGGAGTTTGACTAACTGAAATTCATTATTGTTTTTGTTCTATACTTGTTGTTTCATTGGCCTTCCCCCTGTTAATTACTTCCCATTTATTCTGTAAATACCTTGCTTTGTATATATTTGTTTATATGTTGTCTCCTCTAATAGATTGTGAGCCCCTTGAGGTCAGGGATTGTATTTTGTCTCTTTTTGCATTCCCAGTGCTTAGCACAGTGCCTGACACATAGTAGGCATGTAATAAATGTTTATTAATTGATTGATTGATTGTGGCAAACTCTCAAGGTATAATTTTCCTCTATCAATCCAAATCATCAATTTATAGTCTTAAAGAGTTTTCTGGGACACACACACACATACAGAGTCTCTACACTAGTCTTCTGAGAGAGTCTTAGCTCTTACTATTCTGGAATAATCAGAACAATCCTAGATAATTCCCCAACCATTACTTTTAGTGTGAATTCTCAGCCACACAGGCAAGTGACTAACAAGCTAGGCAGAGTTCTATATAAAGAAGCTTAACAACTAATACTAATGGAAAAGACTCAGGGAAAATTACTTTTATTTCAATGACATTAAATGGGCCTCTTAGCAGTGTATTAAGAACCAAAAGTTTGTTTACAGCCAGAAGTTGCAATGTGCAGCTAGATGGTGCAGTGGATAGAGGACCAGGCCTGGAGTGGAAAATCTAAGTTTAAATCCAACCCCAGACACTAATTAGCTATGTGACTCTGGGCAGATCACTTCACCTCTATTTGCCTCAGTTACTCAACTGTAAAATGGGGAAACACTGGAGAGGGAATTAGAAAACCATTTCAATATCTTTCCCAAGAAAACCCATGGACATTGTCCATGGGATCATGTAGAGTCAGATATGACTGAACAACAAGAACAACAACAAAGAAGTTGTAATACAGATTAACATTCCTCCCTCTTAGCATCCCCACATCCTTCTTATCAATCCTACTTTCCAGGCTTTTCCTCTTTCACTGAATTGTTCACATAGATAGCCTTCTCAGAAACATAGGAATATGTTCACACTGTCCCTAAGTCCCTACCCTTGAAAACAAGTTTCTGAATTTCATGAAGAAATGCCCCTCCCCTTTACTTTATTGAGTTATTTGATTCCTTTTGGTAATGACATATTAATAGAGGATAAAATAAAGCCTAGGCTACATACAGTACTCAAGAAGATTGTGTATAATCGTTTCCTTTTAATGTCTCTATTAAAACAAATTGCTAGTGTACTTTCCTCTGCTTCTACAGGCTAATGAAAATATCTTGAATTAATAGAAATTGACAAACAAAGAGGTTTTCATGTTGGCAATTTTAAAAATTACTAGCAATTTTCAATTTATCATAGATATCAAGAAATTAAAAAACAACATAAAATTCCATTATCTTTTTATCAAATTAGCTTTTTTCCTGAGATGAAAATAAAAATTAGGTTACCTTGAGAGGCAGTTTTGCTCTTCTTTTTCAAAATGTTTTCTGTCAGCAAAAACATCTTTTGATTCCAGACTATTTTTCTCAAGTTATCTGAAATTCTGGTTCAACAGATTTTCCTGAGAGTTGGTATGAAAAAGCACAATGTCATCCTAAATTAGTACTACAGTGGACACTCCAGCTGAGTTCCAAGCTCTACCACTAACTAGCACTGCAACCATGAAAAAGTTACGTAACTTGTTTGGGCTAGTTTCATCAACTGACACAGAAGAATGGACATGGATAGACTCCATGTTTCCACAATGTTTGAGACTAAAAGGAAATCATTTGTTCTGAGAATTTCCCTGAAATCAAGGGACAAAGAGAAAATGAGACCCTTGCTTTCAAGGAAATTCTCAAAACTACATTCCTAACAAGACTGTGTAGGAGCTGTGCACCATGGCAGGGTCACCCATTGCACGCTTGGATTAAGCAGTAACAGCTCCCAATGCAGGCAATTTAAAAGACACTAAGAGTTTTCCAAACAGGAGTTTGGAAAAGCATGGGATACAATTGTCAGATACATACGAGCACAGTCGGGGGAAGAGAAAGTCATAAAAGGTAGTTGTTATGAGAGCATTCAATGGACAGGAACATGGGTATCAAGAGTTATGCTGACACAGGCAGACAATGGAAATGACAAAGCCATGGAAAGATCAACTGAGAATTATGGAACTTGCCCATATATCCTAAAGCTATGACTCTCTAAAGACCTATTCTTACTACCTGCTATATTGAGGGAGAGAGAGAAATAACTAAGCAGAGAAAATATTTAGGACACTGATCTATTAGTCTAAACTGACATGCTCCTCTCCTGCTGTGTTGGAAAGACAGAGACTAACTTGAGAAAGTTTCTAACCTGATTCAATTCTTGTTATTAAGTTGCATTCCGTTTTTATTAAGTATAATTCCCCCCACCCCCATTTCATGTCATTTGACAAAGGTTAGCAAAAATCATTGAGTAAGAGTTCACATTTTCCAAATTAAATTAACAATGACCCAAAATTTTAAATTAAACTTGGGAAGTAGGGAAGAAGCCTTCAAGTAGTATGGAAACCAGAAATGAATAAGTTCAAAAGTTCCCTCCAACTCTGACAACCTGGGCAAAATTGCTTGACTTCTCTATGCCCAAGATTTTTGTTGCTGTTCAGTCGTTTTCAGTTGTATCCAACTCTTCATGATCCCATTTGGGGTTTTCTTGGCAAAGATACTAGAGAAGCTTGTAATTTCCTTCTCTAGCTCATTTTATGGATGAAGAAATTGAGGCAAACAAGGTTATGTGAGTTTCCCAAGGTCACACAGTTTGTAAGTGTCAGAGGCCAGATTTGAACTCAGGAAGATGAGTCTCCTTGACTTCCAGGCCCGGTGTTCTATCCACTGCTCCACCTAGTTGCCTTGTGCTCAAGTTTACTTAGTCATAAAATAGGGCTAGTAATACTAGCTCTTCTTTTGAAGGGCTTCTTTTGAAGAAGCTTTGAAAACTTCAAAGCACTCTATAAATTGTCATTGTTGTTGCTGTTATTGATGATGAAGAAGAAGAAGGAGGAGAAGGAGGAGGAGGAGGAGAAAAAGAAGAAGAAGAAAAAGAAGAAGAAGAAGAAGAAGAAGAAGAAGAAGATCTAAACTGGCTTCTCAGATAGGAAGGACATCTTGGGATTTACTTGAATAGAGATGTTGGGGTTTAATATTTAGATAATGGTTAGATATGGTTTATGTGAGGAGGGGGGGGACCTGTGGGTGGCCTGGAAGCCACAAGTTCCCTACCCCTGGTTTAAATAATGGTTAAGATATGGTTTTAGTATATTAGATAAGTGGACTCAAGATGCTTTGGAATACTCAAACCCCTACATTGTAACTGATAACAAAAATTTGTGTCCATGTATGACTTTCAGTAAATCAGAGAGAGATAACTTCTCTGCTATGTATGAAACCCCAACCAGTAAGTGAGTCATCTATTACATAATGTATGATGGGTAGTTGAAAGGCAACTTTCCAGTCACTCTCTGGCCCTTAATAACAATGGATAACCTTTGCCACTGGTTCCTGTAGCTCCAAATAAATATATGGCTGCCTCCACTAAAGTCCACTTCTAATATCTCATGATGATAATAATAGCTGACATTTACATAGTGCTTTAAGTTTGCAGTACACTTTATATATGTAACCTCAGTTGATATTTACAACAATCCTGTGATATAGATATAATTATTGTTCATATTTTACAAATGAGGTAACTGAGTCTGAGATAAGTTAAGTGATTTACCCAGGTCATATAGCTAATGAATGTAAGAGACAAGATGTGAACTCAGGTCTTCCTGATTCAAATTCAGCACTCTAGCTATTGCATCTCCTAGCTCCCTCCTACCTCATTATGGCTTGAAGATGGCCCTGGATTCTTGAAGGCTATGTAGTTGAAGATCAAGATCTAATAGGGCATAGCAAACTAAATAGGCTTTGATTACAGCTTGGGACGTATATATCTGAGGGTAGCCACACTAATCTTGGAGAGCTATGTTACTAGTTTGGTTGCAGGGTACTAAATTTCAAAGACAATGAATGAAGTCATGGGGGGGGGCGGCGCTGTGATTTGTATAAGCCTAGGTAAGTAGTATTTATTCCTGTGAAATTACAGATCCAGTAAGTACTAAAATATGCATTAAGGTGATGGGGGATTGGGGAGGGGCGGGGCTGGGCAGTTAATAGATTTAGGTCATTCAAAGCCACAGAGAAATGTTTCTTTTTACTCTTAAATATATACTGAAATTTTCTCAGTTTCTTCTAAAAGGAAGATATGGCTCTAATCCCTTAAGGGAAACACTTAGCCTACTAGGATTAAAAAGACTCAGATGAAGGATTGCTAGGTGTAGAATTTGAGGAAAACAAAGCAAAACCAAGCAAAAATTAATACCAGTTAGAACTACATAGAATAGCATAAGACTTACCCTTCCACTAAGACAGTGGTTCTCAACCTTCCTAATGCCACGACCCTTTAATACAGTTCCTCATGTTGTGGTGACCTCCAACAATAAAATTATTTTCGTTGTTACTTCATAACTGTAATTTTGCTACTGCTATGAATTGTAATGTAAATATCTGATATGCAGGATGTATTTAAATTGAACATAACCCTCAGGGTGAGAATCACTGCACTAAGACAATTTTGCTATTTTAACACCCTTGCATTTACTTTATGGATAACTCCGGGTTCGGGGCTTGAAGCAGCAGTATTTGTGGTCCCAAATCTGGATTCATTCAATACTCATTCTGCTCTATAGGAAACATGATATAGTGGAAAGACTGTGGGTCATACAATCTCTAGTCATCTGAGATCAATTTATGACTCTGATAACTCCTAGCTATATTTACCCTGGACAAATCTATTAACATTTCTCAGCCTTATCTATAAAATGGAAATAATTACCTGTGGTGGTACCTACCTCACAGGATGGGTATGAGGTACCAAAAAGTTGATACATATAAAAGGATTTGCAAATGTCAAAATGCTATATAAATGTCAGTTTTATACCAGGATCACACCATTGTCACATTCATGCCACCCCATTTTGATTCTAAGAGTGAAATGTTGTTTCTGATGTACATAGGCAACAAAGTCTATGCAGTCCCCAGAAGGCTGGCGATGACATCACCAAGACAACTGTTGATGAGGTAGGACTGAGGATCACAAGGAAACTAGACAATGAGAAAAGACAGGCCAAGTTTGATTTTGTACCCTCTGGCTCAGGCCTGATCATCAAAGCCCTCAAAGGGCCTATGTATGACAAAGCAAAGTAGTTGTTCTTATCATAGCTATATTAAACAAAATTGGGATGTCAGTTCTGATGAAATTCTTGATGTTGCTTTTCAGATAGGGTGATGCGTTTACCAGAATCACACAATCTCAGACTTGGAAGAGGCATCAGAGGCTCTCTAGGACAGCCCGTATCTGAGCAAGAAGCCAGTTACCCAGCTTAAATGTCTCCAGTTACTTCAACTGCTCCTTATGGCATCATTTCAAAGCCCTTCACTACCCTTCACTACCTTGCCTTCTTCAACAATCAGTGGCTGTCCTAAAATATTGCACTCCAAAAATAGCACATTTATTCTAGATATGATTGGACCAGGGCAGAAGGTGAAATTGTCACTTTCCTATCAACCAGTCAACAAACATTTACTAAGTAACTACAAAATTTCAAGGACTATGCCAAGAACTGGAAATAGGAAGACAAAAATGATGGTCAATAACTCAAAGAGCTTATACTCTATTGGGTTGATCTCACATTTTAATGGTCCTTATTCTCAGAACCTTTGCTTGTCTTAATGCAGTCTAATATCACATTAGATCATTTTGGTTGTCAAATCACACTGTTAACACATATTAATGCTAGAGTATACTAAAATCTCCAGATCTTTTTTAGACAAACTGCTATCTAATCACACTACCCACATTTTGTCCTTATTAATTTGATTTGGGGGGAATCCAATTATAAGATGTTACATTTAACCTAATTAAATTTTGTCTTATTAAAGTTAGCCAAGTGTTTTATCTTGTCAATATCAATATACATATATGTATATATAGATACAAATTGTATAAATGTAAATAGATAAGTCTATATATGCATCTTTATATATAGTACACATGAAAATGTTCCATGTGCATACATATGTTTATACATCTCTATATATGTCTTTACATATACACATAAATGTATACTACACACACATCTTTTTTGGTTAGCTTTTCTAAAATTATATTTTTCTAAGTAAATATAAAAACAATTCTTAACATTTGGTTTTTTTTTTAATTTTGAGTTCCAAATTTTTACCATCTCTCCTCACTGAGAAAGTAAGCAATTTGATATAGGCTATATGTGTGCAGTCATGCAAAACATATTTCCATATTATTCATGTTGTAAAAAAAAAAACACAAACCAAAAAAGAATAATAAAGTTTTTTTTAAGTTTCTATTTGCATTCAGACTCCATCAGTGCTTTCTCTAGAGAGCATTTTTCATCGTGACTCCTTCAGGAAAACTGCTCTGAAGCTGAATTGTTTCCATTTGAATTGCCTTGGATTCTGAAGATCACCTGGCAAGATAAGGTACTGGACACTCAGGTCTTTTCTCGTAACTAAATTGCCAAGCATTCAAACTCTACTGCAAAGAGCACAACACTGATGAGTTAATCATGTTGTTCAAATGCCAAAAATATGTTTGCCTGAAAGACTATTTTGCAGAGAACCCATACAAGGCAAGCACTTGTCAGAAGAGGCAATACAAGGACACTCTCAAAATCTCTCCGAAGGACTCTGAAATCAATTGTGAGAAATGGAAGACATTGGCATAGGACTACCCAGCATGGTATGCCCACATCTAAGAAGGTGTAGTGCTCTATAAAAAAAGCAGAATTGCAATAGCTCAAAAGAAACATGAAATCTGCAAATTTAGAGACATCTCCACTCCAAATGTTCATATGGACTATTTGTGCCCAACCTGTGGTAGAGCCTTCTGAGCTCATATTGGTCTGATCAGCCACAGTAGGACACATTGTACCTTGGCCCCAACATAACAATATCATTTTGGTCCTCTTTGAACACAAAAAACACCAACCAACCAGCCAGTACCTGGCACTTAATAAATGTTTGTTTTCTTTTTCTTGGCATAAGTGTACCTTATTACCTTTATACTCTAAGTCTGAGCCCACTTTTTCCATGCTCTGGGTATGTATAGAAGAATCTACCTCAAGTTTATGGGGGGAATGTTTTGAAGTTATTTTTAAAATGCTTCCATCTTAGCAAATGCTTTTGCTAAGAGTTCATTATCTCTAGTGACTGATGAAAGCACATCAGTAGCTCATTAGTTATAATTTCAGAAGTACAAACTCACAGAGTACCCTAAAACCCAAGGTAGCAGCTGCCCTGTATGGACCCAACTGACAAGTGTGACTGCATGTTGGGTTTTATCCTGAGTTGCGGGGGCGGGAGGGAAGAGGTGCTTCAATAATAAAATGAAAAGTGGAAAGGTATTCTAGCTCCTTCCACATCTTTTATTTATTCTAGAAGGGAAGTAAGACTATACTTTGAGCATAGCTAATATTCATTTGTCCATGACAGAAAAACAAACATCATTCATTCTGTTTAGGTTTCTTCACTACAGACAACTTCCTGATCTTCACACTTAGAGGAAATAAGACCCTCAGTCCTTTGTCATTCTAAGTAGCTGTTCTCGAAATGGAGACATTTCATCCTAAAGTGATATAACAAAAGTAACAACAATGAAAATGTTCTTTTCCATTCTAATTCTAGAAAGGGCATTGCTGAAAATAATAATGATGTAATCTATTTCTATATTGCTTTAATTAATGTCTAAACCACCACTTCAATGTCTAGAACAGCTGAACAGACATCAGATATTTGTAACAGAGCCAAAATCTGATTGACAACTTAAAAGTTTAACAAGTGTCAAAATCACCCAGATTCATATATATCTTTAAAATAAATTAATAAAAAGAAACAATTATATTTCTGGGATAATGACAATATCTGCATAGCTACTGAATACTTGATTGGTTTTAGATTAGGAGTCAACTCAAAAGTAAAATAAATATTTGTTGAATGTTGAACATTTCATGGGGGATTTCAGTAATGAAAACTTTGTCAAAATGTTCCGCAAATAGAATAAATTTACAAGCAGCTAGAAAGATCTTGTATTTATTTCAACAAAACGATTACAAAAATATATTTAGTTTTCATCTTCAAACACTTGGCTTGACTATTTTTTCTGGATTAATGTTCCCTGAAATTTTCTTTCCTTTTCCTATTTTAAAAAGTGTGAGTAGAAAACATGTTCTATCAGTAGAAGACCATGTAACATAAACAACTATCCAGACGGGATATACTGAGAGTGTCAGAAGATAAAAGAGCTGCTCCTCTTCAACAAATGTTTTTATGAAAAATTCTTTTCTCTTTGGGCAGAGGGACTTTGATACAAGAGTTCAAGATTTAAAATCAAGATTTAAATTCATTTCTTGGCTTTACTAGTTAGTCCCCAGATGATGAACTTAGGCAAGTCACCTAAGTTGTCTGGTTCTTTGGCTTCTCATGTGTTCATTGTTGGGGACTGGATCAGATGACCCTAAATGTCTTCTAGCCCTAGATCTATGATTCTGTGATAGGCTTCGTTTCCATCCATCATCAGGGATGATAATGAGGAGTCAAATGGCCAAGATGCAGAAAATGTAGAAGCAAGGAACCTAAATAATCAGCTCTCAAACCACAGTATTTTACCATTAGAAGGGATCTTAGACATCATTTAGTCCAATTCTTTTTATTTTACAGATAACGATGATTTACCTAAGGTCACACAGTCAGTAGCAGGCCAAGATTTAAACTCAAATCATCAGAATCTAAAACTGTTTCCAAAACCCTTAAACAAATGTTCTTATTTTACTAGAAGCCACTGAAGTGAAATGAGAAAGAAAGGTATTATGATCCAGTAGAACAAGATTGGATTCAGAGTAAAAGGAAACAGTTTTAATTCCGTGTCTGCTGCTTATTGCCTGGAAGACTTAGTATGTATAGACCCACTCCCAGGTAGGCTTGGTAGTTTCTTGATGGATAACTTTATGATGCTTTGTGTATATGTATATGATTCCTGATTGCCCAAGAGACTTCTCTCCAGTGGGAGAATTGGAAAATAGGAAAGAAGAAGGGAAAGAAACAAAGTTAGTTTTGAATTGGGAAAGGGAGGCCTTCTAGCTGTAAATATATGCAGAGGAACAGGCAATCCAACATGCCCCTTGATTTCCAGTGCATGTATCCTAAGACACTGCTAGGAGAAGAATTTTTGAGTGAGATCATCATCCCAGTTATGCTGAGATTTCATCTTATTCCCTGGTCACAGTGTCTACTTTTGTGTATTCTATCACCAAACGAATCTGCATAGCTTCCCTGGCCACTGTTTTATTTTATTACTTTGATAAATATGTTTGCTTGCTCTCCATGATTATCTTTGATATAATAAGTATATTGTGAGGATGGGAAGAAAGTCCTGGAAATTAAGGCATTACCCTTCAGGTCTGGGGCTTAATTAATTTTCTCCCCCTCTTCTAAGCAAGCAAGGAAAACGATTTTTATATGATTATTTTTCTATTTGTATCCCCATCAGTTAGCACACTGCTGGGTCTATAGGAAGATCTTAAATTCTTTTTTAGTTCATTCTTGAAAAGTACAACAGGAAAAAATACATATTTATAATCCTAACTATAAGCATTTGGTGAGGCATAAAAATGGAAGATGCATTCTCTTTAGAGATGTTCTCCACTGTGATGGAAGACATTTAGCACAGAGTCCAAGTGGAAGGAGGATTTTCTATGGCTGGGGAAGGCCACTAGATGCTTCTGTTTGTGACTGACCTATACTCAAACATCCCTACGATTCCATAATAAAAGAAAATGGAGAATATGGAACTGCCTTCTTCATCTGATTTAATATTTTTCTGGGGAGTCAAAGGCATTTTTGCCTTACAGGTGTACGCTAGTTTTGCACATAGTATCATTATTGATATTTACAGATAACAGCAGTAATAGAAAAGGTCTGTTTTCCTCACAAATTACACATAATAAAAAAGAAAAAGAAAATCTTGTACATTGAGTAGATATTATGACCATGAATGCTATCTAAATAATGGTAATTAATCACAGCAAAGGTAGATGAATATGTTAAATAAGACAGGAGTAAAAAAAAAGTTATTTACATTATGAACCAACAGTATTTGCAAAGTTATTCTATTTCATTTCTTTGACAATGAATATCTACAGAGTAGAATTACTACCACTTATTGGAAAAATAAGTATATACCAATTATCATTCAACTTTTTTAATATTTTACATTTCAAATGAAATTTTATCTTGGTCACAGGTCAGTGAATCATATATATATATATATATATATATACACAATATATGTATATATATTATATATACACACATACACATACATATACATATACATATATATCTTCCATACCATTATTATGAAGTACTAGAAGCTTCCTCAGTATGAATACATACAAACTATTCCCTCCACTCTATATTCTCCCTAACCCCTCACAAATAAATTCATGCATATTCCCTAGCAATATGTTTTCCCTGCAAATATTTTTTCCATTTTGTGTCACAAATCTGGTCATGTGTTTTCAGTTGGTAACTGGTGGTATGGTAACCTATGGAAGACTATAATCCTGTGGGCATAGAGCAATCTTTTCTTGACACTTAATTAGTATTTCTAAAAATTAAATAACTTTTGCTTTACACTAATGTATCATATCTGTTTGACTTAGTGAAAGTGTCAGTCAGTCAACAAGTATTTTTTTTGGAAGGAGAGGTAGGGCAATAGGGGTTAAGTGATTTGCCCTAGGTCACACAGCTAGTGTCAAGTGTCTGAGGTCAGATTTGAACTCATGTCATCCTGACTCCAAGGCCAGTGCTCTATTCACTTCACCACCTAGCTGACCCATGTTAACAAGTATTTATTAAGCATCTGGCAGTGTGTTAAGTTCTGAAGATGCAAAGATAGGCAAAAACAGTCCTTGCTCTCAAAAAGCTCACTTCAGTTGAATCACAGATGCTATTCTGAATGGATGCAAATATACATCCACAAAGAGCCTTGGAGCTGGGGAAACATTCTGGAGTTCACAGAGAAGGGTCTCCTGGACCCTACAAAAAAATAAACCCAGAAGAGGATCTATTATTTACTAGACATGGGCATGCTTTGTATTAGCAGAGATACTAAAGATATCATGCATTCTTTGTGCATACAAGTCATAAATCTCAAATTGCTGTAAACATTGTCTTACCAGGCTCATATATTTGGTACCTCCTGGCTATTACTTCCATTTCCCATCCTCTTCAGCTTAAGGATCATCTGAGATGTGGTGTTTGTTTAGTATTGTGAGGAGAATGTTGGAAAAGGGAATACTTCTGATAAAATAATAACTCATGGAAATCATAGAATGATAATTAAATTATACAAGATATTGCCTAACAAAGACAGATAATGTTTGTAGAGCAGAAACAAACCATAGACAGAAACTCAAAGTTTTCATTTTTCCTAGGTGTTTAGCTAAGCTCCAGACATTTCGCCACAAACAAATTAAGAAATTTGGCTCAGAGAAAAGAAAAACGATATATTTTCATTTCAAACATAGCTGGTTCAAACACATTGACATGATGTTACAACTTGTAATTAAAGTGACACCAATTTTCTACCACCCAAAAGGTTCCAGCTGAGCTACTACTGCCACTCTCTCCACATCTGTGTAAACTGTTTAGCTGAATTTTCAGGTGCCCTTTGGAAATTGATATCTGGGGATTTTTCTGGCAGTGGCTAGAACTGGAGAGATCTGTTAATTAAAAATCACAAATGCTTTACACCCAGGCTTTCATGGCTAGTCTAATTTCAGAATTATGTTTTCAAATGCACAAAGGAAATTCAGCCAAAACAATCCCCTGAAAAGTGAAAAATTCAGTCAATCATTTATTTTGTTTACAACAGTATACAGACTTAAAATGAATGTTTGGTTTACATAATAGCAACAATCCATTTGTACTACTATTATCTCAGGCTTTGTGTCTCTTCACAAAGTGTTGTCATATTTGTGTTTAAAGGTACAAAGGTCTTTATCATTTGACTGGGAGGAGGAGGAGAGGAGGAACATTAGGCAACACAGACACCAGCTGGTTTGGGATTGCAGGTCCAAGAAATGCTATGAAACCGAGAAAGGATTTGATTATTATTCTTTCCTTCCCTTATCCCCACCTCATCTACTGGATTAAATTAATTGGATGTTGTTTTGGTATCAAGTCAATAAGTATTTAATAATAGCTTACTATGTTCCAAGTACTGTGTGAAATTCTGGGAATACAAGGAAAGGCAAAAAAAAAGTCCCTGTTCTCGAGGAGTTGACAGTCTAATTAGGAAGATAACTGCAAATATGTACAAACAAGATATAGAAAGGATAAATTGGATACAATCTGAGAGGTGAGGCACCAATATAAAGGATTCTTGAAGAAGGTAGTAAGATTTTAGCTGAAATTTGAAGGGAAGCCAGGAAGTAGAAATATAAAGCAGGGGAGACAACTAGCAAGAATGCTGGGAACAGCAACTGTTTGAGGAACAGCAAGGTCAGTGTCATTGGATCACAGTATACATGAAAGGAAAGAAGGTATAACAAACCTGGAAACCTAGGAAGGAACCAGGTCCTCAAGGGCATTAGAAGGATTTTATATTTGATCTTAGAAATTAAAAGGTGCATAGAAGTGCATAGAATATGAGGTGGGGGGTGGGGCAGCATGGTAGGGTCAGATCTACAAGATTACTGATACCTGAGGCAAAAGCGGACTAGAGTGAGAAGAGATATTAGTCAAGGAGACAATGAAGTCCTTGCTTTACATGAAGAATCACAGGTCCCAAGGACAGTCCAATCTCTGTTGAGTGCTGGATTCTTCCTTGGTTAGTGGGGAGGGAAGAGGAAAGATAAAGGACAGGAAGAGAGAGATTAAAGGAGAGGTAATAGTGGTTTGTATTAATTTAGTTGCTTTTGTTCAGTAGTTCAATTGTATGTGCCTCTTCATGACTCTGTGGACCATAGTACACCAGGCCCTGTCTGTGGGAGGTTTTGGCAAAAATACTGGGGTGGTTTGCCGTTTCCTTCTCCAGGAAGTCACCTTTTGTCAGAACTCTTCACTATGACTTGTCCATCTGTAGTAGCAAGCAGCCAGGATGGCTGCTAGCACAGGTTCTTTGATCTCCTTTTCTAAAAGAAAGTAACTCAAAAGGGGTTAACAATATTACTTTAATCAAATATATATATATATATATATATATCACTCACTTAGTTCAGGGAGAAAACTTCAGAGAATACAAACAGAAATTACAAGCGGACAAAAAATACAGAGAAAATTACACAATTCAACAGACCAACAGACAGGGCTTCTAGCTGTCTGACCGCCATATACATACATAGTTAATTACCAGAGAGAAAAACACCAAGATCTGGGTTTTCAAAGCTATCTGGCCAAATCACACAACTCTTCCCATAAGAGAGCCCCAAAGTAAAACCTTACCTCAAGAGTGTGTGTGTGTGTGTATGTGTGTGTGTGTGTGTGTGTGTGTGTGTGTGTGTGTGTGTGTGTACACCCTTCATCAGAGTTAGAGGACATCACAACCTTTGTGACCCACTGCCTAATTATAAAGAAACAAAAGGTGTGGGCTTTCCGGAAAAACAAACCTCCCCTAAGCAAGCTTCTCTTGTTGGGCTCCTAGTGAGGCCCATTAAGGGACAGGGAAGATCTTTAGATTCCCTAGGCCTATTAAGGGATAGAGAAGATCTTCAAATTCCTTTACCATTACACCATTTTGGGTAAACCTGCATGGCATACCTCTAATTTCACTAATTAATGCAGCCACAAGAAGGCAACCAGGAGGGGATAAATTTAACGGCCTACAGCAATTCCATGGAGTCAAAAACCCCTCTCCCCAATCTCTCAGCTTAGCATAGGCAGTCTGTATGGTGTCCTTGCTCTAGCCCTTACTCCTATATTCACCCAATAGTCAGGGCTCTCCATCTGGTACTGGTAACCTATCATACTCTCACAAGGCATCCTAAGCTATTTTCTTACTCCTTCATTCAAGTCCCCCAGATTCTGTTCTTTTGCCCTACATGTGCCTTCCAGCTTCCCCAAACAGGCAAGGAAAGCTAGTTTTAATCTGTATACAGGCATGCCCATTTACACATATATGAAAACACAATTCATTGTTTCCAGGACAAATGAATATCAGAAATAGGTCACTTTAATTAGTTTAATCAGCTTGTATATTGTAGTATATATTTGTATTCAACTTCATTTGTCAATGAAGTCATAGTAATCACTGGTAGAATAGTAGTGCCCCTTACTTGGGATCCTTCCATTAAATATATAATTTAAAATTTTTAAAAAATATATGTATACAATAAAACCAAATAGTACACAAAACACAAGCCAGCAAAGAAATATGTTTGAAAATAATTAATTAATAGAATTGAAAGTTTGGGAAATTAAAAGATATGTTTCCTCCCCACCCCCATCAGATACAAAGAAGTGTGAAACAATGACAGGAAAATAGAATGAAAATTCTATGGAAATGATGAAAAGAGTATGCCATTTCCCTGCCTCCACTACGGGAACAAAGACAATTACACTGCCACTTTTCCTATGAAGATTATTCTCTTTACTAGCAGAACATCCCTTCTGCAGAAATGAAACTTTAAATCTAGACTAGTCATGAAATCAATAATAATAATAATAAAATCAACCCTGGAGATGTAGTGGGAATCAATAATACAAAGAAAGCTTAATTGTCCTTGGCTTTCTTGCCTCAAACATACATAAAGCTTCTAGTCATGATAAACAACTTAAGGTTTAAATGCCAAAATTCTTCACAGAATTACAGAATTTCAAAGTCAAAAAGGACTATAGTACCCATGTAGACCAGCTTGTAAATTGGAAAAAAAAATTCTCTCTATTATATGCCCAACAAATAATTATGTCCTTTACATGACAACCTCAAGTAAGAAAAAACTCTTTCCTAAAGTAACTCATTTTTCTTTTGACTCTAACTTTAGACAGTTGCCCCTTGCTCCAAGCCTAAATTTACCTTTTTGCTATTTTCAAGGATTCTTTCTCGTTCTGTTCTCTGTAGCCAATCAGGATAAGTTTAATCCTTTTTCCCCATGACAGCCCTTCCAATACTTAAAGACAGTTGGCATATCTTCCAAAATCTTCTTTTTTCTGGGCTGAACATCCTTGGTTCCTTCAAAAGAATCTTCACATGAGAGGAACTCACATCCTTTCATGATGCTGGTTGTCCTCTTCTGGATACTCTATATTATTATTAATGGCTGTTCTAAAATATGGTAGACAGAACTGAATACAATATTCCAGAAGTAGTACAACCAAGCAGGGTAAAGTAGGACCATTATTTTCCTGGTCTTTTAATACAACCTTAGATCACATTCGCTTTTTTTACTGCTATGTTATTCTAGTAACTCGTATTTAGCTTGTAGTTACCTAAAATCCCTGGATCATTTTCAGAAAAATTATTATCCAGATATGTCTCCCTAACCTTGTACTTCTGAGGCTGTACTTCTGAGAATGTTTTGAGTCCACATATGATATTTTACATTTATATCTACGAAATTTCCTCTTAATCAGTTTGGTCCAATGCTCTAGACTGTTAATATCTGTTTGAATTCTAACTCGGTTATCCTTCTCTGCTCTATGTTTTCAAATTGCCTTGAGTATTTAAGATGTAAGTCATAGGGGACTTCCGGGGGCGGAGCCAAGATGGCAGCATTGAAGCTGCAGCATCCCACAGCTCCCACGCAGCCACCCTAAACACCCATAAAAATATGACGCTGGATAAATTCTAGGACCCTAAAACTCAAAAAATACAGAAAACACATCTCTCATGGAAGGCAGTTCGGCAGCAGGGGATCATCGTGTGGCAGGACTCGAGCCAAGGCTGGCCCAGCTTGAAACCGAAACCTTGGCCAGGCCCTGGGGATGGTAGGAATGAGCCAAGCTGAGCTGCAGCCAGTCTACAAGAGAGAAGATCTACAGCTTCCAGCAACTCCACATCTACCAAGGTGTAAAAAATAGGGAATAAAAAAAGGTATGAAAAATAGGGATTAGAGAAAGGCAGCTGGCAGGAGGGGCTCATCCCAGACCGGGAGCTGAGATCAGCCCAGCCTGAAACCGCCATGTGGCCAGGCTCTCGGGTGGCCGGGAGGAGCCGAGCCTCCCAAACCACAGCATGAGTCTACATCAGAGAAGATCTAAAGCAGCTGGAGCAATCTGCATAAGCTAGGATTAAAGGTCAGTGAAAGTGAGTGAAGCTTTCAAGCTAAATTTGGGGGAGGAAAAGCAGTTTGGTCAATCTACCCCCAATGAGCTGCTTCAGAGCCCTTGGCCTGTGGATCCCGCAGGGTGGCTGGGTTGATTCATCAGGGCCAAGTGCTCTTGTGTTGAGCGGCCTGGATCCAGATTGTGGTCTTGGGTAGCGGTCCTGGGGAGCACTTTCAGCAAGCCAAAGCTAGGGGAGGCTGCAAGACCCCACTAATATCTCCAGCAGCTGGGAAAACCCCAGCAATTTGGAACAGAGCTTTTCCCCCTGGAAGCAGAGCTTCACAAAGCTAAAAAAAAAAAAAACAACCAATTAATTGACTGGCCAACATGAGGAAAAGGAAGCAAAATAAGAACAACAATAAAACTGTAGAACTATTTTTTGTGGACAAAAAGGATCAAAGCATGGAACGGGAGGAAGACAACACAGTCAGAACCCCCACACCAAATGCTTCCAAGACACTTGAAGAATGCCTAGTAGCTATAGATAATCTAAAAAAGGACTTTGAAAAACAAATAAGAGAAGTGGAGGAAAAATTGGG
>CM053593.1:282002444-282018473 GCA_028646575.1 Pseudocheirus occidentalis | reverse complement strand
ATATACAGGGGCTGGGATAGGGAGACCCTCCCTGCCCTACCAGAAAGTTAGAGAGCAGACCAGGGGAGGGGCTCCACAGTGGGATCACTGTTTTGGGGTTGGGGTAGGGGAAAGACGGGGAAAAAATTTGTAACTCAAAAATCTCATGAAAATGAACAATGTAAACAAGTAAACAAATAAAATTTATTACATTAAAAAAGATGTAAGCCATAATTTATATTTATAATCATGTTGGTTATTTTTATTCTTATGGACCCATAAATGGTTTAGATAATTTATTTCAAAATATATAGCTTTATTTTTATTGCTCAGATATACCTCCATAAGCTGTGTTCATTTGATAATCCTTGTCAAACAAGCAGTTCTTGACCAATCTATTTTCCATGATAGGTAGCACTATACATTTATTAATACATTGGATACCAGATTTAGAGTTAAAAAGGATATCTAGTTTAGCCCTCATTTTACAAATGTATGAATGAAGAAATTAAAGTCCAGAAAGTTTAAAAAGATGTCTTGCCCAAGGACATAGCTAGTAAGCATCAGAACTAGGATTTGAAAGTAGGTCCTCTAATTTCAAATCCAGTTTTCATTCCCCTGCCTTCCTGTGGTTTGCATGATGCACAGAGTTAAAGTAGTATTAGATCAGAATATTCTCTTGGCCAAAAAGAAGGAAGACTTTCATATTGAAGGCCACGTCCCCTGCCTTTTCTTTCCTGATATGTAAAACAACCAAATAAGGGAAAAGGATTATCTTTAAAAGTTTGGATTTGAGAGTTAAGCATGAAGTCCTATCTTCCTAGAATGACTTGACAATAGCAGACCCATCAGAAGTATTCTCTTCTGCAGCCATTTGTAGTGCCAACACAATATTCACAGCACCAACAGTGACTATGAATATGCCAGCATAGTTCTGAATCTCAAAATATAACAAACTCTCCATATAGGAGACAGAAGCAAAACATTTATTCAGACACCAGAAATCCAAATCCCAACACCAGAAAGCCAAATCCATCATAGCAAAAAAGAAGTCAATGTACTTTATTACCACAGGGAGCAACACCATACCTAGCTATCTCCTTGCCTGCATCCTCTTCTCCCTCTTTTCTAACTGTTCTACTAACCCAGCGCCCTCTGGGTTCTGCTCCACCCATTCAGCAAGCTCCTCCCACCACAGACTCCATGTGATTACATTCAGCCTATTAAGGGGCAGGAAAGATTTTCAAATTCCCATAGGCCTATTAAGGAGTAGGGAAAATCTTCAAATTACCATTACCATTACTCCATTTGACATTGTTAGTTTTTCTAGTTATGCGTTCTAAGACTTCTTAGAATCACAAAGTAAATGAAACAATCATTCTTCCCTGGCCCTCACACTTAGACAAATGGAATCTTCTAATATTTCTATAACTACCATTTAACCATGCAGTTGGGCATGAGAAAAGTTATTCCTTGCTTATTAAAAGGGAAAATTAGTTAAAAGGGTTGGTTAGAGGAGAAGGGTTATTAGATAGATGATTCTGTGATTGGAATGTTTTTAAATCTCTGTTTTCCATGTTACATTATTTAAAATTTCAAAGAATTAGAGGTAGAAGTGACTTTAGAGGTTATCAAATCCTCTCATTGATAAGAAATGAAGAAATTAAGACTCAGAGACTTTAAGTGATTTCCCTAAAATCATATAGCTAGCAAGTGTCAAATTCAAATCCAGACCTTCCTGACACAAAGTTCAGCACTTTATCCCCTGTACCTCATTGCCTATTAAAAGAATCTCTATTCCATTATCAATCCCACTAACAGTAAACACCCCTGGAGTTTCTTTATATCAGAGTTAGAAAGGGAAGAGACCTTAGAATCTAATCTAGTCCAACCTCCTTGAGTGGGGTACACTCTCTCTCTGCACCTTCTGTGAAGACTCCTCAGAATGAGAAGGGAGAGAAACTATCTGGAAACCAGAGGCAGACTTTTTTAAGACTGGACAGACATGAGCCCTGGGTTTCTTAAGAAATTACACAACCTTGGACCCTTCCTCCTTGCCTTGCTGTCAATCAGCCCTAAGCCCTTCAGGAATTTTAAGAATCTCTTAACCCTTCCCCCTTCTTCATGTTGGTGTTTGCCAAATAAGGACATAAAGTGTACCCTGGTTTCCTGTCCCACCTCCCAGTCAATAGGGGATAGTAGCAGGCTTCTTTGTTATTCACCATTGGAGAAGGTTTTTGCAGGAGACTGAGAACCTGCCTCCAAGCCAATGGGAGAAGGGCCAGTAGTTGGAGGGGGCTTGACTGCATTAGGGTATAAATTCTTGTTCTGCCTTTTGTAACATGCTTCCTCTCCCCACCATGGAGAGGACTGCCCTCTTCCAACAGGGGAAGAGAACAAAACTTCCTGTTCCTTCCTCAAGACACCTCTGACTTTTAATTTTTCTGGGTAGGGGATTTTTGGGGTCCCCATACCCCACACATCCTCATTTTATAATTGAAGAACTGAGGCCTAGAGAGGAAAATTATATACCCAAGGCCACATGAGTGGTATTGTAGGAAAGCAAAGGTTTGAACTAAGGTCCTTTGATTTCAAGTTTAAGGGAGAAGGGAGGAAGGATTGCTTTTCAGTCAAGGGATTAGTTTAACCAAGTCACTCTTTTGTTCAAGAAGTTTCAGTGGCTTCCCACTGTTTTTATGATAAAATATAAATTCTTCTCTTTGGTATTTAGAACCTTTGCAATCTGGCTTCAGTCTGTTTTTCTAAACTGATTAAACTTTATTTCCCCTCACTTAACTCTTGCTCCAACCAAACTGGCTTAATTGATGTTCCTTGCATATGAACTACATGTCCTGTTTCTGATTTTACCTAGGCTTTCCTGCAATGGCTTCCCTCCTGACTGCCATCTCCTGAAGCTCCGAGATCCCTTCAAGGCTCTACCCAAGGGCCACAACCTGCACTAGGCCGTTCCCTATTCCTCCAGTTTCTGATGCAATCCACCAGTCATCATGACTCTCTGGTAATCATAGAGATTATGGAATTTACTCAGGACTTCCACTTCATCAGGGCACACACAAACCACTAGGGTGAGCAGCTACCAGTACCACCTGGTGTTAAATATATCTAAGAGGCACTTAACAAATGATTGTTTAACATCTAAAATAAGGGAAGTGGCCCAGATGGTCTCTTGAGGCTCTTTCTAGTTCTATGATCCCATGATCCTATGATTGTTAATAAGTAAAAATAAAACAAAGCTTCTTGCTGGTTCATAAAAGAACTGAGTGGCAGCACAACAAAGCACATGAATGAGTCTTTGACAAGGAATTTAGGCTCTGCAGTTTACTATCTGTGTGACCTTGGGCGACTGCCTTCTCCCTGGAGTGATTCTCAGCTCCCCTTCAACCTCTAATTCTACGTATGATGTCATCAAGAAATTGTCCTGGTTTGAGGGAGGAGAGAGTTTGGTTTAGAAAGTGTTTGTGCCTTCTTAGGGACCACTAGAGGGGCATCTTTGAACAAAACATGCTGTTGTCACTGGCAAAAGGAAGAACACAATCTAAGTTACCTTTTGATTTGTTAGGCTGGAAGTTAGGGAAGGAGGGAAAGAAGAGGAACAAGGGAGTTTTGCCACAGAGCTCAGAATAAAAAAAGTTGTTCTTCTAATTGTCTATTTTTACAACACAACGGACAGTAGAGGGTCTCACCTGAAAGAAAACCCACAGAACTGGACAGAAAAGATAGAAATGAAGCCCTTAGTTTATACTCCAGTGCCCTTCTGCAGAGCTGCTCAGTGAGCAACTCAGGTACCACTAAGACAGAGCTGATGGGGTTATGGGATTTGTGCAGGACTCCAAAAAGGAAAAGACTATGTCTTTCAATGTAACCCAGGCCCTTAACTTTCCCATACATTTCCACATAGACTCAATAATCCTTTTAACTTCCTTTAACTGTGACTCTTCAACCATCTAACTCCTTTCATTGCCTGCACCTGGCCCAACCTAGACTACTTGCCACTCCTTAATCCCATTCAGATCTTCTCACCATCTTTTCCTGTATATTAAGTACCACACTTACTCCCATTAAATTGTGTAGACTCAATAGAATCTTCCCCCAACCTCCTCCCCAAATTGGCACCACAGTACCACAGATTTACTAGGAATCTTGCCCCACGACCCATGTTATAATACAAACTTGCTATTCTGAATAAAAAAAAAAAGGCTTAAGTGGTTGAATTCTTTTTTTTTTTGGAGGGCAATTGGGGTTAAGTGACTTGCCCAAGGTCACACGACTAGTTTTTTTGTGTGAAGTGTCTGAGACCGGATTTGAACTCAGGTACTCCTGACTCCAGGGCCGGTGCTCTATTCATTGTGCCACCTAGCCACCCCCCTGGTTGAATTCTTTAAAGGCTGACTCCCATTCCCTTGCATTTCAGGGTTCCCAGAACCCCAATCCACAACAGAGCCAGGATGAGAACGCTTTCCTAGGAGATATCAAGGCAGAATATATCATACTTTGTGGTTTCCTCTGTCCCTAATTTTTTTTATAGGAGGGATATCTGGTTAAAGTGAACCTAAAAGTCATAAAGTATGTCTGATAAAGAAAGAACAAGCTAGGGGAAGAGGAAGGGGAAAAGAAAGGGAAAGAATCTTGGGGAGCAGAATTTGTAATAGGGAAGGACAGAGAAGCAAGGGACAATCTGACAATGAAATTTAGGGAGAGTTTTTTCCAAAGGGTTCAACGTGAACTAAAATTCTACAAAGGAAGTCAAGCTGAAAGAGAAGAGACTCAAGAATTAAATTCTTTTAATGGCATAGAAGCAAATAATTATAATCACGAAGAAGAAGAGGAACTTTCTAAAAGGACTCACGTGCACTCGTTTCCTCCTCTCCTCTCCTCTGCCCACCCTCTTCATCACCCTATATTATCACCCCCTTTTCTCCAGTCTCTGGGGAAGATCAGGGCCTCTTGTGTGCCAAGGTTAACCTTTCCATTTTCGCTCTCAATCCCTTCTCTTCCCATCTCATCAAGGAGACTACCTTCTCTATCATTTTCTCTTTTTCTTTCATCTTCACTCTCTCCTTATTCACTGACTTCTGATGCTAATGGACACATCAAGGTTTCCCTGCTCTTAAAAAAAAAAACAAAAATAAAAAACAAAGCTCTTCACTTGGCCCTGCCATTACGTCAAACTACCATACTAAATATCTACCATTTTTCACAGCTAAGCTACCAGGAAAAAAGTAATTAATACTTGTTACCTCTATCTCCTTAGCTGCTAGTTACTGCTCAATCCCTTGAAATCTGTTTCCTAATTCCACCACTCAACTGAAACTGTTGTCTCTCCAAGGTTACCAATGATTTCTTAAGGCTCTTGGGGTTAGAGGTGGAAAGGAAGAAAGAGGACTGATTTTAACACCAGACTCAGTGATCTTTAATGGCTTTGACAGAATCCTCAGTTACTAGGGCAGGTGTCCATGGAGACCAACCACCAAGCCATAGGATAATCAGGCTAGATGAAAAAGAAAATAAGCTCAAATGAGTCTGGGACTTTATGTGTCTGGGACTTTAGCAAGTGGACAAAACCATTGTCCCACCTATCCCCTATAGAGTAAGAACATCTGCTTCAAAGGACTGTTTTTATGATGCTGAGGTCCATGGACCTTTGTGTACATGGATAAATTTCAGGGAATTTGTAAATGAGAACAGGAAAAATTGCACCTTTATTTTCACTAACCTCTAATCTACTTTGTAATCCTAAACACTACTGTGAGAAGTGGGTCCACAGGTTTCACTGGTCTATGGCACAAAAAAAATGTTAAGAACCCCTAAGTTAAGTATATTCTGTTTTCAAGTGACTCCCAAATCTATAAATATAGCTCTTACCTCTCTCTTGAACTGCAACTCCATATCACCATCTACCCTATGAACATCTTTGTTCCAAAGACATTTCGAGCTAAACATAACCAAAACAATACCTGTTTTCTTAATTTTCACAATTCTGTTGAGAGTTATGGTAGCCAAAGGTAGCACTGGTTTGAAATATAAGTTTCTGTGTAAAATCTTATGAGGGAAGGGTAGTTGAAGATTATGAGCTCCATAAAACAACAAGAAGCAGTGGAAGGGGAAAAGAGTTTTTTTAATTAACAAGAATGCCAAATTAGCAAATAGATAAAACATGGAAAAGATCTGCAAATGTTTTTCTAACAAACTCTTTATAGTATTTAGTAAAAATATGCCATCTCATTTGGGTTGTCCCAGAGGTGCTTCTGGGGGGAAAATATGAGAAAAACAGTAGCAATTGACCTAGACAGAATATATTTTGAGAGTTTTTATAAGTGAGTCTTTTTTTTTAATTTAAATAGTCTTAGGCTCTTTTTGTCTCTATCTATTTTCTGTTTTCAGTTAGAATTGTTTTAAATGGGATATCATATAGTTTTCTCATTTTTATTCTTTCTTCTTAATTTGTATTCATTTTTTTTACAAATTAGCAATTTAACTATAGGTACACAAAGAGCTGATTCAGGAACTGCTCCCACATCAGCAATAAGTACTTTATTCTCCATTAACACTTTCTGTGATAAAATAATTAGGAGGTGCAAGACATGGAGAGCACCAAATAACATCATATAAGTAAAAATGGTTATTTTTAAAAGACTATGCCAGATGAGTGACAGGCCCTACCATCCTAGAAAGGCTTCAAGTATGACTCTGACAACAGATTATAGCTGCTTTTTGAGGACCACCCTAACTAAAGACAGAGAAGCTTCTCCTTAGCAGGATGGCTATTTGGTGGTGACTCCTTTGGCCATGGCAACCCATAAAACCAAGAAAAATACAACATGAGAAACTGGGTCCTATATGATAGAACTTCTGCTTCTACAGAATGGGTGGCAGAATATGTTGAATGTAACCTGAGTCCCAAAGTCCATTGGTATTGTACTCTCTCCTCACTGGTGGAATAGGTTTGAGGAGAGCTTTTCAGCTTTCTTCAAGTCACTGTGTCTCTTTAGAATTTCTTTATTTCTGTTCTGCAGTCATTTTGGGTACTTTTGGCCTCCAATTTCAAGAAAGAAGATGGAAGATGCCAACCCTACTTCAAGTTGATAAAGGAAAAGACTCTGGGAAGAAGCCAGTACTGAAACAAGCTAATAGTCTACAGTATGTCCTGCCTGTTGCTTGCTACACTAGCAACTCTGAGCACTTTGATGTACTGTTTCATGGTGAGCTTGAAGTTAACTTAAACCCCTAGCTTTTCATAGATTTATAAAATTAATTTATTTTTTAACCAAGTATAAAACTTTAAATTTAAAACTATTGAATTTCATCTTATTAGATTCAGCTTACTACTCTAGCCTGTCAAAATAATTCTGGATCCTGACTCTGTCTTCTATAATGTTTTAACAATCTCTCCTTTATCCTTCAAAAGGTAAAGAATGCAAGAAGGGGAAAGAAAGTCTGTTCTAGATCTGATTCTTACCAATGGGGAGGAACTGGTTGCTGGGAATGATGGGAACCTTGGTTGGCATGGAAGTCTTTTTGTCATCTACAGATTTGATGAGCATGCCACATACTATGCCTTTATCTAAGTAATTGTTAAAACTTTAGGAAAAAAAACTTCAATTAGCAAGCATTTATTTTCTCTCCCCTCATGGATTAATTAATTAAATTAATAAAGTAAAGCAAAATTATTGTAAAACTATGCATTGTAAAACCATTGACTATGTAAAAATTTCTTTCTCTTTTTTTTGGACATAGCCTATATGGAAATTTTTTTTTGCTTAACCATTCATGTTTGTTACATGAGACTTTGCATTTCTTGTTTTTGTAATAGGGAGGTGGAAGGAAAGTGGGTTCTCATTTTTTAAAAATTGAATTTTTAAAAAAATATTATGTCTCATGCTGCATTTTGAGTTCGACACTTCTCCATCAGGAGGTAATTAGAATTGTTAATCAGTCTTCTGGAATTGTGATTGGTTGTTGCATGAGAGTTGTTTGTCTTTACAATGTTGTTATTGTATAAATTTTTCTTCTGGTTCTGTTCTTTCTACATTTTCTACATTTCTTCATTCTACATTAGTTTACAGAAGTCATTCCAGTTCTAGTCATTATTTCTTATGGAACAATGATGTTCCATTACATTCATTTAGCATGTGTTTAAGCCATTCTCCAACTGATGGGTGCTCCCTTTGCTTCCAGTTTTTTGATATAACAAAGAGAACTGCTATAAATATATTTTGCAATATGAGTCTTTTCCACCTTTTTTAAAAAATTTCTTTGGAAGAGAGGCTATATGTGGTATCTAAGAACAGTCACGGTTTAGGAAATTTCCAGGCCTAGTTCCAAACTGCTTTTGAGAATAGCTAAACCAATTCACATCTCTATCAATAAGACCCTTCCCACAGCCCCTTCAACATTTATCATTTTCATTTTCTGTCAATTTTGCCAATCTGAGAGGGATGAAATAGAATTCACATTTCTCCAATTATTAGTGATTTGGAGCATTTTTTCGTATGGTTATTGATAGCATGGATTTCTTCCTTTGAAAATTGCCTATTTGTATTTTTTGACCAATTTTTAATTGGGGAAGGGCTCTTATTCTTATAAATTTGAATCATTTCCTTATGTATCTTAGAAATGAAATTTTTATCATAGAAACTTGCTACAAAAAGTTCTTCCCAGTTAACTATTTCCTACTAAGCTTCATTCAACCTACACCATTTTTTAAACTTAATTTTATTTTTTCAATGAATAAAAATCCATCTTTTCTCCTTCTCACCTTCTCTCCACCCTCAGTGAAAAAAAAAAGAAGGAAAAATAGATCTTTGCAACAAATATGTGTAGTCTGGGGGCAGCTAGGTGGTGCAGTGAATAAAGCACCGGCTCTGGAGCCAGGAGGACCTGAGTTCAAATACAGCCTCAGACACTTAACACTTACTAGCCATGTGACCTTAGGCAAGTCACTTAACCCCAATTGCCCTGCCTTCCCCCTCCAAAAACACCAAAAAAAAATATGTGTAGTCAAGTGAAACAAGTTCCTGCACTGGCCATGTCCAAAAAAAAAGAAGTTTAATTTATACCCTGAGTCCATCACTTTTCTTTCAAGAGATGAATAGTATAGTATGTTTCATCCTGAGTCTTCTGGAATCATGGTTTTTCATTTACCCTTCTTTATAAAGAAGAGTTGGTTGCATTCTGGGAAAATGGAAGAGTAGGTCAGAAATTCCCAGACTCCCCAGATTTCTTCCACAAACAGACAGAAAATCACCACAAAATGAACACAGAACAGTGAAGATAAAGGGGTTAAACCGTTTTTCATTTTTCTTTTTTATCTTTTTAATTTTTTTTTATTTTTAGTTTTCAACATTCATTTCCCCAAGATTTTGAGTTACAAATTTTCTCCCCATGTTTCCCCTACCCCCGCCCAAGATAGCGAGCCTACTGAATAATCCTTCCTTCAACCTGCTCTCTCTTATATCTCTCCCAGCCCCCACAACTTTCTAATAGGACAAGATGGATTTCTATTCCACAGTTCTAAAGCAGTTTTTCTAAGACATCTTGAGAGGACCCCAGAGAAGACTCCAGCAGGGGCTGGGGTTTGGTCTGAGTGAAGTGTAAACACCTCCAGGATGACTCCACTGAATCAACAAGCAGTAGGCCTGGAGAGAAGCAGGCTAGGTCTCAAGAAATTTCACTCAACTTTCACATCATTCATAGCCTCAAGAAATTTCACCTCAGGAACTTTCACCTCACAAACTTTTATCTGAAGAACAGCAAATTTCTGAGTGAGGGAGGATGGAAGGACCCCTTGCTGTTTCCAGAAGTCAGGCCTAGCATGTTGAGTGATGGGGTACAGGCTCTGGGAAAACCCTTGAACTCTGATTGAATCTTCCCCCTCAGGCATTTGTTTGAGGCCATAAGCCTTTCATTATAGCTAGACTCAAATCTTTGTTACTCTTAACCTAACCTGGCCCTCAATTAATTGTCCACCGTTGATCCTATCAAAATATCTATACTCAAATTAAACTAGCCTAGCCCTCTACTGTCTGTCATCTCCAGGTAGTCTTCAACTATTTCCCACTCTTAATGTCATTCCTGGAGCCTGACCTCAGTTACATCAAAGATCCTCCTTAGACTCCTCCTCAAACTCCCCAAACTCCTCCTCTGGACCACCCCTAAACTCTCCCACACTCTTTCTGTATTTAAGATCCATCTTGCCTCCATGAGGGGGCCAAGAATTCAATCTAGTGCAAAATCGTGTCAGATTATTCTGGCCTGCTTGTCCAACACAAATGTCACAGATACTCAAGCTCCTTAAGAGTCTACCCATTATGGTGAATCTTTAATAAAATTTGTTTTACTTTGACTGAGAGAAGACTTAAGTTGAATTCTTTTGGCAGGACCCAGTGTGTTGATATTTTGGGGTCTTGAGCACCCCTAAACCCTAAAACCTCCACATTAAACAGCTGTGATCCCTTACTGTGACTGTGGGTAAGGAGGAAGGAACAAGATCCCAGCATGGTAGGGAGGAAGAACATTTTTGGGACAGTCACACTGGGGCTTAAGGGAGAGAAGAGTTGCAGAGGTTGAGCCCCCTGACAGAATTCAGAAAAAAAAAAAAAACAGAAAGAAAGACCTGAGTTCCTAGGGAAACATTACTACAATTTTGGATTAAAACTTGATAATAATAATACTAAGCTGCTAAAAATAAAATAAGACAAATTAAATATAAAAATGTGAAAGTAAAGGAAAAAAGAACCCAACCATTGATAGCTACTTTGGCGTAAAAGAAGATCTGGATTCATATTCAGAGAAAGTTAGTGAGTTAAAAAAAAAAATTCACCCCTGAGCTTGTCAGGATCCAAGACCACCCCTCTCTTTTTATTCCTCTCTTTTTTACTATTAGGAGACATCCTGTTTTTCAGAGCCAAGGCCTAGCAAATAAACTGTGCCCTAAATTTGGCCTAGCAACAGTCCTTTGCACTTACGCTCTGGATGAACAGATGAACTGGATGAACTCACCCCCCTGCAACTAAAACACTGAAATAATAGGCCCTGAGCTCAGGCAAGCACCAACAGGGCCAGACATGAAGCCCTACTATGAATGGACTTTTTGTCACTAGAAAACCTTGCCTCATGGTTGCTGTTATGCCTCACCACTACTGCTACACTACAGCGTTTGATTCTTTGTCTAGCCACAAATATATAAATCAAGGTTTAGTTCTACTGCCTCAGGTCTCCTGCTAGACTCTAGTCGGTTCTCAACCTGTGGGTCACAATTCCTTTGGGGTTGAACAACCCTTTCACAGGGGTCGCCTAAGACCATAGGAAAACACATATTTCTGATGGTCTTAGGAACTGAGACACTGCTCCTCTATCCATCTCCAGGTGAATCTGACCACATGCAGATACGCCCACATAAAGGAATTCAAGTAAATTATGAAAAGAATAGTTAACCAATTGGAAAAAAAAGATACAAAATATTGATGAAGAAAATTAAAAGGAATTTAAAAATAAAATAAGAAAGAAAGGAAAAATTAGGGAAAAAATAAAAGCAATCCAAGAAAATTATGAAAAGAAAGTAAACCAAGTAGAAAAAGAAAAACAAAATCTTAAGGAAGAAAATAACTCCTCGAAAACTAGAATTGTGAAATCAAATGACGTTATAAGACACCAAGATATAATAAAACTAGAAAAAAATTCACTAGAAAAGTGAAATCAAATGACGTTACAAGACACCAAGATATAATAAAACTAGAAAAAAAATAGAAGAAAATCTGAGACATTGTCAAGTATGAGCAGCTTTCCAGAGGACTGCTGCTGGGAACAGCTTTCAAGGTTCTAATTACACAGTATAGTGAACCCTCTATTTATTCAGTAACTTAGAGCAAAACATTTACAGAAAACAAAGTACAGCATTCAGAATGTTTTAACTTTACAACTTATCACTAAAATGGCCACACAGTTTTCACCAAAGTGGTCACATAGTTTTAAGCAAAAGATGGCATTCATTTTCCTAAGTCCTTCATTTAGTAAATCCTTAATTCAATCACAAAGTACAAAGATCAAAGTTCTCTTTTAAACAAAGTTCATTCACTTAGTCAATCACAAAGTCCACCCCAGGTCACATTGTCTTAATCTCTTCAATCAAAAAGTCTTCTTTCTCAAACAAAGTACATTTATTTAGACAATCACAAAGTACAAAGGTCAAAAATTTTCCACCCCTAGGTCACAATTTAATTACAATATCATCAGTCACTACTAAGTAGCCTCTTAAGGAGTAGCAGAAAGTACAAAGGACATCCACCCCTAGGTTTCAAGTTACAATCTCATCAGTCAGCATTAAATGCCCAAGGAAAGGTCCTTTCATCTCGACTCGAGGCAGGCTCTCAGCTTCCATGGTTCATCTTCCATGGTCCCAACTCCTCCCCAAATCTAGCCAGCTGCCACCTGAGTTCAAAGGCAGATAGCTCCCAGTTCCTTGTCCAGCTCTCCATGCAGTTCCTGTTCCATATTGAAGCTGACAATGTCTAATCCACCTCAAGCCGTTCACAGTTTCTTTTCCTGGAAAGACAAGCCTTAACAAAGCCTACAATAACATCCATACACGTTGCTGGCACCCTTACAAAATCACTTTCTGCCTGTGAAATCAACATAGACCCAAAACAAAGTACCAACACCACAGTCATGCTTCCTCTGGGAGCTCTGGCTGGCCCTCAAAACTCTTTGGAAGCTCCAGCTGGTTCTAAAAGCTCTCAGCAGAAGTTTCAGCTGGCTCTCAGAAGAAGCTCCACCAGTATAAGCTCCATTCTCAAAATCAAAATCACTTTCTCCAGCCTGGGCCTCTCCTCCTAAACCTTCATGCAGCCTGATCCAAGAAGTTCTGACTCCCCAGCTTGTGCTTTTCTTTATATAAGGTATTAGCTCCTCCCTGTTCTACCCCTTCCTGTTACATCAGCAACAGGGGTTCATACCTTCAGTTTTTTAACAGAGGCCTGATATAATTAACTTGCAACTAAATGCCAAGTACCTGTTTACTTGCCAATATAAGAGGATCTTCACTTTCCATTACTATTACAGACATCTCATTGGAAAAACAATTGATTTAGAGAAGAGATTGGTAAGAGACAAGTTAAGAATTGTTAAACTTCCTGAAAGTTATGATCAAAAAAAGGAATCTGGATACAATATTACAAGAAATTAAGGAAAATTGTCCTAAAGTTCTCAAACAAGAAAGTAAAATAGAAACAGAAAGAATCAACCTCTGAAAGAAATCCTAGGAAGAAAACTTACAGGAATGTCATAGCCAAGTTTCAATATTCCTAGGTTAAAGAGCCAATATTGCAAGCAAGAAGAAAAAAACAATTTATATACTGCAGAAAAACAATCAGGATTTCACAAGACCCAGCAGTTTATATTCTAAAAGACTATAAGTCTTGCAATATTATATTTCAAAGAACAAAGGAGCTGGAGTTGCATCCAACAATAAATTACCCAGCAAAGTTGAATATAATCCTGAATTTTAAAAAAAATAGACATTTGATGAACTGAAAGACTTTCAGGTATTTGTAATAAAAGGTCAGACCTCAATGGAAAATTCTATATAAAAGATCCATAAGAAATATAAGGAAATCATTAAAGGCTAATTATAAGGCACCAGTTAAGGTCAAACTGTTTACTTATGATATATAAAAATGTTATTGATATTATTAATTATCAGTTATTATTAGCAATAGTATTCTTAAAACTGTTATCATAACTAAGGTAGTTTGAAAGAAAGGTTGGGGCTGAGTTGCATAAGATGAGGTGATTCTAAAAGGCAAAATTAAATAGGAAAAAGTTAAAAGGAAAAATTATCTCATTAAAACAGGGTGTGAAAAGAAAGATTAACACCGAGGAAGCAGGTAGGGGTGGAGGGCTGGTAATATTGGAATCTTACTCTTATCTGAATAGAAGGGGAAACAATATATATTCCAGAAGAGGTTTAGAAGGCTTCTGAACTCCTACAGAGGTGAAAAAGGGGATGGGGAGGGGAGAAGAGAAGGCTATGGGAGGGACTTTTAAAAGGGTGTATTGATCAAGATTAGGAGGGTAGGGTGAATAGACAAGGGAGGAACTTTTAGAGGGGAGGGTAAAATAAGGAATAAGAGGGTAAGGGGAGAAGATAAGGTAAAAGGATAGGATGAAAGAGAGGCTGAGAAGTAAAACAGTGAGTAAAAATAATATGAAGAGAAATTCACACCTTTGAATGTGAATGGGATGAATTCACCCATGAATGGAAACAGATAACAAAATGGATTAAAAAATCAAAATCCAACAATATGTTGTTTACATGAAACACATTTACAAATGAGAGACACACACAGACTTAACATGGAGGACTGGAGTAGAATTTATTAGGCTTTAGTTGATGTAAAAAAGGCAGGGATAGCAATTATGATCTCAGACAAAGTAATAGCTAAAATAGATATAAGTAAAAGAGATAAACAGGGTAATTACATTTTGATAAAAGGTACCATGGACAGTAAAGCAATATCAATACTGAATCTATATGTACCAAATACAAATACTACCAAATTTAGTAACTAAATTTTTAAAAGAAAAGTTAAATGAATTACAGGTGGAGACAGAGAATAGCACTATAATAGTAGGGAACTTTAATCTTCCCCTCTAAGAACTAGATAAATCTAGCCAAAAAAATAAATAATAAAGAAGTTAAGGAAATGAATACAATTTTAGATGAATTAAATATGATAAATATCTGGAGAGACTGAAGGAAATAGAAAGGAATACATTTTTTCTCGTTGGTTCAAAGTACCTTTAAAAAATCTGACCATATATTAATACATAAAAATGTTATAGTTAAAAGCAGAAATATTTAAATTACTTTGTCTATTTTCAAAAATGATTATGGGAAAAGGGAAAAAACTCATATGTTCTAGAATGTTTATAGCAGTTCTCTTCATGGTGGCAAAGAACCGGAAACTGCAGGGATGTCCATCAATTGGGGAATAACTAAACAAGCTATGGTATATGATTGTGATGGAATATTATAAGTGCTATAAGAAATGATGAGTTTAATGATTTTAGAAAAATATGGAAAGACTTGCACGAAATAATGAAGAGCAAAATGAGCAGAACCAAGAGAATACTATATATAGTAACAGCAATATTGTTTTAAGAATAACTTTCAGCAAATAAGCTATTTTGTCTATTATAAACACCCAAATTAACATATGAAGAAAGATCATTTTTATTGTATTATGTTATGGAAATTATGCTTTATTCCATAAATTAAAAAGAAAAGAAAGGAAAAAAAGAATTGGTGAGAGAGGAGTATATTCAGCACCATTGCTCTAGGACTGATACAATCTGATTTTGCTCCCCTGCTTATTTTCTCTTTCTCTCACCCAGAATGAAATCACAGGTTCTTATCTTTTTTTTCTTCCCTTTTAAACTCCTCTTCATAGCTGTCCTTCATGGTTAGAGTCTGTTTTTGCTTAAAACGAATCCCTCCCTTAATTTGCCTTTCCACTTATTCTCTCATCCCCTTTCCATCCTATTTCCATGTTAGTAAAATGCATTTCTGTAGCCCACTGTATTTATATTCTTCCTTCCTTTACCAGTTCAGATGAAAATGAGGCTTAAGTATTGTCTGCTCCCCCTTAACCCTTCCTCCTTCTACTTGCACATCCAAATTATGTGAAATCATATCCTTACCCTTCTCTTCCCCTCCCCCACTTTAGAATATTCCTTTCTTTTCTTTTGTAAAGACCTAAAGCCTCTTTTTCTGCCTTTAACTTTCCCAGAATCTCACATCCTACACTTAACCTTTCTCCTACCCCACCACAAGCTCTGCCTCATTGGAGCTCCTCTCCCTAGAATCCACCACCAATGAGTTGAAGCTAAAGGAATCCCCAAATCAACTGTCCAACAACAGGAGAGATGAAGTGGAGTCAAGAAACCCCCATATGGGCAGGGCAGGAGTCAGGCTGGAGCAAGTAGGTGTGACTGATTCTATAAAAAATAACTAATTACAATCATTTATACAAA
>CM053593.1:281987694-282001944 GCA_028646575.1 Pseudocheirus occidentalis | reverse complement strand
TCTGCCTCATTGGAGCTCCTCTCCCTAGAATCCACCACCAATGAGTTGAAGCTAAAGGAATCCCCAAATCAACTGTCCAACAACAGGAGAGATGAAGTGGAGTCAAGAAACCCCCATATGGGCAGGGCAGGAGTCAGGCTGGAGCAAGTAGGTGTGACTGATTCTATAAAAAATAACTAATTACAATCATTTATACAAATTGCTTGCTTTTTATGCTGATTTAACATGAAGTATAATTAATAATCCTGCATATAAATATGTCAGCAATTTTTAAAATTGGTTATAATTCAGATCTTGTTCATACATGCTTGTCCATCACAGTTTGTTGTTTGTGAAACACCACTGACATAACTTTAAAAAATTAGAGAAAACATTGCAAGATGTACCCATTCATGTACCAAACCTAATAGCCTGAAGAAGTTATAGAACAAGAATATCTGAAATAGAGAGCATTGCTGCCTTACTTGTGTTTAAGCTAAGAAGATACTCTTTTTCCAAGAAGATATTCTCTCTACTTTACATAAGCTAATGGTGGGTTCTGAGACTCTATTGCCTGCCTTTACAAGTTATAAAAGATCTTAGGATATATTTCCTGGGAAGTTAAAAGGTGATTGATTGTATGAAAACAATATCCTTGAACTCAACATATGAGAACTGTATGTAGCATATGGTGGCGTAGGAGTCATATCTACTTTCTTTACTGAAAAACAAACTTCTCCAGTTGTGTATTCTGCAGAGCCAATACAAGCACAGAAGCACATCCTGTCTATGACCTTCTATAGATCCTCCATGGAGAAATTAATTCCAAATACTTTCCTAGAAAATCTGTGCTGCGCTGTATAGACAATTGTTTAATTGTGATGGATACAAAGGAAACACTTGGACTATCCATCTGTTATCTCTCACTCTTACTAGATAACTTATCTGTCTTGTTCTTTTTAATCCTACCTCTGGTGTTTACTATATAACATTAAATAAGTAGCTTAATAAACCTAGACCTCATTTTCCTCATCTATAAAATTAAGAGACTGTACTGAATGGTTCCTTATGGCTCCTGAACTATGAACATATTTTAATACTGTATTTTATAATAATAGCTCACATTATATAACTCTGTAAGGCTTGCATTTGCAAGCATCTCATCTGACTCTCACAACAAGCCTTGTGAGACGGGTGTTATTATTGTCTCTGTTTTTCAGAAGATGAAACTAAAGGTGGGAGAGGATAAGTGACTTGCCCAGGTTTACACAGTGCCTGAGGTAGGATTCAAACTTATATCTTCCTGACTCCAGGTTCACTAAGCTACCTAAGTGCTATTTCTTGAATGTAAGTTTTTATATTAATGCTGCAGCCTACCTATAACTTCTATGCATTTCTCTATTAACCTTACATTAATAAAATTTTAATTGCTTGGAAACTGTAGTATTGCAAGATTTCTAGATGTTAGCAGCAATGGGAGAATACTGATGTTGAAAAGATAGGATTTGTGACACGGGATTACTTCTCGTCATTGTAAGCATTAAGAATTTTCCCAAATGTAATGCAACTACTCTGCTGTTCTCATTTAATTCTGGGTCGAGCTCATTGTTTATGTATATTTCCCATAAAAGTTATTCAGTTATTCAAATCCTTTAACCTAGCATTCCCTACTACTGTGTATTTATCCAAAGGAGGGCAAAGTCAGAAGAAAAAAATAGGTTTAATAACTGAAAAAAATCTATTCGTGGCAACACTTGTCCCAATTGTCAAGAACTGTAAATAAGGTGGTTGCCCATCAACAGCATTAAGACTGAACAAACTGCATTACTTATATTGAATGACCTATTATTGTGCATTGAGAAACAAGTACTTAAGAGTTTAGATAAACATAAGGAGATTTGTCTGAATTAATATAGAGTGAAATAAGCAGAACTGAATTGTATATAAAATGACTACAATCAGTGAATCATGATTAACTCTACTCTGCCTTTGTTTCTGAAAGGAGTGTGTCATAATTCTTATAAATTTTCTAGCTACATTCTCCCATAGGAGTGTGGTCTCCTCCTACTATAATGTAAACTCCTTGAGAGCAAGAATTGCCCTATTCATATCCCCAGTGCTTGGCCCATAATAAGCACTTAACATTCTCATCCATTCATTTTGCTTCCATTTCTTCTCAACTACATATCGATAAGATAGAGACTTAAGAGGCTTAGCAATGAAAACATAAATCTTCATAAATTTTGAGTAATAGCCACCAAATCCTGAAAATGTCTTGTTTTCATCCTGAAGGGCCCTTCTCCATTTGGTTGATGAGTTATTCCTATAACCTCTATTTTGGGGAGGGGCTCCCAATCAGCTACCTTTCATTTTCTGGACCATCTCTCTATTACTCTATTTTTCACTTCTCCCTTTATATGTTGTCTTCTCCCATTAGAATGGAAGCTCCTTGAGGTCAGGGATTGTATTTCTTTTTGTTTGTATTTGAACCCTCAGCCTTAGCACAGTGCTTAACACATAGTGAGCACTTAATAAATGCTTGCTGACTGACTGCAAGATTCACTGGACATGGGCAGCTGACAAGTACATATATTTTATCTGAAATAGTGTTTCCTCCCTGCTGAGATACTATGTGACACACCTACTTAGCAGAGGCTCTATAAAACCACATTTGTCAACTAGCAACTTTAGATCAGCTTCTTCTCAATGACTTTATACTGTCATTATCTTTCTTCATGTTCCTTCAAAGCATTTTCAAAGATAACTGATGTCATTCAGGAATACTAAAACAGATAGCTCATATTTCCAAAGACTTTCTCCATAAGCAATTGAGCTATAGTTAGTACCCTGATAATATGTGAGGTATATGCTCATCCTGCATGGTATATTAAGTAAAAGATATCTCCTTATCTTCCTCTGCCAGGGGATTAGATAGTATCAGGTATGCAGATCTGGCACTGAAAACCACTGCCTGACTAGCAAACAATTCAGGGCATCTGGAACAAGTGGCATTGTATATTCCTCTACTTTAATTCTTTTGTTCAAAGTCTAGTAGTTCATATACATTCAGATGATGTCTAGGAACTATGGGAAAACATGATGATGCTGTTGACTAATAGGTTCCTCAGATCTTTCCTAAGGTCTTTCAATTCAATCTTTTGATATCATTCTTAAAAATTCCAATACTTGTTGAAGTAGATTCTGTGTGTTATTCTTCAGAGGAACACTGTATATGGCCATGTAAGCAGTTAAAGCAAGTGTTATAGACTGCTTAGAGCTTGGTCAGATATCAAAGATGCCAACCAAGGTCATCCACTGCATCCCAGGCCATCACTAGCTGTCTTGACTTTTGTCTTGCCACTGGACTTTGATGACTCAGGAACAGTGAGGGTGACAACTTTGTTCAGCTCTGCCTCATTAAATCCAATTCATCCAAGTCATCACCTGTGATATCACTGACCTTTTTCAAAAACAACAGACAAACAGCTACACACTGTTTACTGAGAACACTGGGCCTAGAACAGTGTTTCTTCTGCAAATAATCTCTCAGGCACTCTAGAGTCATTAAAGTAAAACATTACTTAGCCCACTTTCAAGGTAAAATAGTCAGTGTTCTTGTGATACACTCTATTGTCACATGCTTCTACTGTCTTCTGTCACACAGAAACATGGTCAGGGTGTCCAGGTACTGAGTTGCAACTTGTTTTGTATAGAATTTACTACCTTGAATAGGCTGGAAGTACCAACCAATGCTGACAAAGCAAAGAGTTGACAAAGTATACCACAAAGTGTCCACCTTCCTGCTGATGTAATCTGAGTCCCAAAGTCCTGTAGTATGATTCTCACTCCCCATTGGTGGAGATTAGTGTCCTGTAACTGCATGAGGGGCTGGGTGGAGTTGGTGAAAACCAGAGAGAAAAAAGCTCTGTCTCAGTCTCCTCCCACTTTATAAGGCACTTTTGGTTTCTAGCTTTGAGAGAGAAGATAGGCAATGCAAAACCCATTTAAGGTTGGTGAAGGGAGAATAAGACTGTGGGAAGAAGCCAGTATGAGAGGAGCTAGCAGTCACCATCATGTCCCTATATCCAGCTTGCTACACTAGAGACCGGAATTTCCCTTTAGTAAGATTTGGGACTCTTTCTTGTTTGAACTCCCAAAGGGAGAACTCCTTCAATTTGTATTGCCTGGTATGTATTCTCACTATATACCTACTCTGATTTCTGTTTTGCTGTTGACTTGGATAAATGGGTTTCCTTGCTATTTGTCATGTGTTCATTATGAAACTGGCATTTGGTAAGAAGGAAGTAAAACTTTGGATATAAAGATTGGGGACTTCCTTTCCCCATTAATGAATAGAGATCAGAAGTTTAACTTGAACCTGAAAACCACATCTCCTAGACTAATATTTAAGAAAGCAGATAGATATATAATTCTAGCCTGGTACCCCCTTTCCTTGAGGAGAACAAAGTAGTCAGCTTTTACCCTCCACTTCCTTCTTCCTTTCCTAAAAGAAATTAGTCTCCCTTGGTGAAGGGTTGGAGGAGAAGAGGCTAGTGATGTATCCATTCCTGTCTCCTTTCAAGCTACACAAGACACCCAATGTCACATGTGGGGACAGCCTGACATATATAATTTCCTCAGAGAACTCAAATTCATATAAAATTTCTCCTATGCAATTCCTCATTTGGAATATGTAGCCGCCTGTTCTCATCATGAGCCTCTTAATTACCCTTTGGGTAACTCTCAACTTTAATTTTTGCTATACTGTAATATTGTATGACATATAAATACAATTATGACCAGTGTTTAAAAAAAGATGGCATTTTATTATAGGAAAAAGCTTGGGAATAATTAAAAGAATTACAGTTTCTTAAAGATTACTCCCTTCTCCTATCCAATTCAGGACCTAGCTTATATCTGTCTTGGACAGGTGATGGGCAAGCTCTATAAATTGTCCGTCCAATTTCATACTGCAATCTGACCAACAAACATTACTCATTCACTTGATTTTTCTTGTGTGGCTAGCCAGATCAAACTCTGAGAGACTATAGACATTATTTAGGAATCTCTGCAGTGTTCTGAGTAATGTAATAAGGAACTATGTCTACATTTATGTAATAAGCAAAATGTCATCTACAACCAGAAGGATCACTTTTTAAAATCTGTAATAATTTATATCATATTATTGTAAAAATAGTCATTTTATTATTTGCTACTGTATTAGTATGTTTCCATTTACTTAAATAATCCCCTGATCTCAATGATACAGGTCTTTCCTCCAACAATGAAAATTATAACCTATCCATACCTGCCTATACTGTGTGAACACATTATATGCATGTAATATATATGTATGCATATGGTATCCAAATGTAATGTGAACACATTATATGTACGTAATATATATGTATGCATATGGTATCCAAAAAGTCTTGGTGACAACCCATGTGTGTACACACATATATATTAATCTACATGTGCATGCATATGTGTTATCTATATATGTATATGCACATGTACATAGACACATTCAAACACATACCACACATATACACACAGACATAAATCTTTCCAGTCCAGGAAGAATGGGATGTAATCACAGAAAGCAAGTGATGTTAAACAGTGTAAAATATATCTATACTGTGTAATGCTTTTAATAAGTGTAAAGTTTTCCTTGATTGAGTTGGAAGAGGAAATTGCCCAAGAGAAGTTTGGTCATGCCCTTACTGACCCTTAAAATGCTTATCTTACCCATCTTAGCCATCCAGTTCAAGTCAGGAGCCAAAAGCAAGGCAAAAACCTAGCCCTTGAATGAGAATTGCACTCCACATTCTGATGGTAGAAGAGAGGACTCTCTCCTAATCTCTCTCCCATCTGATAGGGCACTTTGAGGCAATGAAGTGTAACTGCTTGACCAATATCACATACTACATACAGCATGAAGCAGAGACACATACTAGCTAGACCAAGGGTTTTTAATCTTTTTGTGTGTGTCATGGACAATCTGGTGAAATCTATGGACCCTTTTCAGAACTGTGTTTTTAAATGCATAAAATGAAAATACAAAGAAAACCAATTGTATTGAAATGGTTATAACATTTTTTTTAAAAGTTCACTTAACTAATCTAGGTTAAGAATCCCTAAAGACAGATAAGAACAGGCAGTTATTCCAGCAGTAAGCAATGTCAAGGAGTGGGACTTTTGACATTAAAGAAGAGGCTATGGACTTGAGAGAACCAGTTCTGCCAAGTGAAAGTTGAACTGTGGGAAGGAACAGATAGTAGGAATAAAGACACTGCCTCCACTGGGCAGCAATGTGAAAGCTCCATGAGGAGATTAAGGATAATAAGGCCCTGTACTACAACAGATATAAGTTGTCTTGGTCACATTTTCCTCTCTTATGTCTTATTACCCTTGCCTTCAGGAAACTTAAAGTCTAACTGAGTG
This sequence comes from Pseudocheirus occidentalis, assembly GCA_028646575.1. Classification (NCBI taxonomy): domain Eukaryota; kingdom Metazoa; phylum Chordata; class Mammalia; order Diprotodontia; family Pseudocheiridae; genus Pseudocheirus; species Pseudocheirus occidentalis. The sequence continues at coordinate 281,995,518 of CM053593.1, read as the reverse complement.
GTTAGGCTAATGATTTATCTAAGTATGTTTGATTCAAAGGGGCAGTTAGGTGGGTCACTGAATACTGTGCTGAGCCTAGAGTCACCTTCCTGAGTTCAAATCTGGTTTTAGACACTTACTTGCTGTGTGACTGAGCAAGTCATTTAACCCTATTGTCCTAATTTCCTTATCTGTAAATGAGCTGGAGAAGGAAAGTGCAAGTCACTCCAGTATCATTGCCACAAAACCCCAAATAGGGTCATGAAAAGTTGGATGTGACCGAACAGTAACAGATTTTTGGAGGGGTGGTGGTGGTGGTGGTGGAGAAACAAAGTAGAAATCCAGAAAAAGTGCTCAAAGAAAATGTAAGAAAGAAAAGATCCTTAGCAGGTAGAGAATAGAAGGAAAGCTTTGTGGAGGAGGCAGCACTTGAGCTGAGTCTTCAATACATAAAAAGACTAGCTCCATGAAACTAAGGACCATGTTTTATCTAAACATTATGTTCTCTAGGACCTAGCACAGAGACCTTCAAGCAGTAGGCACTTAATAAGTGCTGGGTTATAAGAAACAGATTTGGGAAAGAGGTGTGCTAGCAAATGTTTGACACCTAAATCTCCAGGGAAAAATGTGCACACCATACACTTTTAAGTTTAACTTGAATTATTAACATTTTCCCCATAACTTTCTTAAACCTAGAAAATCCACAAAACAATAAATCCAGCCTTGATTTTCTGCCAATCTCTGAGACATAAATGCTTATACTGAACATTTAATAATTGGTCTAAGGATCATACATCCTTGACTCATGGCCCTTGTGAATAGGGTACAGGTCAATATTAGAGACTACCTGGTAGTTCTTTCTGTCTAAAATGCAGAGTATATGGAGGGGGAATCTAATAAAGCAAAGTAAAATAGACACAATCATCATTGAATTCAGGCCTACAAAATACTTGAGATCATAGCATTTATATAACGCTCTAAGATTTACAAAGCTCTTTATATATGTTAACTCATTTGAACTTCACAATAATCCTGTAAGGTAGGTACTGTTATCATTCTCATTTTATAAAAACTGAGACACTGACAATTTACATGTCTTATCCAGGATTATATAGGTATATCTGAAGCAGAATTCAAACTCAAGTTTTCTATACATGGCAGATCATACTTCAGAGTGAAGAAGTACCCAAAGAGGGTTAGGGCTACCTGAGACCCCAAAATACCAACATGCTGGGTCCTGCTGAAATAATTCCACTCAAGTCTTCTCAGCCAAAGAAAAAGAAAGTTTATTGAAAGTTCAAGTTCGCCATATGAGGTAGCCTCTTAAGGAGTCAGTCTATGCTAGGTTGTTCTATGGAGCTTTCACACAGAGCAAGTCTATGCTAAGCAATTCCACAGCGCTCTCACAAAGATGGAAGGAAGATGGGGTCTTATATACAGAGGAATCTAGGGGTGGTTCAGAGGAGGAGCCTGGGGAGGGTCTTCAGGAGGAGTCAGTGAGGTCAGGCTCCAGCAACAAGTTTGGGGAGGGACTTCAGGTGGAGTTAATGAGGTCAGACTCCAGTAATGAGTTTAAGGAGGGACTTAAGGTGGAGTTAATGAAGTCAATGCAATGGAAAGATTCAATCAGACTTCAAGGGGTTTCCTAGAGCATGTACCTCAAAGATTCAAGGAGAGCTCAAGGAGGGGGGAGGGGTCCCAGAGCCTACACCTCATCAAGAGTATTTAACCTACTACTCATTTTCAGCTGAGGAAACTGAAGGGGACCAGTATACATTGACTTTACCAAGATTACACAGGTTTAGTAAGTATCACGCAGGATTTGAACCCAGGTCTTCTAACTCCAGTGTTATTGTCCTTTCCACTGTACCAAGTTCTCCAAATAAAGCAGGTGCAAACTGTTTTGTCAGAAACTGCCAAAATTTTCCACTTAAGGTCCTGGGTCTTCTAAATTTAATTTCCTTGATAGCAAATGGCAAATGAAAAATTTTGTGTTCTGCATAGTTTTCAATTTGCTTGATAATGATTAATAGAGCTTGAAAGACACTATTACAGTCTTTTTCAGCAGTATCTCCTAGCAAGAAGAAATAGAAAGTACAAGGAAATAAAGGCTTTTTTCAGAATAAGTATCCAATTAGAAACAGAAGAATTAGAAAATGAGTAGGTTAAATACTCTGAAGTATGATCTGCCATGTGTAGAAGATCTGAGTTTGAATTCTGTTTCAGATATACCTATGCAGACTCCTGCACTCTCTGAGTTCAGTGGCAGCCTAGAAAGAACAATATTCTTAGTGTCACAGAATCATAGGTGCATAGCTGTGAAGATGTACCCAAAGAGGATTAGGGTTGCCTGAGATCCCAAAATACCAACATGCTGGGTCCTGCTGAAAATTCCACTGAAGTCTTCTCAGCCAAAGAAAAAGTATAGTTTATTGAAAGATATGGGGTAGACTCTTACAGAGCAAGTCTCTGCTAAGCTATTCTACGGCGCTCTCACAGAGCAAGGCTTTGCTAGGCCATTTCACTGCCCTCTCAGAGAGCAGTCTATGCTAGGGCATTCTGTGGCACTCTCACAAAGATGGAGGTCTTATATACAGAGGAATCTAGGGATGGTTCAGAGGAGTCTGAAGAGGGTCTTCAGGAGGAGTCAATGAGGTCAGACTCCAGTAATGAGTTTGGGGAGGGACTTCAGGTGGAGTTAATGAGGTCAATGCAAGATATCATGATAGGCTCCAGGGTGGAAAGCAGGTGGACAATGGAGGGCCAGGCTAGTAACAGTTTTGGGCCCAGCCACAATGAAAAACTTATGGCCTCTGCAAATGCCTCCTGAAGATTCAATCAGACTTCAAGAGGTTTCCCAGAGTATGTACCTCAAAGATTCAAGGAGCTCAAGGGGGGTCCCAGAGCCTACACCTCATCAGCTGTAGGGCTGAAAGGGACCTCAGAAATCAGATGGTACAACCCCTTGATTAGCAACTAATCAATAACAGACTGATGTGACTGATAATAAGAGTTAGCTGCTTTCTATCCAAGATAAACTTTTGTATAATGACTGCAACTTTCTTATGAAACTGAAATGACATCAAAACACCTACAAAATAAAATCTATCATATTTAAACAAATGCTACATGTGGTCAATTAACATTAATAAATTATCTTTCAGCTGGCTTTTCTTGAGATACATGATATTTTAAGAAAAACCAAAATTCCATTACCAGAGGCAAAATAGATAGTATACTGGAGTTGGAGTTAGGTAGAAATGAATTCAAATCTGATCTGGGACATTCACCAGCTGTGTAAACCTAGGTGAGTCATTTAACTCCTCTCAGTCTCAGTTTTGCATTTGTAAAATGGGAATAATCACATCTACCTCAAAGGAATGTTGTGAAGATAAAATGAGATATTTGAAAAGCACTTTGCAAATCTTAAAGCACCATACAAATGCTAGCTGTTATAAATAGTTACTCTTACCAATGGAGAATTAAATAGCAGATAAGAAATCTGAAAATCAATATTTGGATTCTGACCCACTTGAGTATTTTCTTGATAAACACTTATCTACTTCTGTTTTTAATTGGATACTTATTCTGAAATAAAGCCTTTATTTCCTTGTACTTTCTATTTCTTCTTGCTACTAGATACTGCTGAAAAAGACTAATAGTGTCTATAAATTTCAAGCTCCGTTAATCATTATCAAGCAAATTGAAAACTATGCAGAACACAAAATTTTTCATTTGCCATTTGCTATCAAGGAAATTAAATTTAGAAGACTCAGCAATTCCAACCTGTAGAAATAATCTATTATATCACTTTCTGTTATTTTTGTGATTTCCAAGAAGAATAAATCTGTCCTTAAACCCACAAATGGAGTTTAATTTAAACTTTTAGCAGCCTTGATAGGTTCAAGTCTTTTCCAAATATTATATTATACTGCCCCCTAGCGAATGCCATCTCATGAACTGGGTGAATCATATTAGTAAAAAGTTTACCTTTACAGATGGCTTTTTTTTTTTAAAGAAAGTCTGGAACATAATACAAAACTGCTACTGAACCTAAAACCACTAAAAAAAATGTCTCCAATATCCCTATTCTAGAGTTTATCTGTGTTCAGCTTAATTATTTCAAAATCAATATTCTTTATCACCGGCCTACAAGACTGTTTTAGACTTTGGGTAACACTAGAAAAGCAAGAAGCAGCATCTTTAAGGGGTTTTGAGTGTTTATTGAGTAAAACGTGGTGAATACGTTATAAAACGTTTGAATGTATCAGATGAACCTAGCAATTACTCCCAATTCCACAGAAGCAAGTCTTTCCTCTCAAGTGGGTGGACCATGGGACTAAGAAATAGCCTCATTAGCTCTAATAATAAGGCACTCTCCAAATTCAGTGGCAGCCTTTAAAGAACAATATTCTAGGTGTCACAGAATCATAGGTGCATAGCTGTAGGGCTGAAAGGGACCCCTGAAAACAGATGGTACAACCCCTTTACTTTACAGGTGAATAAACAAGGTTGAATGTCAGAAAGATTAAGTAACTTGGCCAAAGATTTACAGGTAAAAAGTAGCGGAGGCAGAATTCAAATTGACCTTATTTCAAATCCAGTTCTTTTTCTGCTGTACCATGGCCTAAGTTTGAGGGCTGTATTTCGACACTTGGTACCTAACTTTTCTGGGTCTCAGTTTCGTTATCTGTAACACAAAAGTATTCGATCAGCTGACTCCAAAGGCTCCTTCCTGCTACCGATCTACACCACTTTAACACCAAATTGGGAACTAATTGCCGGACTTCCTTTCCCCCTTGCCAGCCCTCCACCGCTTCGTGTTGGGGGTGGAGGAGAACTGAGAGAATGAAATGGGAGTGGGAGGGGGAAAAGGAGGAGGTGTTCGGGGAAACGACTACGGCATGACCGAGGGAGGAAGTAATACCTCCTGGACTCTCCCGCCAGAGGACTGGCTCTAGTTCTCGTACTCGACTGACGACAATACAGGGATGACGGCAGCCGAAGGAGCTACCAATGAAAATCATTTCCCGTGACGCTTTCTTCAGCAAACAGGTCAGAGGTTACTCTCAATGCACAGAAGCGGGGCCATGCCCCTCCCGGGAGTTCTCACCAATGAAAACCGAATCCCAGTGCTCCACAGCCGTAAACAGGCTCGAGTTTCTTAAGCCCAGCCCTAGAAGGTGGGCCACGCCCCTTCAGGGCGTTCTCTCCAATGAAAACTGAATCTCCGTTTACTAACAGGCTGTAATTCTCTAATCCCCGCCCCAAACAGGGCTCCGTCTCCCTGGCAAGATCTTTCCAAAGAAAACTGAAACTTGTGCGGCACCTCTAGAAAGACGCTGGAATCTGCTAATCCCTGACTTTAGAAACGGGCCACGCCCCTCTGAGGCGGTGTCTCGTACCGGAGTTAAGGTAAAGACTTCTTCCGATTTCTTCTCTCGCGAGAGCGCCAGGCGAAGCTCTTAGCGGAGCGGCTCGGCGCCATGGCCCCGGCCTCCCGCTCTCGCAGCCCGGAGGATGCTCCAGGTTCTCGGCGACGGCGTCACGGAGGCGGCGGTAGCGGAACTTCAGCTGCAGCATCAGGGGGAGGAGGCGGCGGCCACCGAAGCTCCTCCGAGAGCCCCCCCAACACCAAAGCCATCCGCTCGCCGCGGGGCCGCTCTCGTTCTCGTTCCCGGGAGCGCAATGGCTTCCGGCAGCCGTCGTCCTTCATGGAGTCGGGAGGCCCAGGCCGCAGCCGACGCAGCCCCAGCCGGACCCACGGCCGCGAGAGAGAGCGGCCCCCTGATCTGCGTGGCTCCTCGTCCTCATCTTCCGCCCACTACCATCACCACCACCACTACCATCACCATGGGGGCGACCGGCAGTGGCCGGATTACTACGAGAAGGAAAAGGAGGAGAGCCTGCGCCAGAGGAGGTTAAATGAGCGGGAGCGGATCGGGGAGCTTGGAGCCCCGGAGGTCTGGGGGCTTTCCCCCAAGATCCCGGAGCCTGATTCAGATGAACACACTCCTGTAGAGGAGGAGGATTCAAAGTCCAAGAAAAGTGCTTCAAATTCTAGTTCTGAAGAAGAAAAAAAGAAGAGAAAGAAGAAGGTGAGTCGCTCCAAAGAAAATGCTCAGAGGAAGAAAAAGAAAAAAACATCCAAAAGAAAACATAAAAAGTATTCCGAGGATAGTGACAGTGACTCTGATTCTGACTCTGATTCCAGCAGTGAAGAAGAGAGAAGAAAGGCAAAGAAAGCCAAGAAGAAAAAGAAAAAGAAACACAAAGTGAAAAGGTCCAAGAAGAAGAAATATAAAAAAGAATCTACAGAGTCAAGCTCTGATGTCTCTGATGAAGAGTTCCCAGAAGATGATCTTTGGATTGAGAGATCAAAGAATGCAGAAGCTATGGATTTAATTGGACCAGAAGCACCTGTGACACATGCCTCCCAAGATGATAGACCTTTAAACTATGGGCATGCTCTGTTGCCAGGAGAAGGTGCAGCTATGGCTGAGTATGTCAAGGCTGGAAAGCGAATCCCTCGAAGAGGAGAAATTGGCCTGACTAGTGAAGAGATTGCATCATTTGAATGCTCAGGCTATGTAATGAGTGGTAGTAGACACCGAAGAATGGAAGCTGTGCGACTCCGAAAAGAAAACCAGATCTACAGTGCTGATGAGAAGCGAGCTCTGGCATCCTTTAACCAAGAAGAGAGAAGGAAGAGAGAAAACAAGATTCTAGCCAGTTTCCGAGAAATGGTATATAGAAAGACAAAGGGGAAAGATGACAAATGAGGACTTTATTAGTTGTGCAGCTGAAAATGTTGAAAGTGTTTCTGCAACCATATCTTTTTTTCTATTGAGATATAAAGAAAGTTTACAATGCACCAGTGCCTTCTCTTTAATTCATTTAATTCCTTCAGGAAAACGTTGTTGATAGAACTAAATTACTTTATATCATTTTAAATAGGTGTGATTGGCCTGCTCAGTCTTGGGATGTTTGTGTGCTAGTTAGTGAAAATTTTGTGTGACACACTCAGGGGGTTGGTCATAGTGTGGTCCTTTAAGTCCCTTGCAATTTCTTTGTTTTATTCAGGGTGTTATTTGGGAGAGGTGGGGAGAGGTAACCATGGTGAACTCCAAAATGTGGGAAATGTAAATATTGCCGTGTTAGTGCTACTAGTAACAATATACTTGTTAAAGATAAAAATTAGCATCCCGTGCTCTTAACAAACTGGCCATTGCTGCAAAGTGAAAATCATAACATTTGGAAATTGACTTGTAATATTTTACATGCTCTGATTTGCACCAGGAATATTGAATTATTAGTTCTTCTCTCAACCCTTTTGTTAACAAGCTAGTTAAACTGTAGTTGGCAAAACAAGATTTGGAACCAGATCTGCCTTTAAGTATATGACCCTAATTAGATAAGTCACAACTTCTCTGGGCTTCAGTGTCCTACCTGTAAAATGAAGGATTGGACAAAAAAATTTCCAAGGGGTTCCTTCCACCTCTACATCTTAGGAATTTAAATGTATTTTTTTAAAGTAAGAATTACGCAATTCTAAGAGTTTTCCATTTAAAAAAAATCACATCATGTCTAGTATGTCAGTCAATGAAACTTTAAGCATTGACTGGACTGTGGTAAGTGCTGAGAATGCAAAAAGAAGCAAAAGAGGTCTGTCTGGACCTTCAGTGAGTTTACAATCTAATGGAGACTACCAGCAAACAGATAGTAAATAAACATTGGAGGAGGGGGGAGGAACAAAATAAAAGAGGGTGGGCACTAGAACTAACTGGGGTTGGAAAAGGCTTCTAGATTCTACAGGAATTCCTGTAGGTTCTTAAAAGATGGGAC
>CM053593.1:281973816-281987594 GCA_028646575.1 Pseudocheirus occidentalis | reverse complement strand
GGGGGTGCAGGATTTTGTATTTGATCCTAAAGGTGAACGGGAGCCACTGAAGTTTATTGAGTAATAGATGACATGGTCAAACCAAAGCTAGTATAATTAAAGGCCATGATTACATCATTTCAGCTTGAACTGCCTATAAACTAGGGTAATAAATCTAAATAGGCTTCTAAATGGTCCAACAGCCTTGTAGAGTAGGTGAGGATCCCAATTCCAACTACTTGATGCTTAGCTGTGATGCTGCTCAAGTTCAAAATGCCCCCAGACAAACTTAGTATGTTTCCCCTAAATCTGCCCTGCCTCCTAACTTTTCAGTTAATATTAATGGTACCATTTAAGTCTGGGATTTTGTTGATCTTTCCCCTCAGTTCAAGAAGGCGGCCTAGTGTATTGGAAAGTCTGAGAAACTGGGTATTCACGAATCCTGGCTTGCTTTTTACCTGTGAGATGTTACGCAAGTCACTCAAGGCTCTTGAGTTTTAATCTCATGTAAAATGAGGCAAGGTGATCTCTAAGGTCCTTTCCAGCTCAAAAATCCTCTGATGCCATAATTAAATTTAGTTCCAAAAAAATTCTTTATGATAGGTACACATGTGTGATTGATACAAGATAGAATTTGGTGGAGTAAAAGTGATCCAAATAGTATTCAATTAAAATTTAGGGTGGGAGAAATAGGTAAAGATAGTAAAGGATAGCATCATAAGAGAAGTAGCAATTGCGCTGGATCTTAAAGGAATTAAGATCTATGAGGGCAGGGACCACATCTTATCAATTTTCTGGTAACTAGGACAATGTCCAATTGAATAGACAGGGGCAAAGGAGTGTGATCTAGATGAAATGTGTAGCCTGTATGAATGCAGTAAGGCATGGCAGTGCAAGTGGATTAGGGAACATTTGCAAGTTCTCTCTAGTTAGACTAGAGCATATTGAGAACATTAATGTGAATTATAACTAGTAAGGGAGTTTAAAGTCAAATTGTGGAGGGCCTTGAATTTTAGGTTGAGACATCTATTGATAAAAGCATTTTCAGATCATGATGTGCCAGGTACTGTGCTATGTAGTGGCAAAGGATATAATGATAATAGCATTTATATAGTGCTTTTAAGGTTTTGTACAGTGCTTTATATGTGTCACCTGATAGGGGTCTTCACAACAACCCTGTGAGGTAAATTATTATCCCTATTTTGAAGAAATATTCTGAGCTAAGTGACTTCCTTAGGATCACACAGCTAGTATCTGAGGCATAATTCAAACACATCTTGATTGCACTGTGCCACCTAACTGTCGAAATATAAGCAAGCAAGACTTGCCCTCAAGGACCTTATATTCCTAATTTGGAAAGCCAGCACATAGAAGGAGCTATAAAACTGGAAGAGGGGGATTCTTGATCCCTGGCATGCTTTGGTGGCTAGGAATTAACGTAGAGATCAGTTATCCTAAAAGCAACAGGGAACCACTAAAGATTTCTGAATGGTAGTGATAGAGGAATAAGGTGGGGAGGATAAGAGCATGATCAGAAAGGGGAATTTCAGAGTTCTGAATATTGGTAGAAGAGTTTTAGGAAGAGATATTAGGTGGCACTATCTCTGGATGACTGAGGTAGAATAGAGATCGAGATGATAAAAGTTGGGATTAATAAAGTTGGAGATCAGAGTAGTAGACCATCAATGAGAATATTAAAATTACAAAGTATAACACTAGTGATTTGAGTGGAGATGAAGATTGAGCTAGGGCCTAAAGTTATTGAACCAAATAGCAGAATACTGGACACTGGTATATGACAATGACAAATCTATAGTAAAGTGATACAACCAGGTGACTCAAACTTCAAAGTAGGAAAGCTTGTTTAGTGAAGTTGACTGAACAACTGTTAGGAAATAGCAGTGAGAATTAGTATTCCAGAAGCTTTCTGCATGAGAGAAGTCATTATATTCTCTCTGACCCATTAATTCAGGTCCATATTATATCCTATCTAAACTACTGAAGTAGTCATCCTAAGCAGTTTTCCTAGTTTCACTCCTTCCCCCTTAATCCCTCCTATACACTAATCTTCCTAGTTCACAACTCCTAGTTCGCATCATCCCACACCACACAGAATCATAGATCTAGAGCTGTCAGGGACATCAGAGGCCATTTAATCTCATTTTATATAAATAAGGCAATTGAAGCCCAGGGAGGTTTTGACCTACTTAAGATCCATAGTATACAACAAAAATCACCTTCAATCACATAGCCACTGCTTATATAAACTTTTTAACCTGGCAAAATGACAGAATCACAGAAACTCAGAGTTGGAAGGGAACTCAATAGTTATCTAATACAAAATGCACATAAATAAAAATAGCCTCTACAACACACTCAACAAATGGTCATCCAGTAATTGCTTGAATTCCTCTAGTGAGGGAGAACCCTCTGCCTCCTAAGGTTATTCATTCGACTTTTGGACAGCTAGGTGGGTGAAGTGGATAGAGTGCTAGTCTGAAAGACTCAATTTCTTGAGTTCAAATCTGGCCTGACACTTATTAGCTGTGTGACCCTGGACAAGTAATTTAACCCTATTTGCCTCAGCTTCCTCATCTGTAAAATGGATGAAGCTGGAGAAGGAAATGGCAGACCACAAAAACCCAAATGGGGTCACTAAGAGTCAGACATGAATGAACAACAAGTATTTCTTTTTATCAGTTCTAAATTAATCTTTTTCATTTCATCCACTGCTCCTACTTCTTTCCTTTGGGACCTAAATAGGGACTCTAGTTCCCCTTCCACATGCCAACCTTTCAAATACTTGAAAGCAGTTGTTATATCCCAATTCTTTTCTGTAGGCTATGTATAACACTCTAGTTCCTTTACTTGTCCTTTCTATGTTGTGAACATGAGGCCTCTAACCAGTGAGACTTCTGTATGCTCTTCAGCTTCACAATGCTCTCCCTAAAATGGGGTACTTCTGAATAGGATGGAGGACAGGGACCTATAATTTTGAACACTGCTTTTAAATACAGCCTAAGATTATGTTAGTACTCTTAGCTATCACATAGCACTACTCACTCATGTTGACTTTTCAGGCTACTAAAATCCCCAAATGAACTGCTTTCTAGTCATCTTGAATTTCTTCATCTGACTTTTTTTAAACCTGTATAAGGCAACATTTAAACCTATCAAATTTCCTCTTAGTAGATTCAACCTAAAGTTTGATGCCATAAACATCTTTTAAATTCCCAACTCTTGTTCTCCAATGAGTTAACTCCCAGCTCTGTCTTATCTATGAATTTGAAGAACATGCCATCTATGCCTTTATCCAAGTCATTGACAAAAATGTTAAATAGAACAGGGTTCAAAAATATATCCTCTCAGTAGCTATCCCTCCTTCCAAGTTGACACTCAACCATTAATGACTACACTCATTCTGTCCATCCAACCAGTTCCAAATCTACTTAAACTTCACTATTATCCACTACATCTTTTCATCTTTCCAAAAAAAAAAAAAAACCCAGCCTGATATGGTCTTTGGAACAGTTTGCTAAAATTTAGGTAAACTCTATCTTTATCATTTCCCTGAGGCAGATGTAAACTTAACAGTTTAGCAATTCCACAGAAAAAGGAAGTAAGGTTAGATTGTCATTTTCTGTTCTTGATGAAGCAGTGTTTGCTATTTTGTGATCACTGCTTCCCCTTCCCTCACATTCCTAACTATCCTTTTAATAAAACTTTCTAGAATTTTGTCAAGAATTGGAGTCAAATTACAAATTAATATATAGCTCTTTCCTTTTTCGAAATTTGAGATACCTGACTTTCTCCAATCCTGTGGAAACTCATTTCCAATGATCACTAAGATTGCAATCATCTATCAGTTCTTTCAGATTCATTCCCTCTACAACTTTCCCCAAACATACTTTCTCAAGCATGTACTATACTACCTGCTTTCATTTTACTTTCCAAGTCAAGCTGGATCACCCAAGATTACCCAAACCTATCCACTCAATTTTCCACTTTTGTACTTTTACTTCTGGTTCCCCCTTTGCAGCTTCAACTATTCCGATTCTTCCCATCTTCAAACTCTATTCTAAGTACCAGTTCCTGCATAAAAATCTTCAATGATTTCCCTTAGAGAAATAATCACTCTACCTCTGAATGCCTAGAGTTCATTCTATAAACCTCTATTATCAATAATCTATTTCGTGTTACTATTATTTATGTAATAAGCTTACATTTGTTACATGTAGTAATTTATAATAAGCCTAGTGTCCTATCTACTAGGTAGTAAACTCCATCACACTTTTACATATTTGCTAAATGAACAAGTAGTTCATCTTACGGCGGAGGAAAACAGATCTAGGGACGTGGTGACTTGCTGAAGGTCACACTGCTGGACTGTACCGTAAAGCATCATTTGAACCCAGGTCTTCCAGACTCCAAAAGCAGCTGACTCCAGGCACTTGAAAGCACTGAAAACAAAACATAATTTAACAAAAGAGGGAGAGAAAAGATGTTTTTGTGAGGAGAAATGTAAGAAAAGGTTTGCAAAGATTTTTTTTAAAAGACGCTAATTTATTGGGGTATTTGAATAGCAAAGCATAATTATTCCTGAGATATTTCTGGATCTTAGGATAGAGAGCATGAGAGGGCCTTATGCGATCCTTTTTCCACACCACGTCTTTCTTCTCCATGCCCCTGCCCCAACTTGGGGGCCTAAACTCTTCCTGCGCAGCAACCTCGCCCAGTCCCCGCCTCTGCGGCAAGATGGGAGGAAGGGGGCGACTCTTCTGGAGGTGGGCGAGGCCGGCGCCACCCCTCACCCCAGACGCCACACCTCACCCCTTTAGTTAACTGAACAGAAAACTCAGTCACACTACGGGCTTGCCTGGGGGTCGAGACTACCAGGACCCATCTTTTCTTCCTACTCTGCAACATGAAACTAGGCTAAATTCCATAGTCTCCTCACTTCATACCTAGCCCACTTAGAGCCAAGTCTTTTTCTTCCGGGGAAATGACGTAGTTCTGCGAAAGAGGCGGGGGCGGGGCCTGGCCCGGAAGTGCCTGGAAGATGGTAAATAAGCTGTGAGAAGAAAAAGAGCCTGGCACCATTTTTACAGCTCCCGGAGCTCCTGCTGTCTCCTGGCGATGGGGGGTGTCCTGGGATTGTGCTCCATGGCGAGCTGGGTATGTGCCCTCTGGTGTTTTCGTAGGGGTGAGGAAACTGCGGGAAGGAAAGGACTCCCGGGAGGGAAGCTCCGGGTGTGGAGACCTCGCCCTGCCCCTCGCCCCAGCCCTGCGCCTCAGCCCCCGCCCCAGGACGCGGGGCCTGGGCTTCTTGGCTCGGCCGCTTCTCGCGTCTCGAGTCCCCTCTCCCATTTCCCGAGGTTCCCGGGGGTGGGGGCAGCCTCCAGCCCTGCATCTGGCAAAGGGAGTGGTGGAGGTGGGAGACGTGCCCGGAATCGTCTGGGCTTTGGGAAGAATGGGAAGAAAAGGGCCGGCGTCATCCCGCTCCCCACCCCCGCCCGGCCCCTGTATGGCCTGGCCAACTCGCCGCCGCCCTTGGTGCCTTGGCCGGATCCCCAGCGTCAGCCCTGGGCTTTGTGGTTTGTTGCTTTTCTTTACTGCGCAGCGCAGCCCGGCCTGCCTCTGCATTTTCCTGCGGCCCGGGGGCGTCAGATGGGAATCTGACGAAGGGGATTACGTTGATGTAGGGCTTTTGAAAATAAGGGGAATAAAAAGCTGGCTTTGCTAAGCTGCCGCTTGGTGATTTGGGAGAGCCCTGGAGGTGGGAGAGCTGGGTTCTAGACCTTAGTGTTAACAGCTTAATGACCTTGGACAAGTTACCTCACCTTTCAGAGGCTGAATTTTTTATAGAAAAAATGGGAGACTAGAAAAGCTTTTTCTGTCTAGCTCGTGACAGTGTTAGGAAAAATCGTGTAACCTGCATAAACCTTAAATTATTGTGAGAATGCCGTTTGCTTAGTGCTTAAAGCAAACGAGTCATCTTCGCCCAAGTGGTGAGAAAAAGGTAATACACCTCCTAAACTACTAAGTTTTGACCCCGGGAATAATTTGTGTTACTAGATTAGAATCTGGCCAGGGAGATGAGAATTTTTTGGATTTAGAATAAATATTCTGTTGGATAATCCCCTCCTATATTAGAAAATCTTTTGATGACTTCCAGAATTGCTAAGGGAAAACTTAGGGAGGCAGCCAGATAAAATGCAAAGAAAGCTTGCATTTAGAGTCACTGGTTCTAAGCCAGTCTGCCACTTATTAGGTGTGATTTTGATTTACTTATTTTTTGAATGAGACAGTTAGACTAGACTTCTGAGATCCTCTTCAGGTCTAAATTGCCATCCTATGATCATAAAAAAACAGTGATATAGGAAGGCTTCATTTCTATACACATAAAGGCATCAATTCTACAAGTGCTTTGACACCTCAAAATTATTTCAAGATAGGCATTCGCTTCTAACATACTTTATGTGGAAGTTGGTACTGTCTTTAAGGGTATACCTAGAATAGTAGAATTTAATTGAACTTGTTCGTTGATAATTAATGATATAGTTTTTAAACCCAAAGGGTGTTAAGCCCTTCCGACCATATCCTTGGTAGAATTATGAGAAGCTTTTTCCTATATACAAAGAGTAATTTTTTATGCATGATTCCCTTCCTGACATACATAATATCCTTGGAATAAAACCTAGTAGTTCTCCTAATCTTTTGCTTATTTTCCTTAATTATTGTTCATTTACTTTCTTCTACTTTCATACCTTTTCCGTTTACTTTGTTTTTCTTCTTGTCTTTTCCACCTTTAATTTTTTTCCGCTCCTTCCTGCCAAAACTTAAATTTAAGCATATTTAAAAGTAATATTTAATGACTCAGTGATTTCATTTTTTAAAAGTCATCTTAATTTACTCTTTAATTTGAGCTTCCTTTTTTGATCTTCCCTTCCTTTCCCCCCCCTCCCACAAAGAACCCAACTTTTGGTAGGTAGTGTGGTATAATTGAAAGAACACTGCACTCACTGCCTTTGATTCAAAAGAATTTGTTTTATACCATAAGGATCACCGGATTTATATTTGGAAATTATTTCTAAGTTACACATTTGTGTTTTTTTCTTATTCGTAGTTTTGTTAGCAGAAGAAATGAAAAAATAATAGAATTGTTTAGTAAGGTTAATAAAAACTGTAGCACCACAAAATCTCTTTAGCATGTTGCACAAACTTTATTATACCCTTTCTCTAACATCTTTAGTATAATTGAATTATATACTTTTAAAATGAAAACTGTTTGGAAGACATCTGTGATTTTTATCACTAATTCAACTTTGGGCAAACTTTCCAACTTTGGGTATTTGTTTTTGTGAGTAATGTAGATTGGCTTTCTATATATTAAAGTATTACTTGTTTCTAACATTTTTCTCTTTACCAGATACCTTGTTTATGTGGGAGTGCTCCATGTCTGCTGTGCCGATGCTGTCCCAGTGGAAATAATTCCACAGTAACTAGGCTCATTTATGCATTGTTTTTGCTTATTGGTGTGGGTATATCCTGTGTGATGTTGATACCCGGAATGGAAGAACAGTTAAATAAGGTTAGATTTCATTTTGTTTGTTTGCTGCTTGGTTTTGTAGTAAAGTTGAAATATGATTATCAGTGCAGTGATTTATGACTTAATTGATTTCACTTCATCAGTTTTATGGGTTTTTTCCAAATAAAGTAATATTCTGTGCTTAGGTTCTGCAAGAACTAAAAAAGAATGCCCTTTCCCACAAGGAGCTGAACAACGTATTTGGGGGTAAAGCATACACACATGATGTTATTTATTTTCTATCCATTGACAGTCTTGGAATTGAAATATTCTAGTATGACAGCATCTATGATCTTGGATAAGTTAACCATTCTGCTCTAAAGCTAATGAGGATTAGGTAGGGTAAGCCTCTTTCTCCTGTTTTTAAAAAGTACCTTGTAGATATTGAACTAGTAGCATGTCATTTCACAGTGGCTCCTTTTTTGAAGAGGCTAGCAAAGGAGAAATTTCTGTATTTCAACTATTAAAACTAAATTCTTGGTTGACAGTAATTACTGTTTTCTGTTTTAGAGGGCTATGAATGATCTTTTTTTGATAATACTTAATAATAACCACATAAAATTTATTTTGTGTTAACTCATTCTAATTGCTTGTTTCATTTAAAAAATTTTTATTTGAGCAGATTGAAATATAACATGGCTAAACTAGAGATTACATGTTCAAAGATGTTGATCTGTTGATCAAACCATGATCAAAGATGACTTGATTTGCCCCAAAAGATCCATACATTACAACATTTCTTGGTAACACTTTCTTAAAATTGGGGAGGGGCTTATTTTTGGTTTTGTTTTTTTGACTTGTAGAGACTGGTAGTTTGGCTCTTAGGTATTTGAGGAATAAGGCACAAATGATTAATGTATCTGATTTTTTTTTTTTGGCGTTTCTTAGCAAAATGTTTTCTTTTTACAATTACAGTGCATTATTTAGCTTGTGAAATTTTTGAGACAATTGGGTTTTAGTAAAATTAAAGTTAAGAATACTTCTGATGAAAAATAGGTCTTAATTCTGAGAAGTTATGTTGGAGGTTCTTTTTATTGATCAATTGATATTTGTGAGCACAATATTCCTAATTCTCAGAGTAGTAAACAGTTAAAACTGACAAGCCAGATCAGTTCCTTGAGAAATGTCTTCTAGTAATTGGGTTGAAAAATCATTAACTTTGAAAAGCCATGTGATTCTTCAGTATTCTTATACAGACTGAGTTGTAGGAACCGAGTTACTTGTGGAGGGCATCGGGAAGATAGGAGTATCTTAATATAAAGTACAGTTTTGAAAAATCAGGAAAAGCTATGTGATTAAAAAGTATAAAACTCAGGATGAACAGTGGGAATTTGTCTTTTTACAATTTAGTAAGACTTTGGGAATATAGTAGCTTGATGTAGTGAATCAACATCAAGATTTTTTTTAGGAATTTAGTTATATGTTAGTTTATGTAAATTTTACTTTTTTTTTTATTGGTCATTGTATCTTCTTTTATGTCCTAGATTCCTGGATTTTGTGATAGTGGGACAGGAGTTGTGCCTTGTAGTGTTTTGGTTGGATACAAAGCAGTATACCGTTTGTGCTTTGGCATGGCCATGTTTTTCCTTTTGTTTTCCTTATTGATGATCAAAGTGAAGAGCAGCAGCGATCCTAGAGCTGCAGTGCACAATGGGTAAGTTTTAAACCTTTTTTTAAAAAGCTGAAAAAAATAGCAATTCTTAGTCTACCTAATAAAAATATTTAGAATGCTTTGATAAATATTGAAAATTATTATTTTTCTTCTAATGTGCATTTTGTGGTTAGAAAAGCTGGTTAACTAGAATGGCAGTTTCAGTTATTTAAATTTTGATAATAGTTTTGGGGATAATTTCTGGTGGTTATAAACTTTTAAATTCTCTACCTAATGTGGAGGGTAGATGTCTGTTGAACATAAACTTCAACTTTGGTTAGAAAGTGTATTGTGAAAAATTAAAAAAGAAAAAATTGTATTGGATAAATAAGATGTGAAGTAAAAGAACACTGAACTGGATGTTGGGAGAATTGAATGAAATAGCAAGATACAGTGGAAAGAGCACTTATCTACAGTTGAAGATTTGGGGTTAGAATTCTGGTCCTGCCACTGTTGCCTTAGGCAGTTCCCTTCACCACAAAAAGGCATGGTTTACTTGTCAAATTTTGGAGTTGATAGTAGTGGTCTTCGTTAATAAAATAAATAACCTCGTTCCAAACAGAGGAGCTAATGTGGCCAAGGCCCCTGAAAGTCTTGGCCTACAGCAAATATAATATTCTGTACTAGGACAGAATATTATATACATAGATAAGTCATTGTATCTGGTATTTTTGTTTACCTGATTTTCCTTGTAAGGATTAATTTAACAGTTTAAAATCATGATATATAGATACTGGGGTAGGGAGATCCATCTTGCCCTCCCAGAAAGTCATAGGGGTGATGGGGGAGGATATAAAAGAGAGCAGATTGGGGGAGGGGGTATACAGAGGGATCCCTGTTTTGGGGTGGTGGATAGGGGAAAGACGGGGAGAAAATTTGTAACTCAAGATCTCATGGAAATGAATGACTGCTGCAGCTAGCACAGTCTGGGCCTAGCTACCAGCTGAGTGAAATAAAGGGACAGAGAGAGAAAGAGCTTCTAGCTGAATAAAGGAAAGAGGGAAAGAGATGGGGATGTATTCCATAGTCTGTTTATTGCAGACCTATTTCATACAGAGCCGAAGATACAAATTTTATATACCCTTAGCAGAATGCAAGGAACCACCCTTGGTCTAGATCTTTCTTTATCCCAGCCCAAAGCCAATCACTTGTTAAGCTCTTTATCCTGGGACCACCTCCAGAGGCAAACAGGGTGTTAACAATCAAGACTTGCAAATTAATAGATATTCATGAAACCAATGAGAGCATCCACCCAACAAGGATTATACTCTCCTTGCATGTCAGCCTAATGACCTTTGTAGAACTGGGGAGCTAATGTGGCCAAGGCCCCTGAAAGTCTTGGCCTACAGCAAATGAGGAAAACTAAAAATAAAAGTTTAAAAAAAAGCCAATTTAAAATCACAAAATGAAGGGATTGTATTAGATAATCTCTAAATTTGTTTATATTTCTAAAACGAATATTCTGTGATTCTAGTTTCAGCTTTGCCATAAACTGTGTAACCTTAGGATACGTGACTGAACCTTTCTAGTGCATTAATTTCTTGTCAGAATGAGAAGTCTGAATCTTTTAAAGATCCTTTCTAGTTCTAACATGCCTGCTTTGAAAAAATGATTACTTACTGGTGTATGTGTCATTTATACAAGTGGCAAAACTCAAGGAATATACACAACCTTCAAAGCTGAAAACTGCCTTAAGACTTTGGGACACCCTGCATATTTATACAGAGAAATAATTAGGAAGATATAGACTCGTCCAAACACAAGACTAGCAACCATGAGCTCTGATTCTCCCAGAGACTTAAAGATAACAGTTGTCTACTTTAGTACTTTTCATGATCTAAAATTAAGGATTTTAGTTCAGAATACAGACATTCTAGATCAAAAAAAACATAATCATAGGCTTTACTTTCTGGCTGTAAAAAATATAGTGAATGAAAAAGAAGCTAATTAAGATTTTGAAGTGTTTTTCTTTTATGAAAAGCAAGTAATATTTGAAAAGAATTTATACATTCATAAGTGTTTGAACCCAGATGATTTACAGCAGACTTAGTTTTAAACATTAATACAGCCAATTAAGCAAATTCTGCAGTTATTTACATTTAAATGTGTTCCAGTACATAAAATATACCTTGTACTTGGTTCTTCTGATTCTTTTATTTCCCATTATTTATTAAAGATCTTCCTGTATTTCCTTATTTTCACCATATTTGTCAAACTTAGCTTAGAGTTTTCCATTGCATTAAAGTATTGTAATTGATTTAACTATTCTCTTACTAGATTTTTAGGGTCCTTCTGGTATTGCTGTTATTCAAAAGAGATGAAATTTGCTAAGTGTTTAACGCAGTACTCCTCTCTATTATAAAAACCTTTTAATGAGTGACTTTCCCTCTCATCTGCTAATAGTCTTAGGGGATATTTCTGACAGTGGAATTACTGGATCAAAGGGCATAGTTATTTTTATAAGTTTTACTAAATCTCATTTTTTAGATTAAAAGATGTTTAATAGTAATTTTGGTATCATTGAGGGATTGATTCTTAAAATACATACGTAAAGAGCAAGGGAACTTAGGGGGAAAGCTTACTTATGTTAATATAGCTCAAAGGCAGTCATAAGACTATAAATGGCTTCTAACCTGCTCGCCTACTTTTTTAGCTTTATGAAATCTTTATGAGAATAATATAAATGCTTAATGAAAGTATGAAAAGAAAAATAAGTAGCTTCCTCAAATAGTGTTCTAAAGTAGACCATGAATTTGCTGTAATATAATTGAAAGATACAAAAAATTCAAGATTTCATTGTGTTTACTATTTTTTAACTTAAAAAAAGGAGACATGATTGAGACAGTCCTCCTTTTAAAACTAAAATGGTCATGTAGAGCAAAATGCCATCCTAAGCACTCCTTTAAAAATCATCACAGAAAACACTTGGAAAATGAGAACTTTGTTCATTGACTCTCTGGTTCTAAATATACAGCAAAGTGTCAAACAGAATGATGTATGCTTTCTAAAGGTACTTGAGTACTGGAAAAATCAATAGATGAAGAATGAATTTTGTTGAGATTGTGATATGTATTTGGATTAACAGCCTCTGGATTTGGGCCATTGCATAAATCTTAAGACACTGATGATTTACAGTGAAAAGGATGTAGGATTGAGAGTAGTTTGAACTGCATTTGGAAGTTGTGTTATACTGAATACAACCTTCTACTTGAAATAAAGACCCACCTTTTTAATCCTAAGTAGTTTTGCTACTGATGATATGTGGCTATAAACTACCCAAAAGATAGTGGAAAGATAAATGGCATGGTGAGTGGTGAATAGTTAGTAGCATATAGTAATGAGGAAGTGAGATGATGAGAAAAATAAATGACCAAAATAGGTTGGCTAGTGATAGAGTGAGATTAATAGGAGACTTTTTCCCATTCTAATGCAGAGGAAAAACATATTTTTAAATAGCTTTCTGGATATTAGACAGTCAAGTCTGCTAGCATACTCTATGTTTTTTGTAGGCATTTGGTGTAAAAATTAAATTTTATAATCTTGGCCTGATATAGGAGGATATTTTTTTAGCCAAGCAATATTTTTTGACCATATTGGGAAAATCTCGGGCACAAAGGCTACTTGCCTAGTTTTTTAAGTCTAAAAATTTTTTTTTCCTTCTTGAGGAAATTAAGACCTAAACTGTGTGGGTTTTTTTTATTCAGTTTTTCATAAATAATATCTTGCTTTTTTTTTCATGGTATGAAAGACAGTCTTTTCCTAAGAGTTAGGGACAGTAATTTGGGGGGAGGGGTGGTAACT
Source organism: Pseudocheirus occidentalis (assembly GCA_028646575.1). NCBI lineage: Eukaryota > Metazoa > Chordata > Mammalia > Diprotodontia > Pseudocheiridae > Pseudocheirus > Pseudocheirus occidentalis. The sequence continues at coordinate 281,974,575 of CM053593.1, read as the reverse complement.
TTCTTTTACAGTGTCCACCAAAACTTTTATGGAATGGGATTTCTTGGTTAGGGTTATAGAAAGGGACATTTAATGATCTGAAGCTACTCAGTGTGATAACTATGATTCTGTTTATCTTCATTTGAACTGTTTTCTCAGTGTATTTTTAGTTAGGTAATACTGTGATGGATTAGAAAAGTAATGAAATGATATAAAAGAATGGTATTTCCTTTCTGAGTTTGTCAGCTGCTGATAGTTTTCCTCTTAATGTAAGATATAAATATATAGCTATAATAGACTCAACATATATTCCTGTGCCCATTTGACTTTGTGCTTTTAAACACTAGTTTAACTAATTTTAAAGACTAATTTAAAAAATCCATCTTCCAGTTAGGTTCTCTCCTGTAACTCCCACAAGGGATAAGTAATCCATTGTTGCACTCACTGATTTTCTTGAATCATCAAGATAGAGGTTACTGTTGTCTTGTTAACTTTTTAGATATGATTAAAGTCTTAGGGGCAAAGTTCATATATAAGTCATATGTCTTTAATTGTTTAGTGCTTTATACAAGTATATCCTCCCATTGTTGTAATTAGTATAGCAGCTTTATGAAGGTCAAGATAAATGATAGTGTGTGGGGTGCAAAGACCTTACCCCAAATTAGCTACACAGAGATCTCTCCAGGTGAAAGCAGAAAGGTTTCTCTATTAGAATCTCACAAGAAGCAGGCAATCCACACCACTGGAAACGTCCAGAGGAGGATGCCAATTTACAGAAGC
>CM053593.1:281939606-281973316 GCA_028646575.1 Pseudocheirus occidentalis | reverse complement strand
GTGCAGAGCTCTTACTTTTGATTGGCACTTGCGGTTACTTTTAAAGGAGGGCTCAAGCAGATTTTCACAGTATACCTAAGGTTTCAGATATGTCCAATATGGCTGCTGGGAGGATAGGCTTGATTGTTTCAGGAGGTGCCAAGTCTGGAAGCTAGACTGATTAGGGCTTCAGGAAGTACCATATTGGGAGGGAGTTTTATCTCTGATAATGTTGTTCAAGGGTTTTGGGTGCAGCTGCCCACTTAGAACAAAGGAGCTATGTACTTCTTTAGACTAAAGAGTTTGTTTATGAAATACTTGGGTGATGTACTCATGGGATGGCTACTGTTACTAGGTAGGCTGTTAACTCAGGAAAAAGAAACTTTTAGGCTGGGGGAACGTGTGACTTTTACAACTTAATTGCACAGGTTTGTTACAAATGATGTTACATACATAGGTACCCAAACACAAGTGAGATTTTACAGACTGAGGTTACAGACAAAAGCATCCCAGATCCCATCATTCCCCCCACAAACAGATGGGACCTAAATTCATTTGGGGACAAGGGACAAAGGTCTCAGCTTCCAGAACTGCTTCATGCTGGGACAGGTTGTAGAGCTGTCCCTGCCTCACAGGGGTCCATCTGTCAAGGGGAGGGGGCTATGGCCAATGCCTGGAACTTGGCAGACACCAGATCAAAGGGTGTTGGGTAATGACTTTGGGCAGTGGTTGACATTCAGCCTGAGCCATCATCTGCAAGTGGAGGCTGAGCCTAGAAGAGACACATATGTCAAAGAGAATAAACAAACAAGAGCCCAAAAGAAAAGGAGAAAAATGACCAGAAGTAGAGTCCTTTATATTTCTACATGCTGCATAGACCAGATACTCATAAGCTATTAATCTTCACTAACATAACTGTAGACCTTAAACAAAAGAGGTTTCTGACTTGAACCTTACAACTGAATCATAGACATACATCACAAAGCTTGTCTATCCTCTGATTATATTCACTTTGGAAGAGATACTTCAGAAATTGAATCTTTTACATATACACTCAGTTACAAATATAAACTTTTGCTTAGTTCATGGAATAGCTACAAATTCATATTGAAATAGCAAGATGTGTGCTTTACGACTCATTGCATCAATTTATCAATAATTCGGATTGAAAACTTTGTAGACCTTCAGAAATTATCACATAAGACCTTTCAAAACAACTTTTCTAACAGTAAGGGTGACAGTCTCTTCTGAGAGACCACACTGTTCCACATAGAACTTTAGCAGATAGTTCCACCTAAGAAACCACACTCCATCCCACACAGTAGTATTTTAACACAATAAACATTTATTACTCTTTTGTCAAAGAACCATCATTTGTGTACAATGTGAAAAACAGTTTTCTTAAAGTTATGCAGAAGTGGTTGAATTTGAGCCTTGTATTCACTTTATAGTAACCCCTCCAAAGTCTTGTTTCATGGTTAGTTAATGTTATTTTGATACACTCTTAAATTTTTGTATATGTGAAATTACACATATGAAAATGTGTATCGTATATTAAAGATATTTGAATTTCTAATACTGTAAGAATCTCTTGTTTTCTTTTTTAGATTCTGGTTCTTTAAATTTGTAGCAGCAGTGGCAATTACCGTTGGAGCTTTCTTTATCCCAGAAGGACCCTTTACTACTGGTAAGAACATTGAATATTTGTGTGAATATGTGTGTACTCCATTTTCAGTTGGCTACTATGACACCGAATTTGTTTCCTTCTGTTGTCAGACCTCTTGCTCCTCTTCTTTGTTCTCAGTGTAGGTATTCCTAAAGGGCTTTTTTTTTAACTTTTCTGTCTGTATAATCCTTTCATGTTGATCTCATGCATTTCAGCATTTTAATGTGTTTAGAATCAGAGTCATAATATTTTTCTAGTTTAATGAGTATTATCTTTGTTGAGGTAAGATCAGACTGTAAACTCTCCAAAGCTGTAAGTTGTGTGCAGGTCAATAAATATGTACTTATTATCTCTGTGATATTGTATGACCATAGTTCTGTGAAATGAAGATGACAGGGAAGTCTCCCAGAGCTAATAGATTTTTTTCCCCCCAGGGTTAATTTTTTCCCAATGTTTTAGTGGTTTTTATTGTGAATTATCACATCCATCATAGATCATGAAACTTACCTCTTACATAATATTGTTATCTTATGGAAAAGATTTTTATCTCCTCTCCATAAAATATTTCATTGGATCTATAATCTCATCAAGACTGCAATCAATTAGTAAACATTTATAAGTGCCTGTGATGTATCAGGTACTGTGCTAAACTCTCATTTTTTACTTTTCTTTATGGGTACTTGTTTGATCAGGCAGATATTGTATAAGATAGGATAAATGTTTTACATTCTTTTTTTTACCTTATTGCTATTCAATTAAGTAGCATTTATTGAACTGATTCTTTTCTCTAATGTTTAACGGTTATAGGTTATCAATCATTAATCATCTATATAGATTTGGTTCTCTGTAGGAGATTTCTGGTCTACTTCACTGACTTTATTACCTTTTGGTCCTGTATGAAATAATTCTAATGGTTAGGATTAGGGATTGTACTTTTGATTGTGTTGGTTTATGAAACTGACTTTTATCAATAAGAGTAAGAACTTTTTCTGTAATTTATATATATCTTTGCCTAGAGCATTGAGAGATTAAGTGATTTGGCCAGGCTTACACATATAGCATATTCAGAGACAGCACTTGAATCTCACATCTACCTCAAGACAAATCTCTATTTATGGCTATCGTTTCTAGTGATAATTAATGATATAATCTAAAGCCATGGGAAAGGGTCTTTTTTTGTTAGCTTCTAAAAGCTCAGCTTTATATTTTCTTTGTAAATTAAGCATATGTAAATTAAACTCATTTTATCCATATCTATAATCTAAACCATGGATAGGGAACCTGTGGCCTTGAGGCCGCATATGACCCTCTTGGTCCTCCAGTACAACCCTTTGACTGAATCCAAACTTTACAGAACAAATCCCCTTAATAAAAGGATTTGTTCTGTAAAACTTGGAGTCATTCAAAAGGCCGCACCCAATGAAGTAGAAGGAAACATGTGACCTGGAGGTCCCAGATTCCCCACCCCTAATCTATATCATTGGAATTACTGTGATTGAGAGAGTTGCTGCTTAGCCACTTTCTTATTATCTTTGTGACCTTGGGCAAGCCACTTAACTTCACCAAGCCTTTTTTCCCTTCCTTTGTAAAATTGAGAGCATTAGTATTTTTTAAAAAAAAATCTGTTAAGTCACTTCTATCTCTAGATCTACATGATTTTCTGTATGTGTAGATTTTCTCTAATATTCAGACCTTCCTTTTGCTTACTGCTCAGTGTTGTCCTTTTCCTTATAAAAGCTGTGTATATGTGCCTTGGGTAAATTATTGCCCAGATTATGAGTGTGTATGGGTATGTGTTTGGTTATTATGCTGTGTGACATTCAAAGCAAGCTATTGTTACAGTGATTTTGGAGGTTTACATTGGTTTAAATTGTATCCTACTATTTTAAAATTTTTTTTTGTTGTCCTATTTTCAAGATCTTTGTCATCTGATGTGTATCCTCTGCATTAGATTTATCATAGTCACAGTAGTGTTGATTTCCTCTCACTTTAATAATTTTACATACTCTGTTTATTTTGCTTTGTAATTAGACTCTTAGCCCAAGTGCCTTCTCTTGGGGTGTTCTACTTTCAACTTGATGTGTTACATAATTGTTATTCCTGGTTTTCTTGAACTTACATAATGGAGGTTTATTTTTTAGTCCTAGTTTTCAACTGTAGTTCATGTAAGGTAGTGAGTTAGATTTTTTTTTTTTAAACATTTCATTATTATTGCTTTTAATCGATCAGTTATCATGTGTTTATTAAGTATTTACCATATGCCAGGAATTGCTGAAGATACCAAAAAAAAAAAAATCAATCCTTTCCTTTAAAGACTTTATAACCCATCAGGAAGAACACATTTATATCTGTAAGTTTATGCAAAATAAATACAAAATAATTTTTATAGAGGCATTTGTTACTATTTTTTCTCTTTCAGTGTGGTTTTATGTGGGCATGGCAGGGGCCTTTTGTTTCATCCTCATCCAACTGGTTTTACTTATTGACTTTGCCCACTCATGGAATGAATCATGGGTTGAAAAAATGGAAGAAGGGAACTCAAGATGTTGGTATGCAGGTAAGACATTATAGTGCTTCATAAACAAGCATATAATATAGGCTCATTTTAAAGCATGTTATTTTCATTTAATTAACTATGCTTTGATCATAGGATCAAAAATTTGGAGAGCTAGAAGAGGTTTAGTTGCCATTTAGTATTGTGCTTTCATTTTAGAGATGAAGAAACAGGCCTAGAGATGTTTTTTAGTTATAAGGTATTCAAAATTGTCAACATTACATCCTCCGTTTTGTGGAACATAGATAGTAGAACTAGAAGAAAAGAGAGAATGGTCTCTGAAAAGCAAAAATTAGACTGGCTTTGGATCAAAAACTCTTGTCATTTTGTTTTTAGTTAAGGCATTACCAGAGTCTTTTTACTCTTTGTTTTAGGCACACAGTTCTCTAATTGTATTGCTCATCTGATTTTATAACTTACTCAGAACTGTGAAAGGCAAGCACAATGACAAAAATGGACACCTTCATAGAGACAAAAAAACTCAGAAGCTATGGTGTAGGTCTGTTTACCATAAAGGATAAATACTACTGTATACCTTTTTTCTTTTTTTAGTTTTTTACTTTCTTTATTATTGCTTTTTAATTTTTTTTAAACACTAGATTTTAAATAAGTTCCAGATTCTTTTCTTTCTTCCCTTGTCACCCACCCTTACTGAGAAGATAAGCAATACAATATGTTGTACATGTATAGATACACAGAATATTTCCATAGTTGATATATTGTGAAAGACTGACTATATTTCCCTCCATTCCTGCTCCCCACTTGTTCTATTTTCTACTTTGACCCTGTCCCTTTTCAAAAGTGTGCTTCTAACTACCCTCCCCCCAATCTGCTCTCCCATCTTTCATCCTTCCTCATATCCTCTTACCCACTACTTTCCTGTAGGGTAAGATACTCAATTTAGTGTGTATGTTCCCTCCTTTAAGCCAAATTCAGTGAGAGTAAGGTTGACCCATTCCCTTTCACCTTCCTGTTCTTCCCCACCATTGTAACAGTTTTCTCTTGCCTCTTTTACATAATTTACCCTATTCTGTCTCTCCCTATGTCTTCTCATTATATTCTTCTCTCACCTCTTAATTTTTTAGATATCATTCCTTCCTATTCAACTCATTCTGTGCCCTCTATGTTTACATGTACGCATATATACACATACATGTATTTATGCATGCATGTACCCTCCTATATAAACATATATATTTTTGTCTGCATATGTATGCACACACATATATATATTGCCTTCCACTATATCCTCATGCTGAGAAAAGTGTCATAAGTTACAATTACCATTTTTCCATGTGAATGAAAATAGTTCAACTTTAATAAGTTCCTTATGATTTCTTTTCCCTGTTTACCTTCTGATGCTTCTCATGCTTCTCTTGCTTCTTGTATTTGAAAGTCAGATTTTCTATTCAACTCTGGTTTTTTTCATCAAGAATGCTTGAAAGTCCTCTATTTCATTGAATAACCATATTTTCCCCTGAAGCTTTATACTCAGTTTTGCTGAGTAGTTGATTCTTGGTTTTATTCCTAGCTCCTTTAACCTCCAGAATATCATATTCCAAGCCCTTCAATCCCTTAATGTAGAAGCTGCTAGATCTTGTATTATCCTGAGTGTGTTTCTACAGTATTAAAATTATTTCTTCTTGGGGCGGCTAGGTGGCGCAGTGAGTAGAGCACTGGCCCTGGAGTCAGGAGGACCTGAGTTCAAATTCGGCCTCAGACACTTGACACACTAACTAGCCATGTGACTTTGGGCAAGTCACTTAACCCCAACTGTCCTCCAAAAAAAAAAGGCAGAAAAAAAATTATTTCTTCTTGGCTGCTTGACCTGGGAACTCTGGAATTCCCTTGACCTGGGAACTCTGGAATTTGGCTATGATATTCCAAGGAGTTTTCTTTTGGGGATCTTTTTCAAGAGATGATCAGTGAATTCTTTTGATTTCTGTTTTGCCCTCTGGTTCTAGAATATCAGGGCAATTTTATTTGAGAATTTCTTGAAGGATGATTTCTAGGTTCTTTTTTTTATCATGGCTTTCAGGTAGTCCAGTAATTCCTCATAAAGTCATTAGCTTCCATTTGCTCAATCTAATGCTGAAGGCATTATTCTCTTCAGCAAGTTTTTGAAATTCCTTTTCCATCTAGCAAATTCATCTTTTAAAGGCATTCTTCTCCTCATTGGGTTTTTGGGCCTCCTTTGCCATTTGAGTTAATCTATTTTTTAAGGTGTTATTTTCTTCAGTCAGGTTGTTGACTCTCTTTTCATGATTTTCTTGCATCATTCTTATTTCTCTTCCCAATTTTTCCTCCACTTCTTTTTAAAATCCTTCTTGAGCTCCTCCATGGCCTGTAATCAGTTCATATTTTTCTTAGAAGCTTTGGATGCAGGAGTTCTGACTTCATTGTCTTCCTCCTGTTCCATTCTTTGATCCTTTTTGTCCCTAAATCTGAGGTTTGATTACTGTGCTTGCTTTGCTTCCTCTGCTTGCTCATGTTGCTACTCAGTTACTTGACTTCTGAGTTCTTTACCAAGGTAGAACTCTACTTCCAGAGAAGAGAGCTTTGTCCCAAATTGCTGGGGTTTTCACAGCTACCAGACCTATTAGTTGGATGCCCTTTCTGAAGCCCCCACCAGTTCTGGCCCACTGGCCACACACCCCAGGACCTCCACCCAAGACAGCTATCCAGATCCAACAGGATAAAGCAAGAGTGATTACCCTCTGAATAGTCACTTGGTCCCCCTACAATCTGTAGGTCAGGAACAGTCATGCAGCCGCTGTTTCTCTGCTGCATCTGGAAACCACCACAGCTGCTGGTAATTCACTCTTTCAAAGTCTGCTCTAGCCAATGCTGGTAGGGTCCCCTTGAAGCTAAAACTGAAGTTCACACAGGGCTGGGCTCGACTCCTAGTGTGCTGAGATGGACACTTCCTGTAGGCCTGCCAGGCTGCCTTCAGCAGGAGATTTGTTTCTGTCTGTCATTTTGTGGGTTCTATAGCACTAAAATTTGTTTCAAGTCATATTTTATAGGTGTTTGAGGTGGTTGTGGGGGAACTCACAGAATTTCCTGTTTCTAGGCTGCCATCTTGGTTCTGCCCCTATTGTATGCCTTAATAGTTTTTCAAAGCATTATTGCATTGCAGTTAAGTAATTGATGATCATATAATGATACTGAGTCATGAAGTAATACCTCATTCATATATAATTGTATTTAAAGATAGAAAATAAATAGTACCTTTTAAAAAAAGGTGTGCAGCTTCATTTTTTGATGAAGATAGATAAAGAGGACTTTAGTATATATTTGGTATAATATTTATGTACATTTTCTTTTTGACTGTAGTAAGCCCAGAACTATATATGTTGAGAGTTACTCAGAAGAAATATAATTTTTTTCTTTAGATATTTGAAAGTTTATTTTAAAACTTTTGCTCATGAGAAAACAATGTTATTTTGTGGGTCAAACCTATTGAGAATGAAAATAAGAACTGAACTTTAAAATACTGTTTACCAGATAATAAATATTAAATATAAATCAATAAGAAACAAACCTGGTGGGCTTTATCAGTTTTGTAGGTTTTTTACTTTGTGCCCAGTGAAGGGACTACTTTTATTTCCCAAGAATCAGTCTTGCTAAGTTGGAGAGGCTCAACACTGAATGTGATGGAACTGACAAGACTTTTTTTTTTTTTTTTTTGGTCATGGCAGTTTCCTTAAGCTTAAGTTTTAGAGGATTTCAATCTTTATCAAGGGACATAATACCAATATAGACAAAATTAAAAGTTTGTGATGTCTTAGATATTAAATAAAATTTTAATGTAGTGTATTTTGGGCAATAACCCCATAGTGTTAGAGCATATGTTAAAACTTGAAAGTTGCCTTGAAAAGTATAAGTTCATGTGATTCTTCCAAAGCCTGTAATGAAGCTCACAGCTATATAGTGCCATGGTTTGTTTTCATTTTGGTAATATAATTTATTTAGTAAATATTTTTTCTGATGTAAGCTTACATTCTTAATATTTGTGATAAAACTTAATTCTGCAACTATATCTCTTCACAGCTTTGTTATCAGCTACAGCAATGAATTATCTGCTGTCTTTAGTCGCTATAGTCCTGTTCTTTGTGTACTACACTCACCCAGACGGTTGCTCAGAAAATAAGGCCTTCATCAGTGTCAACATGCTTCTGTGCATTGGAGCATCTGTAATGTCTATTCTGCCCAAGATCCAAGTATGCTAATTATTTGAAGACCTCTTTTAATTGGCAGTCATATTAATTTCAAAATGTTCATAAATATTAAACCATGTTAGATTGTAAGTGCGGTTTTTACTTTTAAATTGTCAATAGGAGTCACAGCCAAGATCTGGTTTGTTGCAATCTTCAGTCATCACAATCTACACAATGTATCTGACCTGGTCTGCTATGACAAATGAACCAGGTATGTTATAGGAATTGTCTTTGATGTTTTTTCCAAACTTACGGGGTTTTTTTCCTCAAAATTCAATAATCTCTCTATAGACAGTCAAATTAGCAAAAATTCTACCTGAAAAGTATCTCTCCAACAAGAGACCTCTTATGTGCATGTCAGAATTTTACCAGATTACTTAAGATACAAAAAGAGAGCTAACTTTGTTCAATACTATTAGTGTCAAGTACATTATAAAATAGATGTGATTACCAAAGATGCCTTGTAACATTGCAGAGTGGACATTCTACTGAAGGAACTAAACATTACTCTTTTCATTCAAGCTATAAGTAAAAGCAAAAGCTAGCAGTTTCTCACTGATTAGGTAAATAAAAGAAGCCAGGTAATTGGTTTTGTCATACATCCAAAGGCAGCAAAACATTTCTTTTCATGAAATACTGGACATCTTATATTGGTTATGATGGACATTTTACAAAAAGACCATAATGGAGGCAACTGTAGTCTTATGTGCCAAAACCTGTTGTGGAGGATAAGGAAATAAAGACTTTTTTAAGAAACTCTTGATGTGACTGAACGTTAAAATATTTACTTTATGAATATGTGCAAAAATGGGCTTGGAGAAACATGGTAAAAATGTTTGAAAGTGGTTCAGAAATGTGAAATGAGAAAGGCCAGAGGTCTGTATAATATTCAGAAATATCACACCTGTAGAGCATTAATACTTTAAGATTAAAATCAGGAGGTGCTAAATGGAGTAAGCACTGAAATAACATAAAATTTGATTCGATAATAGCCAAAGGTAAAATTGTTTTAAAATACAAAATAGTTTATAAAATCTTACGGAGTAGTCTGATAGAAGATTGTACTCAGTCTTTGACTAACTCATGTACAATTTTTTTATGGCATCAGAAAACTAGTGGTAGTAGAGGAGGGAAATATTTATATAAGGCTAAAAAACTTGGAGCAATATCCAAAAGGGGTCATTTAAAAATAAAATTGGAATACATAGCTATAAAATAGAAAATATTTACAAAGATTTTTATAACAAATTCAATGACAGTAGAACCACCATGTTCATACTCTTAATACCAAATCTCTACCTCCATGTCTCCAGGTGCTAAAATAAAGTAAAAAATGGCACAAAACAAATATGTGAAAAATAACTAGAGTACACTAAATAGCAGAAAAAATACATCCTGGAGGTGGCAAAATTTTGAAGGTAATAAGGTTTCAAGACAAAAAAAATAAATGCTTGGGAAAAGTCAGTCCTTATTACCAAAAAGGGGTGTGGGGTGGTGTGTATGTGTCCAAAAAAACCCTTAGTTATTAATTACTTGATAATTAATAACCTTTGCTTTTATTTTTTCATCTTTTCAAAATTTCTGAGAATAATGTACTCAGACATCTTGATGATAATTTGAGAAGAGAGCAGGATATTTCTATAGTAGCATAATTGACTGTGAATGGTGCTGAGAATACAAGATCCCACTGTACTTTTTTTTTTTAAATTTCATAGAAGTTCAGAGTTAGAGTTTGGCCCAGAATTTAAAGAAAGCCAGCTAGATTTCCTTGAGTCAATTTTAAAACTCTTCAAAATTCCTCAAGCTAATCTCTGAAATTCAGGCTAAATCTTTTAAATATTAGTATTCTGTTCATACCTCATGGCTATTGACATGAGATATATCATAATAACTCAAAAGAATCAACCAAAAGGCAGCGGAGAATCATGTCATGGGCATTAAGGATTCCACAGAAATATGTAAAGGATATCAAGATTTATGGCTAGAGGGGTAGCTAGGTAGTGTAGTGGTTAGAGCACTGGTTCTGGAGTCAGGAAAGACCTAAGTTCAAATCTGGCCTGAGACACTTGGCCCTTACTAGCTAGATAACCTTGGGCAAGTCACAACCAACTGCCTCATTGGCTCCGCTGCTCTTTTCCCCCCCCTTTCGCCCCCAAAAAATTTTACAGCCGGAGAGAGTTGGGCTGATGATGTAGTGAAGAAAGTGTAGCTGGTAGAAAGCTTTGTGCCCACCATTGCCAATCACAAATACTGAAGAGCAAGGGCCCTAGCACATTGGGTGTACTTTCTAGAGTCCATGAATAAAAACACAGGATAAAAAAGGTATAGGTAGGTTGAGAATTAAATAGATTTGTCACAGGCAAGTATTTAGTAAATAAAAAATCAGCACTAATTATCCTCATAGTGAAGTGTAAAAAAATTAGGAATCAAAACATCTTGAGATATAGTTGTGATTTACCACTAACTTCCTGTGTGATCTTTGGTCAATCACTTTTGCTCAGTTTCCTTCCTTCAATTTTCTTTTAAAAATTGAAATCGTGGCATCTTCACACATTATGGGATTTTAAAAGATAATACAGATGTTTTGAAAATTGTAGTGCTGTGTTAACTAACGTGATGTTGGTATATCTTTTGTTTAATAAGTCAAGCATTATTTTTAGCTATTACCTTCTTACAGTATCTTTAAAGTTCTGAATTAATACGTATTTATAATGGGTAAAATGTAAATTCTTTGGAAAATCATTTTTGAATTTTTTTCTAATTTGATGTTTAATGATTTCACAGACAGGCAATGCAATCCAAGTTTATTAAGCATAATTGGCTATAATATTACGACAATTACTCCAAAGCAAGGGGACTCTGTCCAGTGGTGGGATGCTCAAGGAATTGTGGGACTTATGCTCTTTTTGTGTTGTGTGCTTTATTCAAGGTAAGCATTATTCATAAAATATTTTGTTGAAAAGCATTACAGCTTATTGTTAAATCATGTTTTTCTGAAACTAATGGCTTTTCTCCTTTCCTACCTGCTTCCATAGCATCCGGTCATCCAACAATAGTCAGGTTAATAAACTGACTTTGACCAGTGATGAATCAACACTGATAGAAGATAGTGTGGCCAGACATGATGGATCACTTGAGGATGGAGATGATGTTCACCGAGCAATAGACAATGAAAGAGATGGTGTTACTTATAGTTATTCCTTCTTTCATTTCATGCTTTTCTTGGCTTCACTCTATATCATGATGACCTTGACCAACTGGTACAGGTATTTAATGAAATTTTCAATATTTTGGATTTTAAAGAAACCCAGGATTTGTAAATTCTGAAAGCATTAGGCATAAGTTAAAGATATGATGGCACTAATTCATGAAGGTTATATTAGTACTGTTTTAGAAGCTCTTATTTTGAATCAGCACAGAAGCGAATACTGAAGTGTCTTACTGTGGCCTTTTAGGAAAATACAGTTTATTTTTTACTTTAGTGTGTGTCATGCTTAAGATACCAAACTATTTACACATCTTAAAACCAAAAAAAAAAAAAGGCAAATTTTGTAGGATAAAGATATTCCTTAAAATTTTGGGTCCTATAGAAATGCAGTATTTTGATTGACAGGAAAGTAGATAGATAGATAGATAGATAGATAGATAAGTAGGTATTCAGATTTTTGAGCTCTATTTGATATCTCAAATGCCATATGGTTTTTTAAGAAGTTACTTAAACACATTGGCCCTTCTTCTCCCCAGCCTTTGATAAGTGACAGCAATGATTTTTTTTTTTTAATGAAAAGAAAACTCTCTCAAATTCCTCTGTTGGCTTTGCCCAGAAATGTTTTGTGTCATTGCAGTTTGAGTTCACTAACTTTGGCAGAAGATGAGTGGTCTGTTTCATCCTCAGTCTTCTGGATTCGTGGTTTATCATTCATTGCTCAAAGGGATCGCTTTCAGAATTGTTTTCCTCTAATGTTGTGGCCATTTATGAATTAGTCTCCTAGGTTTTACTTTGATCTACCTCAATTCATAGAGGTCTCATCAGTTTTCTTTGAAACTGTTCATTTCATCATTTCTTTGGGCACAGTAATATTTCATTAAATTCGTATAATTTGTTTACCCTAATGAAGGGAAGCTCCTTAGTTTCTAAATTCTGGCTACAATGAAAAGAGCTGCTAGGAATATTTTTGAAGATACAGGTTTTCCTCTTTCTTTGATTTCTTTGAGCTAGAGTCTTAGCAGTGATAATAGGTATGCAATACATAGCTTGGTAACTTTCTAGTCATAGTTCCAAATTGCTTTCCAGAGGGACTAGAACAGTTTCTAGATCTCCTCGTAGTGTACTAGTGTCCTGTTTTCCCATATCCCCTCCAGTTAGTCTTTTTTTTTTTTTTTTTACCTTTGCCAGTCATCCATGACAGAAAAAAACCACGTTTTGATTCTGAGAAGACTTTTATCCTTTTAATTAAGCAAATGTGTACCTTTTTGTGCTTTTTCTTGGCTTCTACATTTTCATTTTTTAAATATATGCTCAGTTCTGGGTTTTTTAAAAATTAGGAGTGATTGAAAATCTTTTGTTCTTCAAAGTTGTTTTTTCTCCTCTAAGATTGTATTTAGTTTTTCTTGCTAGGCCGTCCTTGGTTGAACGCATATATCTTTTTGCCTTTTGAAATATGTTCTGAGCTTGCCTACTTCATTATAGTAGGAGCTGTTGCATTTTGCATGATCCTTACTGTGTTTCTTTGGTCTGTGAACTCTTTTTCTTTGACCTGGAAGCTCTGTATTTTGGTTATGTGTTAGTCCTGGAAGTTTCATTTATGGCTTTCTTTTAGGAGGGGACTGGTGGATTCTATCCTTACGTTGCCCTTTGCCCTCTAGTTCTAAGAATTCTGGGCAGTTTTCATTTATCATTTCTTAAACTATAGTATCTGGACTTTTGGGTAGGGGAGGGTGACGATTTTCAGATCATCAAATAATTTTTACATTATTTTACATGACTTGTTTTCTAGATAATTAAAAAAAATTTTCTTACATTTTTCCCCCAGTCTTTTGATTAATATTGTGGTTTCATCTGGTCCATTTTAATTTTCAAGCCATTAAGTTCATTAGGTGAACTTTTTTACTATTTAGTTCTAATTATATCCTCTCAGGTTTTTCCATTTTTTATCTTGTTTGACTTTTTTCCACGTACCCTTGTAATCCTTGTGGCCAAGTGTTCCTTGGTTTGCTTGTAAGTGTCAGCATCTAGTTTCGGGGGCTTGTACTTAGGTCAACAAGCTGTGCGGCTAGATGGCTTGGCTTGGGCAGGGCCTGTTTAGTCCTGAGTATCATGTCAAATTGAAGCCTTTCCTTCAGTGGACTCTAGGCTATTAAAATACTGAGCTCTGCCTGGATGCTTCCTAGTGCTACTGGTTTTCAAAAAGGTATACTATGCTTTCTTGCACCATGGTGTTCAGAGGATAGATACCCTAGGTTGGTCTTTGCCTAAGGCTTTTTTCTTGCCACTGGGTTTGGGCCATTGTAGTTAGCCAACTCCTCCCAAAGTCTTATTTACCTCTAAATCTCCCCAGTATTCCATTGGTCTTTTGCAGTTTCTCTGAGTGGAGGACTCTGAATTGATTCTTATCCATTCTTTCTAAACTGGTGTATTTCTCAGCCCTGTTGGTATGTTTGTGGGAGATCTGGGCTCCATTATGTCCTAGAATACCACCATCTATATTATGTTTATATTTTTCTAATTTCTGTAGTCTTAAATGTATTTGGAGATATTGGGGATCCAGTTTTGTCCTTAGACATTTCAAGACAAACTTAGTTCCTCAAACATTCTATTTTTGTGTGTCATCACTCCTTGTTAAATGCACAAATTTTTTTCTGTTCTCCAAGTTTTTCATTGTGTTTTGACAGTCTCAGCTTTAGTATCCTTAAAAGTTTCCCTGACTGCTTTGTATTTCAGATCCTGATAATTATTATACTGTTTCTGAATTAAGCAGGTACTGTTTTACTGTTAGACACCTCTGTAGTGTCTAACATAGTGAAATAGAGTGAGCATTCGCTAACACTTCTGAATGAAGCAGAAGTGGTTTAAAAAGAACCATTCTTCATTGCTTTTTTCCCACTGGATACATATTGTACTTGATGGTTACTTATTAAAGACATTAGGAATTATATATATGGCTTTATCTGTACTATTTTTAAATGAAGCAAAGGTAGTAAAGAAAGGTTCTTCATTGCTTCTTTCTATTGAGAACACATCAGACGTGATGGTTACTTACTAAAGACTAAAATTAGAAGTTATGTGTAGTGCTTTAAGGATTTTGATCCTCATAGCAATCATCTAAGGTAGACGTACTATTATTAACAGCATTTTACAAATGAGGAAATTGATACCAAGTAAATGCCCAGGATCACCCTGTCTGGCAGGACTTGGACTCATTCACATTCTATGGTAACTCCGTGACTATGGGCCAGTCGCTTCATCTTACTGGGCCTCAGTTTCCTTATCTGCAAAATGAGACTACCTGACCTTCCAGGATCCTTTAGCTCTAAATCTTTGAAAAGTGTATGATATTTAAGACTGTAGGGAAATGTATGGTTTGCCTTAAGAAAAATGTACATCACAAATATTTTAAAAGTTTTTATTTTAACATTTCAGTTTTCTGAAAAAAAAATATATGTATAGAACAATATATTCCTTAAGGGTTCTGATCAAATGAGACAGTGCTTCTTTAGAATATGGCCTATTCCATATAAAGTGCTACCTCCCTTTATTTAGCAAAAATGTTCTGGGAAAGCTACTTATTGAATTTTGTGTAAATTTTACTTGAAATGCTCATTTAACTGTTCAACAAATACTCTTATAAAGCAGAAACAAATCTTTTATAATGTGAATAATAACCATTCAACTTAATAAGTTGAGATTTCTTTTGGGGGGGGGTGGATAAAAAAAGGCATGTGTACGTATCAGTTGTGAAACTCAACTTTAAGAAGCTATTAATACAATACATAACTTTTTTTCTTTTTCTTTTCACCCCCAAATATTTTAGTTATGAGCCTTCTCATGAGATGACCAGCAAATGGACTTCAGTCTGGGTGAAAATCTCTTCAAGCTGGATTGGCATTGTGCTGTATGTTTGGACGCTAGTCGCTCCGCTCGTTCTCACAAATCGTGATTTTGACTGAGCTGGAATTCTGGCATAAAAGTTCTTTTGCTTGTGCTTATTTGAAATTGACAGTATTCCAGACTTTGATGTAAATATGTGTGTGTTAACAAGGTAGCCTACCTGGTATTAGTCTGCATGAGGTAGATTGTGTCACTTTCTGTTTTACTTGGTATTTCCTTGCCAAGCTCACTGATTCATATTGGCCTCAATAGCAGTGAAATATAGTCAGAATTGTGTGAGATGGTAGGAATAGTAGACGTATGAGGAACATGGGGGAAAAGTCAAGTAGAGTGAAATAAAAATGTTTGTTAGAAATTTACATTTTAAAAGCATGGTGGAATTGAAGTCATTTTCTCTCCTACATAAGCAAGTTAGGACTACCTTCTCATAATACCTGATGACTTACTTCAAGAACACACCTTCACAAGAAATTTGCTACTCTGGAATTCTTTAAAACGTATTATGTAGACATTTTTCTGATAACTGGTATCTACTCAGTTTTTCCATGATTCCAAGAAATGTTACTTATCACCTGCAGAAAATGTTTTGGGTTACACAGTATGGAAAAATTAATCAATTGTGCTTGAATCATAAATTTAAGATTTCCCAAGGTTGGAAGATTTTTATAGGCAGGTACTACTTTTGTTAGTTACCGCTCTGTAGTGTCTAACATAGTGGAATAGAGTGAGCATTTGGTAACAGAAACCTCCTCCCCTCCAGCCTGAAAATATCCAATTTCTAAAAGAAAAATTATGTGTTACATGTAAGTGGAACTTTTAGTAACTTTTCAAAAAGTAAACTTTGCATTTTGAAAAGATGAATCGTGGCTTATATAGGAAGGATTTTGGAAGTCAGCTAAGGAAAAAAAATAAGGTACATTTTTGACCCAGAGAAGAAATTTTAGAGCTAGAATGTCTGAGACCTTAGAGATGTGAGGCGACTTGTCCAAGGTTAGAACCAGGTCTCCTGAGCTATGTGCATTTGCCATTGTACCAAAGTGGCACCAAAAATTCTCCTACAAAATATATTGTTAATAGTATGTGTTGTGCCTGATCTATTTTGGGTTACTCCATGTAATTCTTGTGGCTGGTGCCTAGCATGACTAGTTAATGGCAAAATTATTTTGAATCAGTGCTAAAGAATGAGCCCTGGCTTAAAGTTTGTTGTGCAGTTTTAAAGGTTATTATTAAATGCTTTTGTATTTGCTGCTATGTAATTGAAATACATGAACCTTATTTAAACATGTTTGTTCCATCCCAAATTGAGCACTCTGATTATGAACCTAGAAACATACTTAAGCATTTGTTTTTGTATGATGTAACTACTGCTCTTTTATCTGCATAACTTTAATGGTTATGAATGCAGGTGGAGTATAATAAAGAAATGATTGTCATTCTCCAGCCTTGTTTTTGGAGATTCTAAACCTTGTCATTAAATTTTCAAACTTAAGCATCTACATGTTACTTATTAATAAACACGAATTCACATAAGAGGTTTGGGGTTTGTGAAGTTTTGGTCAGAGCCTTAAGCAACTTAATATATAGTAATGTTTTTCTCCTACTACACAAAGTTAAAAAAAAACAACTGATGAATAGCTTAAAAATAGATTTTCACATACTTTACCTATTTCAGTATGCTGGGAAAAAATTTAGTATCAAGTGTTAATTATATGGTTGCTACAAATTATGTGGTCATTAAGTAGGTGTCTCAAGTCCATAGATCTAATCTTAGTGGGGAGGAAGAATTGGCATTATGGATACATATAAAAAGAAATTGGGGCTTGGGGGATAGAGAAAGAATAATTAGAAATACATTGGGTTTGGGGGAAGGCATCTTGTAAAATAGTTGGCTGGTAATGCCTATTCACCTCCTTCTGTTGGACTGATTTTCTAGTTTAGAATATACTCTTGCATTGGATTCTTTAATCAGTGCCTCAGAATATGATGCTCTGGAGATGTACTCAGGGACTTCAGTATGAAGATTAATGCCCCCCTCAAACATCCTGACTTCATCATCCTGCGTTTTTATTCCCATGTCCTATTCCTTTGTTTCAGTTGCAACTAGTGATGGCCACAACTTTGATCTTGACATCACCCACAAAAGTTCCTCTGAAATCACTATTGGATCATAACCTTTCATCCTATCTACTATGCCTGATCCACTTCAAAAACTTAAACTTCCTCACCAAGATATCTATTCCTTAGCCCTCTGGCAAATTATCACCACTGCTTTAGCTGAATCTCAAAACCTGTTATAATCAGTTCTTCAACTCTTTGCTACCCTCTCAGATCACCTTCCATGACAGTACTTGCCAAACATTAGTCTCTTCTACTTATGTATGGCTGAAGGGGACTAGAAATGAAACAACTAATTTTATTATAAATTGAGTGCTCATATTAGCAAGGCACTCCTACTCCTTGATCATTTTTCCCATTCCCAATAGCAACTGTCCTAAACATTTCTAAGCCTCTCAAACCATCCCCACCTCACCTCAGTCTTGATTGATGACCTGTAATTCACTCGACTGATTAAGAAACCCATTTTCCTTTGTATCTGAACACCTTAATATCTCTTCATTCTCATTAAAGGGAGGCCTTTTTGCTATGGCCAACTAGTTTCCTGTCCTCATGCTATTTAACTATTTCTGTTCTTCCTTTTATAACCAAACATCTAGAAAAAGCCATTTAAATCTGTTGTCTCTACTTCCACTCCTCAACCCTTTACAATCTAGCTACTAGCCTTACCACTTTTTTTTGTTTTTTGGAGGGGGGAAGGCAAGACAATCGAGGTTGTGACTTGCTCAAGGTCACAGAGTTGCGGCAAGTATCTGTGGCCATATTTCAACTCTGGTCCTTCTGACCCGAGGGCCAGTGTCGTATTCACTGTGCCACCTAGCTGCCCCCTGGCATCTTCACTCAACCAGTCTCTCCAGTTATTACTGAACACTTAATTGCTGACCATTTCCAAGTTCTCATCCTTGACCTCTCTGCAACATGATGCTGTTGTCTACCCTCTTATGGATACTTTTAAAGAAATAGAAGGTGCTTAAAGAACAATGTAAGTGCTAGTTATTAACCTTGGGTTCTACTTGTGTGACTATTCCTATTACCCATCTTGGTTTATCATCCATATCATTGTCCCTAAGTAGTATACCCTTAAGTCTCTGTCCTGGGCTATATTCTGTTCTCTTACATTCACTTCAGGACCTCATTCTTTCTCTTGGATTTAATTGTAATTGCTATGCACATGATTCCTATAGGCATAAATCCAGCCCACCTCTGTGTTTCATTTGCATTTCTCTATAACTGCCTAGCCTATTGGAAACTGAAAACTGGATATCCAGTAGATATCTCAAACTCAGTATGCCCAAAACTGTACTTAAATTTTCCATCAAACCTACTCCACTTCTGAACTTGACCATTTTTGTTTAGGGCACTACCCCTCGCACCCAGGTTCACAGCCTCAGCATCACTTTTAACTTGCTTCCTTCGTTATACATACCCAATCAGTTGCCAGTCTTGTTTTTCTACTTCTATCTTGCTTCTGACCTTTTTGTCTCCACTCACAGTTGGTACTAGTCACTTTTTTGCTGGACTATTGCAATAACTTATTTATCCTGCCTCTCAAGTACTTCCACTCTCCAATCCCTCCTTTACAGCTGCTAATATGACTTTGTAAAGTACAAGTAATTTCCTCTGTTTTAAGTTTTTAAAGCCCTTTACAACCTGAAACACCATTCCAACATTTTTTTTTCTTTCTGCACTCAATTCAACCAACGCATTCTGTTTCTATACCTTTAAGGCTGTTACCTAAACATTCCCACCTCACTGGTGATTTAGTTCATGTAACACTAGACCTGGAGACAGAATTTAATTAAAATCCAGCCTCAGACACACATTAGCTGTGTCACCCTGGGTAAGTCATTTAACTTGTCTGCCTCAATTTCTTCAAGTGTAAAATGGGGATAAATAACAGCACATGCTTTGGAAGATTGTTGTGAATATCAAATGAAATATGTGAAGTGCTTATGAGCACAATGGCACATAGTAGATGCTATATATTCATTCCTTCTTCCTTATTTCATATTTTTAATAGCAGCCTTCTATGATCCCTGTCCTCTCATAAATTTGCTTTTCATTTATTTATATACACTCATGCTGGTACGTGGCAAGTGCTCAATACTTTCAGGTTCTGGACCCGGCCCACCCTTCTAGCTTACATTGGCTTAGATCTCTAGTTTATCCCTAGGAAGAAATTTCTTTAGGATCACAACTGTAGGAATCTGGGCTGTCGAGGACCGTCCCATCAGAAATATTTCCTGGGTGGTAGGAGGAAAGCACCTCTGTATGGGTAACAGAAAGGAGATGTCTGGTTACAAGTAATACTTTCTTGCTCTGTCCCTGACTCAACAAGTTAGGGACATCAGGCTCTGAATACTTTTCTATTCTAGGACTCTTTAAAATCAACTTAATAAAAATCCTGTTGTGTAAGTCAAGGTGCTATTCCTTTGGGTAATACCTGGTGAATCTTTTAGGGTCTCATTTATTGTGTAATCGTAATGATTTTGCTCTTAATGCTAAAAAAAAAAATCAAATTGATTGGTCTGCAATTCATCTAAAATTTCTTTGTAGCTACCATAACTTAGCACAGTGCCTGGTACAGGTTAGGTGATTAATGAACTCATATAATACTCTCCTATTATTCTTAGATGAAGCAAAGATACTTTTCCAAAAAGATAAAATTGTATATTAAAATATTAACACCTTAAGCATTAGCCATGTAAATTCAGTCTTTAAGAATTTCTGCAATGTTACAAGCTGGTATGTTTTATTAATATTAATTTAGGCAATATTAATTGGAATATATGAAAAATATGGAAAAATACACAATTTTTGAAATCCTTATATTTGATCACTATATTGTTTTCTTTAAAGGGGGTAAGTGGAATCTATAAAGCTACAGGAAAACTACAAACTTGTTGAAGAATTAGGGCTGAAAAACTAAGGGAACAGACTGCTAAATCTCAGAACAAAAAGAAGGGAGTGAAGGGTTTTTTTTTTTAATTTGGTCAGGCAAAAAAAAAAAAAAGTAAGCTTAAAAAAGGTTCCCAGCAATCTAGTTTGAAACAGCAGATTTTTAAAAAGCAGTTAACTACATTACTCTAGAGGAACTAAATGTGAATTAAGAATAGGAAAAACAATAATGCTAATGAAAGACAAATACAGTCAGTGTTATAATATAGTTAGTCAAACTAACTAGATGATTCACTCAAAAGACCTCTGCCCCAACCACTTACTAATTAAGCCATTTGGCCAATCATATAAATTCACAAGCTTTAGTTTCTTCTGTACAATTGGGGGGGCGGGGAAGGGGTTATGTCTGTATCTGATATTCTGGGATTCTCTCAGAGAAGACACTCAGGAATATTTAGCACATAAAAGAATCTTAGCAAAAAATATCATGTAGGGGTGGCTTGATGGTCCAGTGAATAGAGCACTGGCCCGGGAATTAGGAGGACCTAAGTTCAAATGTGGCCTCAGACACTTAACACTTATTAGCCTTGTGACCTTGGGCAAGTCACTTAACCCCAATTGCCCTTCCTTTCCCCCTCCAAAAAGCAAATTAGAAAAAAATATGTAACAAACATCTTGAATAGGGTAACCTGAAGTGCTACGTAATCTAGTAGAGTGCAAATTAGGAGAAAATATCTTTTTGGAGCCTTTTCATTTAAATCAACAACCCCAAGTCTGACAGACACCACTTATTTTCTCATTCCCAAATGGCTACGTTAGGAAAAGCATAGCAATGAACAACTTCTATATACTACAGTATAGTTCAGAAATAATGGTAGCATTAAAAAAAAAAATCTATGAAGGTAGCCTGGTATGGTGGGAGAGCTGGCTTTAAAGCTAAGAAAGACCCAGGTTCAAGTCCAGCTTCTTGACACATACAGTCTCTATGCTCTAGGCAGCTAAGGCTACACACATTGCAGAGAAGCTACAGACCTGCACTGGTAGGAGTTTGCTCAAAGGAAAGTGTTGTGGGAGACAAAAAGATAGGTAAAACAAAACTCCACAAAACTTAGGGGGTGAGGCAGGTATACAAATGAACAGTATAAGAATTGGAAATGAAGCACTGTGGAAATTCAGAAAAGATGACATTGTTTCCAGCTTTCTCTTTTGGGGTTAGGAGAGGGGTAAGTTTATAGAGGAGGTGGTATGTGAGCTGGGTCTTGAAGGATGGGGAATAGAGAGCATTTCAGGAAATGGGAAAGACATAACAAAAGTAGGTAATATAGTTTTGGCTTCATCACTGAGTACTGTGAAAGGGAATAGGAGGAGCCAAACAGTAAAAACAGCAAACTTGGGGATCTTCCTAGTTTGTCTAGAAAAATAGGAAAAGAAAAAAACCACTATTAGAGACAGGATGCCCCCCTTACCCCCCCCCAAAAAAGCACTGGCTCTAGAATCAAAGTCTGTTTAGGTCCTGACTTCACCATTATTAGTGATGTTACATTGAGCAACTTGCTTAACCCCTCTGGGTCTTGGCTCCTCACTTGTCAAATAAGGGATTTGAATTAAATTATGTCTTAAGTACCTTCCAGGTCTGGCTCATAAATGTACCATTTCTGAAAGGTGCTACATTATTCATGAATGATACAGGGGAAGTAGGAGCACTAGTAAGGGATTTTGAAAATGTAAACGGCCACAGTAATTGTTAGTAACTCAAGGCAAGAGAGTCCTAATCTGTTCTGCTTTCAAGGAAATTATCTTGAAGGAAACAACTGTGGCAGGAATCTGTTAATAAGCACTCTTTGGTTCTGGCACCTGATGTTCACACACAGCTGGTGCAATTTTCTGATGTCATAGACAGAGACAAGCATAGGTGCACGCACACAATTTGATAACAAAAATATATTTCCATATATGTAGCCCACAACTACCAACAGTTAGGTTAGCAACCATAATATTAATGAAGATGATTACTTTCCTAATTCTTTTGCCTCATTTATATAAGACTAATTTGTAAATTAAAACCTCTAAGTTCTTGTATGCTGAAATGCAAAAAAATTAGAGAGAGAAGGCTTTAGAATCTACTAGTGTCACAGCTTTTTTTTTTTTTAACAGAAACCACACACAAAAAGACAGCAGAGCAGAAAGGAGACCTAAAATATCTGCTGTATCTATTTTTACTTGAGTATGGCTAAAAAAGAGAAGAAAAAAAAGAAACCCAAAACACCAGCAAACTGGAAAACCTTTTATTTGACATTCCAATCCACCTCAGGGCAGAGATGATCTCCACTACCTAAAGTAGACTGGGAAGGTTTTAGGGGCAGGAGAAAAATCATGCCCACTTCACTATTCTTGTGTGGTGCAGAGGAATACATCTCAGAACCCTGGGAGACCAATGAAATTCTACTAGATCCAGGCACTTTATGTTCCCAGTTTTGAAAAGCCAAGTGTAAAAATTTTAATAAAAGTTAACCGCAACAGAAAAAGCATTCAGAATACCATCTTCTGCACTAGTGTGTTACACTGAACGCCATCAGATAGCATCAAACAAATAAAACAAATTACAACAAACAAATGAAGGTTTAATTAGGTCAGGGTAATGGGCATACACATGAAAACAAAAATTAACGAATTCCACTGCAATTGAGGAAAGAACAGCAATTTGAATCCAAATTAAGGTTCTGCCAATAGTATTCAGGAAATCTTATAGAACTACACAGCTGAGTAACATTTGAAAGCTTTGCAAGAGTGATCAGTGTGTGGTTAAACTTGGAGTGGGGACAAGGAAGGTGCTTTAGATTCCACAGTATCTGAATACACAAAACAAATCCATTTACAAAACAAAACAAAAGAGTACCAAATGATACTTTAAATAAATAGTTCATCATTTTGATGAATATATACATTTAGTCCACCTTCTTGGGAATTTAATTATCTAAGAGTGGCATATCACTGTCCAATGGTGCAGGGGCAAGTTCACATAAATAGAACAGCGTGGCTTCACTAGCTTCGGCTTCAGTCAATGGTTCCAGTCGAACAAGCTTACTCTGGGTCGGTTCTGGGTCCAGACTATTATCCAGAAGTTCATCAACCTCTAGGGGTTTGTCTGAAGATGATGCAGCTTCTGAAGCTGCACTTCCATTTTCAACAGTGGAGGAGGATGGGCTCCCATCAAGAAATGCAAGGAGAGGAAAAGCTGTGTACTGGATGAGCTGTTTATCTAGAAAGAGGAACAGAATACTCTCCAGATTAATTGAACAAAACCAAAAGGAAAACAGAGAAGCTACAACAATTAAGAAATAATGAGTGGCCTGTAGGATGCGTGTCTTCTCCCAATCTTACCACTCTGGGCTCGGTGAGAGTATTGATGCAGCAATGCCCACCTCTATGGGGAAAAAGGTTATTACAAATCCTAGTTTCTATAGACCCCAGTTCACAGAGACTATAACAGTCACCCTTAACTTCAAGAGGAAAAGAATCTAAAGAAAAGAGGCAGTTTAACTGTCATGACCAGAGAGACTGTATGAGGTACAGAGAAAGGACTAACAGGACTTCTTTCCTGAGAGGCTCTGAGTTTACTATCACTGAGTAAGGCTGAAAAGCCATTTCCTGGGAAATTGTGATTGCCAACCTGAGAGAGCTAAATGATGGGAATTCTCTATCAATAACTACAAGTCTGGAGTTGAAACTGACAGAGGTGCCGCTGCTTGTGATCTTCTTCACTCTGATATACTGCTGAAATATTTCAATTTGTTATTTTTCAGTCACTTCAGTCATGTCTAATTCTTCATGACCTTATTTGGGGTTTTCTTGGCAATTGGTTTCCTTCTCCAGCTCATTTCACAGAAGAGAAAACTGAGGCAAATAGGGTTAAGGTGACTTAGCCAGGATCACAAAGCTAGGTAAGAGTTAGAGGCCAGATTTAAACTCAAGAAAACTCATCTCCCTGACTTCAAGCCTTGGCATTCTATCCATGTGCCACCTAGCTGTCCCCAATATTTAAATATGTTCGTATTATTTGTATTGTATATTGTAAATAAACTACACAGCCATCAGCGTTCACATTTCTTTGAAAACAGAAAATCTTTTAACTCAGCATGTCCAAAATGAATTTAACTCTTCCTCCTTGCCTCCAACCTTCCCCTCTTCCTAACTTCCCCATTACTGTAAAGTGTATCACCATCCATCCAGCTAACTTGGCTTTCAACACAGAATTCATCCTGAATTCCTCACTCTCTCAGCCCCCATACCCAATCAGTGGTCCCAGCATCTTTATCTTTGTAGTACCTCTTGTATACATTTCTTTTTCTCCTTTGACACTGCAGCCACCTCATCACCTCATGCTTGGTCTCCCTGCCTCAAGTCTCTCTCCACTCCAGTCTATCAACTCTCAAAATAATACTCCTAAAACAAAAGTCTGACCTCATCACATCTCCCTCCCCTACCATCCAATAAGTTCTGGCAGCTCCCTATTACTCTAGGAACAAACATAAGATCCTGTTTGGTTTTAAAGCCCTTTGTAACCTGGCCCCTTCCTACCTTTCCAGTCATCTTATACCTTAACTCCAACCCCCTCTATGTATTCTGCTACCCAGTGACACCAGCCTCCTTGCAGTTCCTTGAACAAGAGATTCCCTCTCCAAATGCCATTCATTTTCACCTGCTATCCCCCATGCCTGGAACTCTCTCCCTCTTCTCTGCTCCTAGGTTCTTTAGCTTCCTTCAAGTCTCAGTCCAAGTCCCACCTTCTGCAAAGAAGGCTTTTCTGACCCTTCTTAATGCTAATGTCTTCCCTTTGTCCATTATCTCTAATTTACCCAGTATATATCTTTTTTAGTACAGAGTAGTTTTCATAGGTGTCATTTGCTTTTCTTTATATCCTTATCACTTAGCACAGTGCCTTGGTTCACAGTGAGTGGGTGTTTTAATAACTCCTCTCTACATAATCTAAATTCTATCTAAACTTCATGGTATTGTCCTATGCTTGGAATACCCTTCCCTCAGCCCCCAAGATTTAACCTCTTGAAATCCTAACCATCCTTTAAAAAGCAGGTGTCAAAAGGGCCCACAATACTCCAAATGCTGTCTAAAACAGATTAAAATGTAACTGGGAAATATTTGACAAAGTAAAAATGGAACAGATGTTAATGTGTGGGTTTTTTTAAGTCAACATATACAGTGAGAGAACCTCATCTATAGTTAAATTAGTAGTTCCCATTTCTGTCTGAGTTTGACACCACAACTTTAATACCACCTAGAGAGGCAGTATGGTAAAGGGAAAAAGTGCTGAATTTGGTGTTGGGTCCACCTGGAGACATTCTGCCTTTGCTGCTGGTTACCTGTATGGGCCTAGGAAAGTCACATCAACTCACTGGCCCTCCTTTTTTAATAAAAACAGGAGATTAAAATTCCTCTTAGTTCTACAGCCATGATTCCTCTCCACTCTGGTCAATGAAAACTTTTTTCAGCTTCAGACTTTGTACAAAACACCACTGCACCTTTCTCTTAATTCACTTACTTTGTCTTATAATTATATTGTACATCTCCCATATGACCTAAAAGTGTCAGAAAATGCTGGTACTGGGGGCAGCTAGGTGGCACAATGAATAGAGCACCGACCCTCGAGTCAGGAGGACCTGAGTTCAAATCTGGCTTCAGATACTTAACACAAAACTAGCCGTGTGATCTTGGGCAAGTCACTTAACCCCCAATTGCCCTGCCTTCCTCCCTCCAAAAAAAAAAAAAAAAGAAAAAGAAAAAGAAAATTGATACTGACATGGCATACAATTAATTTTTCTGTGTAGTGCTCTCAAGCAGACTACAAATGCAGCTTACTGTTGCCACTGTTGGTTGATTTTGAATAATTAAGAAAAGATTGGCCAAGGAGGATCGAGGTTGTAAATGTGAAGATTGCTCAGAAATGACTGTAGTATAAAAAAAAAATAAACAGTACCAACAAAAGATAAAAAACACCTCAATGTTGCATCTTATACACATACCTGATTTAGGCTTAGAAGTTTTTTCATCTTCTGAAGTTGGCTGAACTTCATTATTCTTATTAGTTTCTGATCCTTTATTTTCCAACTGGGGAAAAAAACCAACATAGTCAAAGATTATGCCTGCATCTTTTTTGAGTTCTTGAAAACTTACCTATATGTCCAGTATTGACACAGAAAAGTTAAGTGCTGGAAGGGGCCTAACAAAGGTCTAGTCCAAACTTCCTGTTGTACACATAGGTGAGGAATATGAAGATGGAGATATCTTTAATTGAGAGAAGAGACACAAAAGTAACCCTAATACATAGTATACTATAAGGCCAAAAAGGATGGTAAGAAGGAAGGGCTATGGGAGTTCAGGGGAAAGAAATTCCTAGAAGGGAAAGGGGGTAAGGAAGCAACACTAGGGAAAGTTTCAAAGAAGATGTAACACCTGAACTGGACCTAAAAGGGTAGGCAGAGTTTTAATGAAATATAGATTTGGAGATGGGACCATTTTAGGAGAAGAGAACAACTTGGAGTTGGAGTTTGATAGAATGGGCTATGTGAGGAAGAGCAGTGGGCGATAAAAATAGAAATCTGAGGTCAGATATTATAAAGGGACTTGAATACTAAGCTAAGGAATCTGAACATAATTTATTAGGCAATGATGAACCACTTAAGTATTTAATTAGGAACAGTGATCATAGTCATGCTTAAGAAAGATTAAACTGATTTTCAAGCTATTTATGATAGCAATGGGACTCTAAGAAAAGCTGAAAGCTTGGCACCCCAAAAAAAGAGGAAAAAATTAGCTTCCCATCTTTTTCTGCAGAGGTGGGTGACTACAGACGTAGAACACTAGAGCTGTCAAGATTCAGTTGATATGCTGTAATGCTTTTCTTTTTTTCCCCTCCTTTTTCTTTTTGTTTTAAAAGGGAAGTCAGCGTATTTGGAAATTAAAATGATGCAAAAAAGAATAGCTAGCAATAAAAAAATTTAATGAGGATAGGAGACAGTGGAGAGAACAAATTAATAAAACTTGCCAACTGATTGGACAATGGGAAATTTTAAAGTGGGAAGGAATACACAAAGACTAAGATTTCAAAATAACTCCAGATAAAGATTAAAATCTTTTAAAAATATCAAAACATTTTTCTATAGAAATATTTTGAAAATGCATTACACAATTTTCCAATTTAAGAGAAAAAAGAACTTGGGCACTACCTGCACAGAAACAGATTACAATCTCTTCTAGAGTTTGGCAGACATTTGAGCTGCTGTAGCTGTAAAATTCATCAACTTGCAGACAACCTGATGAATGCTTATCGCTTCTAACCGAGTCCTTCAAGCTTGGCAGTTATCTGCCAGAAATAGGACTGCATGACCCAACTTCTACAACGGAGGGTCATCTCCACGTCAAGATGAGACAATAGAAGATTTCCTTTTCTGACTGACGTGGAATGATCATCATCAGGAACAATTACCGAACAGAGATCCTTAGAAGCTGAGGTGCAATAGAGCTGCCTGTCCCTTTGCATTCAGAATGAATGCCTTTCTTTCTCTGCCATATAATGTCATCTTACCTACTTCTTACTACTCATTGTGTCGCTTCTATACCTGCCAAGATCTCTTTCTTTAACTCCTATTTTTCTTTAACTGTTAGGCTGGCCTGTGGCACAGCTTTTTACAGCCACTAGTGAGAAATGTGTATCTATCTTCTGAATAGTAAATGGACCAAAGACATTTTTAAATACTCCTCACTTCAACTTTTTTTTCTTGCTATACAGAAATGCTCAAACTTTGAATGCTGGGGCTTTTTTTTTGAGTACTTTTGAGGAAAAAAGGGTTGTCTCAGAGGTCTGCATGATAGATAAGTTTGACAGTATTCTATGTCTTTAAATGCTTATATCTTATTCACTTAAGATTCTACATAAGAGGAAAATTATACTTTTAAAAAATGTGTTCTTAATAAGTATTTGTTGCAACACATTTAAGATCTGCTTTATTTTTATTCAATATTATTATTTTTCATTAACTGTACAGTCCTAAGTGAAAACCCCAGTAAATCAATGTTCTTCAGCAAAATCACAGGCAACTCTGTGACTGCTCTAAGTGTCAGGAACTAAATCTTAGGAAAAAAGACCCTGACCTGTGCTAAAGGAGTAATTTACAACAGGTGTAGTAAAGAACTAAAAAGAGAAATACATATGCTAAATGCACACAAAAATAAAGGTTTCTTCCAGAAATAAGATTGTGTGACTAAGTAACATGGGAACACATTCATAATATAGCTGAAGAATCATGAAAAGTCTCTAACACAGGTAATCAAGTATTTTATACACACACACACACACACACCAGGTATTTTATATATAAAATATATTCTTATATGTACATGATATATAAATGATAATGTGTATATTACATATCTATATCTATATACATATATATATATACACACACATATAAATATAAACTGGTTTCTTGGTATTCAATTTTGACAAAGGATCAATAGTAGGTGGTTCTATGAAGACCCAGAGTCAATAAATTGTACACATACATGACAACACTCAAATATAATACACAATAAGAATTACTTTAGTATGTTTTCCCCATCCCTAAACCACTGATAGAATAAAAATAAAATGATAAAAAAATAAAAACCTAAAATAAATAAAAATTTTAAAACAAACTGAAATAATTTGGGATATGTGATAATTCTCCAAGGGTGAATTCATTTACTTTAAAACTTAAAAGTGTATGCACTAAGAAAATTAAGATTACAAAAACTAAGATGAGGGGAATTTTTGCGTAGGAAGGCAAATAAAGAGATAAATTGGTGTAAAAAACAGTAAATTTGGAATCAGAAGATATGAGTTCAAATATAGACTCTGTTACTTATGAATTCTGTGATTTTGGGGAAGTCTGTTTTGTTCTCTCAGTTCCAATTTTCTCATTTTCAAAATAAGGGGGCCTGACTAGATGACTTTGTGAGACTGGTTTCTCCTATCTCACTTAACCTGGACATACAGAGGTCACTCATGGGCCTGATCCCAATGTTAATTCAGAAGGAGGTTTTAATCTTCTCCACTCTGTCTCCTTGCCCCCTCCTCCCAAGGACTGGCCATACTGATGCTAGATTTAGTAAATAAAACCAACTTTAGTCCTACTGCAGCTCAGAACTCTTAAGTTCAACCAATCCACCAGCCTCAGCCTCCCTCAGTAGCAGGGATTTACAGTATGCTGTCATACCAGACTCCTTTATGACTATAATATAATGACAAATCATCTTTACTGGGTCATTTAAGCAGTTCACTCAAAAATCTCTATTTGCTAATACTTTATTATCTCAGCAGAAGTTACTATAAGTTAATTTCTTTAAACAATCTATAATTCTGGTTTCATTCATTTAAACCTGCTACACTTCCATATTAGCCCAAATTATTGGTACTTTCACATATGCTGTTAGGAAAATTAGCATAGTAATAAAAGGAATTATCATAGAAACAATTTCCAGAAAAACACACTACTATAATAACCCACACTTCATATCGTGGCATAAAGTGACAAAGCACTATTCTGCCCACCACTCTGTGAAGTAGTTTAATTATTATCAGTTTGCAGGTGAGTAAACTGAGGATCAGAGATAATACATTTCTCACCAAGGACCCCTCAGACGTTAGGTGCTACAGTAAAGTCTTCTGACTCAAGGGAACGCTCCCTCTACCAAGAAGTTGTTTTCCAGTATGGAAGGTGTGTATGTATTTACATGGCATATTTAATATGTCATTATTATTTCAAAGTTCTGCCTTTACATCCCAACTTTAATCAGGAGACTGTCAAATACCCAACTACATTTTACACTAATTGTTTATCACATAAGTTCCAAAAGAACAAGCATCACTAAAAGTTTTTTACCCAGAACTCCAATACCTCTGGTTAGACTTATTATATTTTATTAGAAAACAAAATGCTTTTCTTTAGTGAAAGGAATAATCTCACTGCTTTCTAGTTATTACTTTAGATTATTTTTTAATAGCTATGGGTCCTGAGCAATATTAACTAAAACTTACTTTTGTATTACTGATGTAATCTGTGGAATTCATCTGCACAGAGCTAGTGAAAAGCTGAAAGACCAAATGAGACATTGTAAGTTTAATAAATATTCAAGAATATTATATTTACTCATAATTTTCAAAAAGCCAAAATAGGCAGAGGTCTTATTGGGTAAAGAGATGTGACCCTACACCAGAAGTTCATAAAGAAGAATATCATCTAGAGAAAATTTTGAGATGAGGCAAAGAAAAGATAAAATAAAGAAAGCCATACACCAGACAGAATTTCTTTGCCATATATCATATGTTATTTGCTTCCCATTGTTTCATACTCTTCTTTCTGGTTCTAAGGGTTCTGCTAAGGCACAGTGGGGAAATCTGGGGGCACCTAAGACAACCAGTGCTGATGTTCCATCACTATTAAACACTTTCTTTTCTACCCTCCAACTCAACCCCTCTCCTTTTGGATTTTTCTTTCATTATTTAAGCCCCTCAAATGACATGATCCTGTCTCCCTAGGCTGCAGTCAGTACTAAAATAGTACAGTTTGGAGCACTTAGTTGCCCCCAATAGGTTTTGACTGAAGAGGTTGTAGAAAATGGTACTAAGGCTATAGTTAAAAAATAACATTTGATCCCAATGACAAATATACTCTTCAAAGAATCTCCCAATATTGCTCTCTCTCCCCCTTACTGTCACAAGAAATCTTAAGTTCTTATGAAACAGCATGCATTAAGTGGGTCACCTACTTAAGATGCATAGATTTTGCAATTCAAAAAGCAATTTATTCATTTCATAAGTATTTGGTATTAAAACAACTGAAGAAAGAAAAAAGCTGAACATGTGAGAATACTAGGTATACAAGACAGAGCAAGAGTCTTTTAGAAGGGAACAGGAAAAGAGGACAGTTAAGTTTGGATGTGGACAAGGACAGAACTGGGAGGAGAAAGGAGCGTGAAAACAGACATGGGGTAGAAATGGGAACGATAGGTTCTAGGAAGAGCAAGGAGACCAGTTAGTTGAATCAGAAGGTCTGAGTTGAGAAGTACTAACTGACGAACAAGGGGACTAGGACTTAATTATCTTTGTATGTCCTTAGGAAACTCCTGGGCATAGCACATGCTTAGTAGAAAGGTCAGATTATGTCCCCTTGAATAAACAAGGGAAAATTATATTATTACCCGTAGGACTATATCCTGGAAGCAATGTGTAGTTAGTAGAAGTATCACAATAAAGGCAAGTTCAAGGCAAATTCAGAGTAAAATTTGGTGCTTTGTGAAGAAGAATGCTGTAGTGGTCAATCAATCAATAAACATGTATTAAGTACCTACTATATGACAGGTACTATACTAAGTGATGGGGATACAGAAAAAGGCAAAAGATGGACAGTGTTTCCTAGAAGCTGACAAACAACTCTGCACAAACAAAGCTATATACAGGCTACAATGGAAATTAACAGAAGGAAGGAACTAGAATTACAAAGGATGAGGGAAGGCTTTCAGAAAAAAGGGGGTTTTAACTAGGACTTGAAGGACGCTAGAGAAGTGAAAAGGTAGAAATGGGGGTGGGGGGAGAATTCTAAGCATGAGGACAGCCGGTGAAAATGCTGGAGTCGGGAGATGGGAGTGTCTCATACGAGGAAACAGCAAGAAGGTTGCCATTGCATGTACGTGTGTGTGGAGGGGACGGCGGGTAACAGGGACGGGGGTGATGAACTATAAGGACTCAAAAAGAAGGACAAGAGAGGTCATGAAGGCTTTAAAACTGCAAACAGAGGAGCTTATGTTTGATTCTGGAGGTGCTAGGGAAACCAGAGGAGTTTACTGAGTGGGGATGGAGACAGAGTTAAGACTTAGATTTCAGAAAGGTCAAAGGAAAGACTGGAGCAGGAAGACCAAACAGCAAGCTATGACAATGGTCCAGGCCTATGCTAGGACGGTGACGGTGTCAGAGAATAGAAGGGGCTGTGAGAGACGTTACAAAAGTAAAATGGGCAGGTTTTGGCAACAGATTTAATATGTTCCTGGGGGTTGGGGAAGAGAGTGAGAGGAACTGAGGACCACCTAAGTTGTCAGCTTGGGTGACTGTAAGGATGGTAGCACCCTCAACAGCAACAAGGAAGCCAGGAAGGAGGATTTTCTGAGGAAAAAATAACCAACTTAGTTTTGGACATACTGTGTTTAAGTCACCTATGGGAATCTGAGATGTCCAATAAGCAGCTGGAGGTACAAGAATGGAAGTCAGCAGAGAGATTAACAAGTAGATTTCAGAATCATCAGCAAAGACAATAACAGAAATAGGTGCTGCAGAGATCACAGAGTGAAAACAGCTCTGACGGAGAAGAGCACCCGTGGTTATTAGCAGGCATGAGATGGATGAAGATTCAGCAAAAGACATTGAAAAGGCACAGTCAGCTACATAGCAGAACCAGGAAAAGGTGACATCTCGAAAACTTAGAGAGAAGTAAGTATCAGAGAAGAGGGTGATAGGTGATGTCAAAGACTGTGGAGAGATCAAGAATAATAACGACTAAGAAAAGGCCATCACAGAGCATTAACTTTGTAGAAATGATGAGAACAGAAGTCAGACTGCAGAGTTAAGAAAAAATAAAGGGGCAGCTAAGTGTTGCAATGAATAGAGCATCAGACCTGGAGTCAGAAGGACCCCAGTTCAAATTCGGGCTCACTTAACACTTACTAGCCATGAGACCTTGGGCAAGTCACTTAACTCCAATCGCCCTATCTTCCCCCCTCTCCCCAAAGAAAGGAAAAGAAAAGAAAAAAGTGAGGAAAAAAAGTGGAGGCACCAACTGTAGACTGTCTTTCCAAAGATTTTGCCACAAAAGAAAGAAAAAGATTGGATGGATGCATCAAGTGAGGTTTTTCTGAGGATGGGAAAAGGCATGAGCATATTTGCAGGTAGCAGAGAAACAGCCAGGAATAAACTCTAAACTGGGTATCTTGCCACACAGGAGAAGAGGGGATGGGGATGAAAGTTGGGATGATGGAGGGTAGGGTCAGGGGAAGGGTTGCTAGAAGCACACACTTCTGTAAAGGGTCAGGGACAGGGTAAAGAATAGAACAAGGGGGGGGGCGGAA
>CM053593.1:281909490-281931482 GCA_028646575.1 Pseudocheirus occidentalis | reverse complement strand
GATGCTGAGAAGCGTCCAGTTTTTCAGAGTTGGTCATCACACATATGATGTATCTGTGACTGTGTACAAATTTTTCCTGGTTCTGCTCTTCTCACTCAGCATCAATTCGTATAAGCCTCTCCAGGTAAATATGACACAGTGTACATTTTTGTTTATTGAGATAAACATAGCTTCAAAACAAGTGTAATTATCCATATCACTATTCAATATAAACTTAAAATCTTTTAAAATCAAAACAAAAAACTAAAAAATGATAATAACATAAAGATGATGGTGCCAGCCAAGATGGTGAAAGTCATAAAATTCCGAGCTCTCAAGATTTTCCCCCACAAAAGAGGTAAAACAGTTCCTCACAAGATAAAGAACACTAAAAATAAGTAAGAGCAGGGGCAGAACAGTCTTCCTTCTGGGACAAATGGAGAAGATCTGAAGAAAAATCCCAGGGCAAGATTTCCTCCCAGTGAAGAGTTAAGTAAACACTTTCAGGCTAGGGACTACTTCAACAAGAGGCAAGCCCTGACATTGGCTGCCCCTCTGCTGACAAGGAACACAAGACCCAGCTGTGCTGCAGAGTCATGGCTGGGACAAGAAGGAACCAGCATATGCCTAGTGTCTGCAGAAGTAGCGGGGCAGACATCAATGGCTGTGGGCACTTACAGGACGGGGCTGGAGAACTTGGTTTCAGTTACAGGCCAGAGGGAAGATCTGAGGCCAGAGATACCCTTCCCCATACCCTAGGACTAGATGTGATTACAAAAACTAAACCACAACAATTTTTTTTTTAATGCACAGCCAAAGGAGAAAGAATCCAACCACAGAGAATCACTATGGGAATAGAGAAGAAAAAGACCAGGGACCATCTGCAGAATACTGAAGCAAAGAAATCCTCATCTACCTCAAAGAGCAATGTTAAATGGTCACTTGCTCAAAAAAAAATGAGTCACAGAAAGAGTTTTAAAAGACTTGGCAAATCAAATGAGACTGAGAAAAAACTAAAAAAAAAATTCAAGAAAAAGAATACACACATCTGTAAGAATATAAAAATCTAATAAATTCAGAAAGAAATAAAATGCTAAGAGGATGGTATAGTGAGGGAGAAGGGGACAAGGGAAGGATCTCTAGAGGGGAGGGTGAGGGAACAGGTTAAGGGGAGTATAGAAGGGTATTTAAAATAATGGGAATAGGAGATAATAGGGAATGGGAATCTAGAGGGGAGGGTGAGGGAACAGGTCAAAAGTAGGGTAGAGAAGGAGGTTTAGATTAATGGGAATGGGAAGATAAAGAGAAAAATGACGGCGAGGGGATACGTTAAGTAATAGGAGGATAAGGTAAAAGGTAGAAGTGAAGTGGAAGAGTCAGGAGGGATAAGAAATAAAAACATGCACAAACACAGAACAAAGTTCAGGAGCAGAATTTGTTAGGGAAAAATATATGTTTATATGTGTATGTACATGTATGTATTTGTGTGTGTATAAAAATATATCTACAATTAATTGTAGATTAGCCTACAATTGTAGCCTGGGGAGAGGGGAGAAAAAGAACAAAGTAAAAAGTATACAGTAGGGAACAAAAGAAAACTTACAAGAAAGCAAAGATAGATAGCTCTCAACACAAGATGTAGTATTTATTATATTGGTTTTCTTGAAATGGAAATTTATTGCTATATATTTTGAATCTTCTCTTGTGTTCTGCTGTGTACATGACATTTTTTTCTTATTCTGTATTTGTTTTCATATTTAAGTATATATGTTTCTTTTTTAAAAAGGAAAAAAATATGATGGTGCCACAGGAACTAGGAGAGTAGAAAAAGCAAATTCAGACGGGGTAGAGCTTAGTTTAGTTATGGACATATTATTTTGAAGTGATGGCAAATCATCCAAAAAGCAATATCCTATATAGAAAAGACCTTTTAAGTGATAGGTAAGGAGGTAAGGGCAGGCTGAATTTTTAAAGGGGATGGGATGTCAAAAGCTCTGTGTGCAGGAATGCAACACACCCAATGAAGATCAGTATGAAGGTGTACAAATCCGAGCAAGAAAGCTTGAAAATGAAAAACAGGGTGGTAGAGGCAGAGGAAGAAAACATCCTGGCATATATCTGCCAAGAGAACGTTGCGGAAGAGAATGGTAATTCTCATGAGATTATCAAAGACGACGGGCAATAACATAACTGATTACTTTAGATGACGTAGTCGAGTATGGGTAATAAAAGATTTAAAGAGTTAAAAAAGTCAACATATGACTCCAGTTATGGCTGCTTGGTCAATTTCCTTGTCAAATCATCTGTGATCTTTTCCCATCTTTTTGGAATATTCCCCTCAGATAATCTCGAAAATAACCAAACAAAACAAGCCCTCAGTGCTTTTAAAATTGTCATACTGTCTTTGTTATAAAATTTTCTTTGGCGATCTGGTCAAATGCAGTTGACTTTCTTATATCTTCAGCTTTTTATGTGTCATTTCCACTTTTCATACATTCAATGTAGCTCCATTATTCCTAATGATGAAGCTAGCGCTCTATAGGATACAATGGCAAATATGTTCCTTTCATATCTATTTGTCATTTTCCCAGAATCACAAAACAAATGATCTTGGAATGATCTGGATTAGTTTTGTTACACATCAAGCTTTCTACAGTCTTATTTTCCCCTCTATACTTTCCATCATTTTATTAGATGTTCCTTATAAGTCTTCCATCATCCATCATTGTCATTCCATCAAGTACATAATTTGCCAATGAGTTTGTACCAGTGTCATGCTGGAGCCAGCTTGTACCAGCTTCTGAGAGTTGACTCTTAAAATTTCAGTGTGAAAAAACAAAAACAAAAACAAAAAAAAAAGGGGCGGCTAGGTGGCACAGTGAATAGAGCACTGGCCCTGGAATCAGGAGTACCTGAGTTCAAATCCGGCCTCAGACACTTAACACAAAAAAACTAGCCGTGTGACCTTGGGCAAGTCACTTAACCCCAACTGCCCTCCAAAAAGCAAAAAAACAAAAAACAAAAAATTTCAGTGTGAGCATATCCATCTAAGAAATCAACAAGTACTATAAAATCAGGGTTCCAATTATTGTTTTGCTGACTCTCTAGTCTTAAGAAAGTGATGGAGAAAATGCTCTTAATGCAAATTAAACATAAATGTGTGCATGTGTATACTATCCCCACCAGTGAGCCAACTAGAGAAGTTATCAATCTGCATTGGTAAAGGAAGCTTCCTCAATGAAGGTTTTCTACAAAAATTAAATTACAGGTCTGGACCAATAACAACAAAAATCTAAAGTATGTAGAAAATGGACATAAATGAACACCAGTAGTCAAATATATGCTGTCAAAGGATATGAAGTTTTCAAAATGAGAAGTAAAAATTATTAATAAGCATATGAAATAATGTTCAAAATTTCTAATGAGAGAAATACAAATTAAAACAACTCAGGCTTCATGTCATACCTATATTGCAAATATGATAAAAGATAAATATTATCAGTTTTGGAAAGGATATGGGAAGACAAATATCCTAATATATTATAGGTGTAGCTGTGCAAAACTGATTTAAATTTTCTATAAAACAATTTGAAGTTTTGTAAGAAAAGCTAGTAAACAGTTCATAACTTCTGACTCAGCAACCCCATTACATGACATTCATTCTAAGGAAGTCAATGATGGAAAGGACTCATATATACAAAAACCCAACAAAAACTGTCCAAAAATGGAATGCACTACCTTAAAAGGAATACCTGTATATCACTGAAGTTTACAAAGTAGGGGCTAGATGATCAATTGTCGGGGCTACTGCAACACCTTTGCTTATATGGACAAAAAACTAGGCAACTAGGAAAAAATTAAAAGGCAGCCATCTAATTCAACCCCCTCACATTTTACAGATGAGGAAATCAAGGGCCAAGAAGGTTAAATGACTTGTCCAAGGTCAAACAGACAGGAAGCAGAGCTAGTGAGATTTGAACCCAACTCTGTTCATTCTAAGATTAGCACTCTTTCTTCTATATACACTGTCTCCCATCTATAGTTAGAATCATCATCACGGAGATTAATACCGTATGGACAAAAATACAGGGCACACGCTTAAAATGAAATCTTTACCCTTTCACATAGATATACACCTCTTAGAGTATATACAGGCTCTATTCAGGTCATATTTAATCCATATGTGGAAAAATATACAACTTTTACTTGAATTAATATACTAAGTCACGACATTTTGAAAAAAGCAGTTCACTAAGAAAGAAAACGTAAAGAGAAGAATGAGGAAAATGACTGGTCCTAGGAAATATAAACTTAGCCAGAGGCTAGGAGAATGAAAAACCAGCAAAGCGGGCAACAGAGTGATAAGAAAAGAAGAGAAAAGCCATCAAGTAACAGGACCACAAAAACCAGAGGAGAAAGTGAGCAACAAGGCCAAATGCATCACAGGTCAAGTCAAAAATGAAGCAAGACAATGGATATAAGAAGTCTAATGACCCTGTAGTATAGAAGACTGGAAGGAGGTTAAACCACACTATATAGTTATAAAATGAATAATAATAGTCTGCAGACCAAAGACTTGTGAAGCTATGTGGTGCAATGGGAGAAAAAAATAGGACAGTAGCTAAATAATGTTATAAAATCAAAAATTTTTTCCCAAAATAAGGTAAATCCACACACATCTGAAGATACAAGGAAAAATGCCAGTGTAGAAATATTAAGAGGGAAAGAAAAGATGTAGGAGTAGACCCATAGGACTGTGGGGGAAAGACTAAGATTTAGCCTTATAGAATCAAACCATAGGCTATTAGTGATAGAAAGAGAATCGAGTCTAAGCCTCTCATTTTACTTATTAGGAAACTGGAGCTCAGTTCCTGGTTCAGTCATATAACCAACCAGTAGCAGAGAAACAGGAAGCAGGAGAAAAGACGAGAACGAAGACAGACGCTAGGTAGATGACGATGCTCATGTGAGAAGGCCCTAATATTTCATGAAAGGAAACAAAATCATCTGCTAAGAATGGGGGTGCTTCATTGTAAGTGGGAAAAGTTGGGAAAACCATACTGAAGAATGTACTAGGGCAATGACCAGAGAGGAACACAAGTACTGAAATGAAGCCTCCCGGAACTCACTGTAGAACTGAGAGCACCCCAGATCCGCGAGCGTGTCATTCTCTAGCAGCGTAGAATTCTAGAATGTAACCATGTGGTCAGGAAGCTGACAGAAATGGACAAAGTTGTTTTGTTATCCCCCATAAGAATGCTAAGGCTACTGAGGATGACAAGCAGAAGCAGAGACTGAGGTAAAGTAAAAAAAAAAAAAAGTTATGTGCAGAAGCCAATCAGAACAGCAAAAGTGGAACCCTCAGACGACAACAGCGATGTGACAGTGTTGAAATCAAATGTCAGAGACTCTGAAAAGCAGAAAAGAAACAACCAATACTGGAGTAAGGAATAAGTTGACCTTGTTTTCCCATTGGAGCCTAAGGTGGATGGAGAATAGCATTCAATTAGAAAGGAAAGCTGGGAAGGCAGTATCAGGAGGGTAAAGGCAGGTTTTATGTGTAGAAAAGAAAAAGAGCAAAGAGATGAGAAAAATTATTTAGGACAAAAGAGAAATTTGCTCCCCAGTGGTAGAGAGGGTCAAAGGCGGAATATGTGAGAGCTTGGGTGGGTAAATTGAGTGGATATGAATGGATGTATGGGCAAAAAAGAACGAAGGAACAAAAACAGAAGTTTACACAAGGGCAAGAGTTTAAAAATAAAGGCTCCTAGTCAAAGAATGTTAGAAATCAGTCATCTGTGGAGAGGAAGGAAAGGGTAGAGAAGACAGTGACCACCAAGATGTGCTGAGGAATCACATTTAGAAACGCAAGACCTTTAAAGTCACATTTTCATAAGAAAAGTAGCATATCCACTTTAAATGGAAATACATTTTACATGTATATATACATCTACGTAAAAATAAAAACTTTCTGGGCTGACCAGGGACCCTAATAATTCTTGTTCATGTCACGGTGAATTCAGACAAGACCCAGATTTAACAGTATTGTTGATTAAAATTCAAATGCTGCTATTGAAGGATTAAACTGAACTGCTACTCCAAGAACATCGTAATCTAAATGTCCTGAACACATTAAAGAGTCTATGGGCTTCCTTTCAAAGCCTAACATCCGAATTTTAAAAAGAAGGAAAAGCCATGTAGGATATAAAAACAAACAAAAAGCCTTCCCCCAAACTACTTTAATTTTTGTTCATAGTTTTGAGAAATCAACAAACATATCTGAAAAGAAAAGAGTACACAAAACACTTACATCCACCAGTAGATCAGGGTCTATGCTAAACTGTCGTCCTGAAAGCATAGCTTGGAAGTCTTCCAGACTGCAATCAATACTGTCAAGATAATCCAACAGTTCAACCCTGGAGAAGGAGAATAAAAGAATGAAATACTCTATATCTTCTGAGATGTGGGTCTGCATGTAAGTTTAAAATTATTTTTGAAACCCCACAACAACCTGGCTAGGTAAAAGAAGTAATTTCAGCAGCATCTCAAGCTACAGATGCCAGTAAAAC
Organism: Pseudocheirus occidentalis; assembly: GCA_028646575.1. Classification (NCBI taxonomy): domain Eukaryota; kingdom Metazoa; phylum Chordata; class Mammalia; order Diprotodontia; family Pseudocheiridae; genus Pseudocheirus; species Pseudocheirus occidentalis. Next base: position 281,924,934 of record CM053593.1, on the reverse strand, counting down.
GAAAATTAAAATATAGACTGTTTAATTAAATATTAGAATATTAATTTGGAGTACTTTGGTGCCAACATGCTTTAATTCATCTTTTCTCTTCCAAGTCATTTTTATAAAATGTTGTAACCTGGTGCCTATTAAATCTTTTATTCTTACATTATCTGCAAAATGGCCATATCCATGGTCTAAAAAGTGTATTTTAAGGATCTTGTGAAATGCTATATATACCCTGTGGGCACTTAAATGTTAGCCTATAAAAAATTTTTTTTCTATAGTCAGATATAGTCAGACTAGCTACTGGCTTGAAACAAAATAAAAAGATCTATGTCCTGAGAAAGATCTGTTTGAAGCCAAGCCTTAGCACAAAGGAAGTCTTTACATAGCTGGAGCCACTAGCTGGACTAGAAGCTAAGGAAAAGTCACACTACTGAATTTACCCATTTAAAAAGGAAGCTTCATCATGTCGAAGCAGAAGAAATTTAAACTGTGTACTATCTGACTCAGGTATAAACCTGAAAATGAAGTTCTAGTGGCTACTGAGAAAGATTCCAGAAAAATCTTAATCAGAACATATCTCTTCACCTATTATAGAATTTTATGTCGCTAAAATTCCTAAAATGTTAACTCCTGTGCAAAACAAATCCATAAACACTTTGTGGGTTAAAAAGGAAATTTGAATAAACTTATGAACTTCTTTGCAGTTAAAAGTTAATTGTACTGCTTTTAAAACCCTTTCCTCTGTACTTAGGCAACTTCCATTTTCTGAATGTAGCAGGTAAAAGATGAAATGGCTAAGGAAACAAAGGTTTGATCTTCTGAGCATACTGATTTATTAAACAAATGCACGTTAACTGCCTAACGAAGCAGAACCAGAGCTCCTCAACTTAGACTGAGCTGGACTCAAATACAGGGGGAGACAGACTTTTGTACATTAAAAACAATCAAATAAGGCCAGTTAATTAAAAAGAAACAATACAACATCAGATAATCTGATTTCTAACTGGATGAAAGATTAAGGACTTTCCAAGTTGGGAGGGGGAAAGTGAACAGATGGAGCTCCCTAAATTCAAAAAAGGAGGTATCTCACTCCCCAAAGCATCTGTAAACAACCAAAGGAACATGGAAACAATAACTGTGGATAATCTAGGTCACATCCAAATGTGGCAGATTGTCAGCTTTATCATAAAAGTTAAATCCAAAAACAAGAGGTAAGAGAAAACAATCAAATAGATAAAATGCTTTAAGTGGGAACCCCCCCACTAGTCAAGACCATAAAAGAACACGAAAAGAACATAACATTATTCAACAGTTAAGACACATATTTACTTTAACCAAAAGATAGGTGAGGTGGGTAAGGGAGGTTTAGTAAACCAGAAATTGGAAACTCATCTTCAACCTTTAAGTATTTTTTTTCAGAAGTTGTAGAAAATTCAAATACAAAAATCACATATTTATCAGAAAGCAAGAAACAAATCATAAAACTTAGTATCATGAATTTAGAGATAAAAAGAAACCTTAAAGATTATCTAGTGCTAGGGGCGGCTAGGTGGCACTGTGAATAGAGCACCATCCCTGGAGTCAGGAGGACCTGAGCTCAAATCCGAACTCAGACACTTAACACACACACAAAAAAACAGCCATGTGACCTTGGGCAAGTCACTTAACCTCAACTGCCCTACCTTCTCTCTCCAAAAAAGATTATCTAGTGCAATATACTCATTTTAGATTAGGAAACTAAAGGCCAGAGAGGGTGTGTCTTGCCTGAGATTACACAAATATTGAGTCAGAAATCACGATTTGAGCCATGCTCCTCTGACTCCAAGGTAGCATTCTTTCTACCTGTTTTGTGTTGAGGCTACACAGACAGTATCACAAACACAAAAAAAGGTGAAGATGATAAAAAATAAAATGGTTAACATTTACAAGCACACCTTTAAGTTTAAAAGAAGCCATGATTAAGCAGACCAAAGAATGATTCATCAAACTGGACATAAATATTACTCAGTAAATAACACAATTTTCCAAGGACTGAAGAAGAAACTAAAGGGGTAGAAATGAAATAGGCAGAAGTCTACCAGGTAAAAGAGTGAAGTATGGAAGTAGAGTTATAATTAAATTCATCAAGCTCAAAATTAGTATTCCAAATAAAATGACTCACTTTCCTAAAAGATTGATGTTTTCATTCAGGATAGAATCCATCATGGAGACAGGATCTTCTGAAGTCAGAGCAGATGAGTTGTTTACCTGGACAGCGCTAGACATGACTGAGCTGCCACTCTCACTGACGGCATTCACACGGTGACTAGCTGCAACACCAGCTGGTTCACTTCTTTTGTCCTCACCCTGAATAACAGTGGCATAATCATCCTCGTTGTCATCTTCTACAATGACAATATCAGGGTACTGGCTACAACTATGCCATGGATAGGAGAGAAGAGAAAGAAGCAGTTATACTCTTCTCCCTGAAGTTCCTACTCCTAGTTGTAAATTTCCATATTTAACATTGCTAGAACACAGAATTTAGATTTTAAAACCATAAGAGAATATAGTGGTATAAGATGCTATTAGAAAAAGGGCCTATATTCTAGAACTACAGTCTAGCATAAAATTATCAAATCATTCTAACGGTTCTTCCTTCTTATGCAAGACCTGCAACTTTTTGATGGTTCAGTAACACCCATCACTGAGGCAGGTCTAAAACTATCCACAACTTACTAGGAGATGACAGCTGTCATAAGCTCAGAAGTAATGAGATTTACTTATAGTCACCAAGCAAGGAAGTGTCTAGACTAAACTCCAAAACTAGTCTGGTGTTTTATCAGTAGAATCCATCAGCTAATCCAAATCAGGTTCACTTCAAACTTTTTTTATTTTGTGCTTAGAAGAAGATAGGTTCTAGGGGGCGGAGTCAAGATGGCGGCACAGAAGCAAGAGAACTCCTTGAGCTCCCCCCATAACCACCTCAAATACCTATCAAAAATGACTCTAAACAAATTTTAGAGCTCCAGAACTCATAAAATGACAGAGAAACAAGGCTTCCACTGAGGGCAGCCCGGCAAGCAGACGGGAGCCGAGCCCACCCTGGCCTGAAACCTGGGCTATAGCCCCAGGGCGGTCAGGGCAAGAATATAGGTTTTAAAACTTAGCTGAAAGGCCCTGTGGAGAAGTTACTAATGAAAATCTATTAGCTGATTTGGGCTTTAATAGGTATTCCCTGAATAATGAGTCCTATAAAGTTGTCCTCTAACACTTATTTTCAGAATCTTCTTACTTTGAAGTGTCAGATGTAGCATCCTCATTGGTTTCAGGAATAACTGGAGCATTTTCTTCATCTACATTATCATCAGTGACATCATAAATAATGATGTCCTCTGAAATCTGCTCCCTTGGTTTTAAACCCTCTGTCCTACTATGTGGAACCTATGAAATTGGAAAAGAAAATATGTCTAAGAGCAAGGTTCCAATTTCTAAATCAACTACTGCACCAATAATTAGAAACAAAAGTTCCATTATTGTGCAGTAAGAAATGACAACTGTGAGAAAATTCAGAAAAACACGGGAAGATCTATATAAGCTGATACATAGTAAAGTAAGCGGAACTAAGACGACAATATGCATGACTACAATAAAGTAATAACAATTTAAATAAATCGATCACTAAAAATGAAATCAGACTCTGAGTAACTAAAAAACAATACTGGTCCCAGAGAACAGCAAATGAGACATACCTCCCTCATCTCGGTTAAAGAGGTGGCTAAATGTTGCATATTCTAATAAATTATTTTGTAAAAGGTTTTTTGCTTAATTGTTTTTATTATGACAGGGTTTAATTTGGTGGAAGGGGATTTCCAGAAACGACTGACTTAAAAAACAAAAGTAGTCAAAAGTTTAATTCAAAAGGACAGTAAATTACACGGGCATTACTCCAGCTTTGGGCTGGAGTGTTGTTTACCATTCTACAATTAAATGCAAAATCCAATTAAAAAATAATCAAGCACAGTCTGCCAAAAGAGGTAATAAAAATGAATGAGTAAGTATCACTGGATGGTAGCACTAGAAAATTCCATTGTAATGATTATTACTATATATGCCAAAGTAGTGACTGCATCTAAGTGGAACTGTATTTTAAGGACACCTCATTTTAATGAGTTAGAATTCCTAACACCTAATCTTAACTCATTTCATGTGGTCACTACTGAAATAGAGGAACCATTCTAAATATTCTGCAGGTAACATTTTAAGCAGTAATTCCAAGGGGTGTTTTTAAATCACAATTCAGTTTAAAGAAATGGAGGATCTGCCCTCATAGAGCTCACAGTTTCATGATGCTAACTAGTTAGTTTTAAAGTGACTACACTAGAAGATCTAACCTATGACTTTAAAAAGCATGAAACAGGTGCTTATGAAGCCTTAATGAAAAGAACTAAACGTAGAAACATTAAATAATGCTGTTTTAAAAAGTACTATATTATTATAGGATTTAAAAAGAAAAGTTACTTTGTGGTGGTGGTTATTGGCTGGTTCTTTGACAATTTGCTGAAATCGATTTGTCTTTGGAGATCCATTAGTATTTAAAAGCAGCGGCCTGAAAAATCAGAAGAAAAATTAATATATTTAATTATACAGGTACGCAAAAAATAAGGGCTGGGTTACTACAGGTTATCTATTGTTAAAACATTTTTTAGAAAAAAACTGTTTTGTGGCACTATAAAAAGTATTTTTCAAACAAATTAATAGTGATTTAGTCAAATGTTTACAAAGCAACTATAAATCAAATTCAGGCAAAATTGTAGCTTTTAAAGGAATCATGCCCAAGTTTTCTTTTTACCCCCTTTCTTTTTCATTTCTTCTTTTTTCCTTCTACTACACCTTTATCCTGAGAATGGCAAAGGGAGCCAGTGGAACTCATGGCTAACCTAGCCCACTCTTGGCAACCAAGGTAAAAGAAAATGTAAGTATCAGTGCAAAGCTAAGCATAAACAGTATAGGCAATAGACACTGTTCTGTTATCTCTGCGTCTAGTACTCCACTAATTCTGGCTTTCTGCTCCTAAATAAATTTTGTAGAAAATGCATTTTACACCTGCTGCTTTCTCCATTTTGGAGAGGGAAGGTAGAAATTTGGGGGATCAGGGGAAGAGATGAATTTGCATTAATGCTGCAACTTATCACAACACCAAGACAAATACCAGAGAGCAATAGGAAGATACACTAATTAGTCTGGTAGGATGAAACAGTGGTTCTCTAGGTATGGTATAGGTACTCCCAGGAGGTCCCCAAGGTCAAAACTATTTTCATAATAATACTAATATGTTTTAATCTCTAATACAGCAAATACTAATATATGTAATCCACATAAAAGCACCTTGGAGGGAGGGGGTGCTGAATAATTTTTACTTGTGGAGACCATAAAGTTCAAAGCCAGTGATATAAAAAGGCAGTAGTTATTCACTCAGATCTAAGATACCTCAGTTCCCCACTCAGCAGTTTATGGGTAAATTTCCATTATTTGGAGTTAGTTACCCATTTCCTTGCAGGATTTTATTATAAACAAGTTAGCTTACCTTTTGCGTTTTAAACTCACAAGCTGGTTATTCTGAACCAGTGTAACAATAAACTGGACAATCTAAAAAGGGAAGAGCGGGTGGAAGAAGAAAAAAAACACTTAGATATTCTCCGGATTACAATGTCAATGAAACATTCCGCCTAGTTGTACAAGCAATAACTACTGAAATCGCTAAGCAGACTAATGACTAAAAAAAGCATTCTATAAAACACCTGTCATATTAAAGCTGGGAAACACATTGACTCTATTCTTGTTACATAGGTCTTTTTTGGCAAGCAATACACCAGCCGTGGTCTTCTGCTTCAGTCAACTTTTTCCCTTCTTAGAATAAATCAATGCAATATCTTAAAATTGCAGCACCAAACACTAAAACTAATCTTTTCTGAATAAAACTTATATTAAATATTACAACATAACCAATTCTTCTTGTCCTTGGTTTTCTTTCTCTTTTTGAAATCTTATAATTCCTACACTATCAATCAACATTTACAAAATTTCTTCAGAAAACAATATTTTCATTAAAACATTAAAAGGGAATGTTGTGAAGTCCATGACAGCAAAGAGTGATCTCTTTAAGTTAAATGGCTTCACCATGAAAAACCAAATAACACCAAGAGAATGCAAAATAACCATCACCAGACACGTAACTTTGCATAATGATAAAACGCTGAAAATTTATTTTGATTCTATGTTCAAAGTTTCAACTCTTTATGTGCTACATGTCTCCTCCCACCGTATTAACTCAAATACATGGAAAGCACAGTCACAAACTTATTTTTAGCTGGAAGAACCCATGAGTGAGACCATGATGGTCCCAGCATATAAAAGGCTCTACTGTGTAAAGGTCCAATTCAGTTTGTTCTTGAACAAAATAAAATTAACCTACTCACATTCTTTTACTTGGGCTTTAATGCTGAGACATTAAGCGGTGGTATCATGTATACTCCTGAGTGTCACCACCATTCTCAGGTAAAATTAAGGATTCAGGTACCAGATCCATTGCTACTGCACAGATTAAAAGCTTATCCTAATTAAGCATTTGTAAAATGACCTATACATATCAAATCATAGGCAACTGATTTTAAAACTAAGTTCTCTAAGATGATAACTGTACCTAAACTTTAATAAGAGGGAAGAGAGATTCCTTGAAAACTACTATGACAATCTATGTGATTAGAATGGCCATTACAGTTATGATGAAGTGTTCTCTACTGAAGTGGTGTTTAATCCTTGACTTCATTTCCTAGTTTACATGTACCAATGCTCATCATACAGCAACTGTTACAAGATCGAAATCAATATAGAATTAAGTGCAGCTAATTATAAACATGCACTAAACAATGGTAGTTGACAGCCACAGAAAAAACACATTACCTTTCGAATGACTTGCTGCTGTTGTGTTTGTTTTGCCCGTAATTCTGCCACTTCCCGCCAAAGGGATTCATTTTCTCTGTCGTTTAAAATAAAGGGAAAACCAAAAAACTAAATGCTATAAGTTAAAATTATGACTATAATACAGAACTTATTCACACTTTAATGTAAGCTTTGCAAGAGACTGGACAGTCCTTAGCCTGGATAGCAGTATAATAATGGCAGCTGTCTTTGGAACAAACCCAATGTTATACTTGATAGCTTCACATTGATAGAATCTGCTACCAATGGCAACAGGTACACAAATATATACTTGAAGTTCAGACCTGAATTTTCCCCTCAGCAACTTGGTATATTATGATATGACTAAAATCTTGCTTTGGTCTTTGGATAACTGAGCAAATTTAAAAGAAAAGTTCCTAAGAAAGTAATCATGCATAGATAAGAGTCACAGAGACCTCCTCTCTCTCTCGCTTCTCCAGACTAGATAGGCAGTAGCCATTAATGGGCCTGAACCTATGCTGATCATTGTGGAAGCTTTGACTTGCTCCATTTACTTAAAGAATTCTGGGGGCCTTTAGTTTCCTGAATACTTAAAAGATCAAAATACTTTAAACAGGCACATCCAAGGACACAAGCATCCTAGTAAATGTTTTCTTTCTGTAGCAATTTCTTACTGAAATCGAACCATATCCTTCTTCTCAGTGACAAGTCACAAAACTGATAGGGTACCAAAAAACTTATCTATTAAATGCTTCAATTTCAACTTTCTTCTAACCTGAGGAAAGTCAAACTTCTTTTTTTTTTTTTTTTTGCTTTTTGGAGGGCAGTTGGGGTTAAGTGACTTGCCCAAGGTCACAGGGCTAGTTTGTGTGTCAAGTGTCTGAGGCCAGATTTGAACTCAGGTCCTCCTGACTCCAGGGCTGGTGCTCTATTCACTGCGCCACCTAACCACCCTGAAAGCCAAACTTCTTAACACAAAACTAAAGATATATGGGGACTAGGGGAAAATGAAAGCAGAATTTTTGCAGCATTTTCAATTGCCAACAAATCTCTAGGTCCTATAATCAGTTTATTCATGCTGTATTAGCCAATAAAGAAGTTAAGAACTATTTTCAAGATTTATATACTGAAAACTATAATACCTGACATTAATGAAACCCATGAAATCCAAGGATGAGGTCAAGAGGCACCTCTGAATAACCATATTCAACAGAGTTGGTACTGAATATGGGAAATAAAAGGAACTGAGAGAAATGCATGTTTAAAGAGAAAACAGAATCAGATAGGCGATGGACTATAAGGACAGAATGAGGGATATATTTCTGATATACACATTAATTTGTTTTGTTTGACTGTATTTCTTACAAGAGAAGGGTCACTGAGAATGACAGCGATATTAAAAAAAAAACAGTATCAATAAAGCATTTTAAAAGAAAGATCAATTTAATTGCCCTCTAAAATATAGAACAGGAACATTCAAAACAAGGCTAGGAATAATTGCCTTTTTAGGGTGATGAGAGGAGACTTTATCTTTGCCCAAGTTGGAAGGGCAGCAGCCACTAGAGGGCCTGAACTGCTGCTGATCAGCATAAAAACTTCAACCTGTTTTATTTCCAACTTGAGCTGCTTCATCCCTAGGAATTACTACTTACCCAGTTCAGGAGCCTTTAATTTCCTGCCTACTTGGATGAAGAAGATCCATAGAAATGTATTAGTATGAGGCAAAGCATGCATTTTAAATGGGCTAAATTATATCTCCACACACAAATTATCTGTGGGATGTTGGGAACAATAAAGATACCAGGTATTATGATAATTTTTTTTAAATGGCACTTAAAAAGAGTTTCAGCAACATACATTTCCAAGCTGACATAAAAATAAATATAAAGTAGGACAGTTCTCTGGAGAGTGAGTTCTATTTCATTCTGGGTGGCAAGGCCGCCTTATTAAGCTTTGGGGAAACCTTCAATCCTTCACAGCATAGGAAACAAATGGTACCTTAAACAGGATATCCACACATTTGAAAAAGAAACTGCAATTCTCCCTCTGTTCTTTATGTGAAAACTACTTACGTTAATTTTCTTAATATGTTAATCCTCATATAATAATGATACGACAGTAGCATACTTTTATTTGTTTTTCTCAAGACAAAGAAAAGATCTGTACTGAGTCATTTATCTTTATCTGTTCATTCCATCTCCTTCATGATCACCACCATGAAAATTTGAAGCTGAGGATACAGTCTGTTAAACCCACATACCCACATAACAAGCATCTTTAGAAGCTTTACCTTTTCAAAGTGGAAAGCCTGGACTCAATCGTTTCTTGTTTGATCTGAACTTTTTGAGCACTACTTATGATTTTAGATAAGTCTTCCTGGCGAATTTTGGTTTCTTCTGGTTTTGAAGAAGAAACCTGCTCGAACAAAACAGTGAAGAAGATAGATATAAATTCTAAACACCTGAATTTCAAGTGTTAGCCTTTCTAGTTTAATCACACACCCACACACACCCACACACACAGACAGACAGACACACAGACAGACAGACACACAGACAGACAGACACACACACACACACACACACACACAGTTTAAGGTAACAAGGACAATATTCAAGGCTGAATAGATTGTTAAAAAACATGCTGAACATTTGGGTCCCCAACCAGAAGAGTAAAACAGAGCCTCAAGAAAAAACTAATTTGCGTTTGTCAAATGCAAAATGAGTCCAAATATTATCTTGTGATTCAAAGCAGGTTCTCTTAACCGTTTTTATGTCATGCATCCCTGCGACCACTTGGTGACACCTTGGATGCGCCCTCCCCCCCTTTACTTCAAATACTATTTAAATGCACAAAATAATTACAAAAGAAACCAATTACTGATTGGTATCAAAATATTTTAAAAAGTAGTTCACAGGACCTCATTTAAGAATGTCAGGTCTAAGGCTATTCTCTCTGGAAAAAAACATCTCAAAGATTCCTTTTTTCACCATCTCTTATGGCTTTATTCCCAAATATTTTCCTGACCTCTCCATTCATTTAGTAAATGTATCCTGTAGTAAATTACCCAACTTCATGCTATGAAATCTGTCTCCAGGGCATGGCACACTAACTTTTTCTTATTGTTTAGCAAAAATACCTGTCATTTAAAAATATGTAAAAGCTTCAGTCAACTAAATGAGATCCTGATATCAAAGTCTGTATAGATGTTTATTTCTATCCAGCACCACTTCTGCACCAAATGAAAATCTTTTTAACTTTAGGACTTTAAGGGTAGAGTGCTGTTGTTTTTTTTCCCCAAGCCTACCACATGATCATCAATTGCTTAGAAAGGGCAGATGTTACAACCATGACATTTGCCTTTTATATAGAAAGAGGATGGTAGTGGCTGTATTAAAATACTTTAAGGTTCCCAAAAGGAAAGGGAACAGATCACTCTGTACAATGCCTAGCATAGTACTATGTGTAATCAGACACTTAATATAAGCTTTATCATTCCAGTAAAGTATTAGGCTTAGACCACAAGGAAAACAAAAACTAGTACCAAGTCATAATATAATCTATTACTACATAAATTAAGAAATTTTGTAGTATCAAGTTCTAAAACAATAGCATTCCTAAAATGCTGGTTTGCATATCAGTTATGGAGAATGTATTTTCCTACAGTAACAATGTTATAAAGCAGCAGTAGTTAAGTTTCCCAGTCTGACCCACAAAAGTCTATTTAGGACACAACATAGTTCAAATACTATACCTTTACTTTTCTTTTCTGGAGGGGCAACTGGGGGGGGGGGGTAAAGTGACTTGCTCAAGGTCACACAACAGCTAATAAGTGTTAAGAGTCTGAGGCCAAATTTGAACTCAGGTCCTCCTGACTCCAGGGCTGGTGCTCTATTCACTGCACCACCTAGCCACCCTAAATACTATCCATTTTCAATTTTTAAAAAGACATATGGAAATAATAATGGTGTGATACTAGTAACTTAACAATTTTTAACTTTCCTTTTAGTATGCTAAAAGCTAGGAACTAACAAAGTGAACTGTATTCCTATTTATATTTGAAAACCATTATGTGAATTAAGCATATGTTCAGTCACTAAAACAAATCAGATTAAGAAAACAAAATAAAGCAAAAAAAAAAAACACAGTAATTTACCTTTCTTTTAATATTCTCCAACAAGTCATCTTGGCCCTGTTTAAAGTATGGGTGCTGAAATTCAACTGGGCCATCTCGTTCCTGCTTTACAATACCAGAGTCAACATGAACTACTTTACGGAAGCCATCTGAAACAGAATTACACAACCACAGAGACTGAGAAAAGCAAGCAAAACTGATGGGGTTTTCTTTTCTTTTACCAACCCCAGGGGAAAAAAAAAATCTACATTCCCCACCCCAAACCAAAAGCTCTCTACACTTACACATATTTAGCTGTCTCACAAAGCTCGCCATGTTGTTGTGCTTGAAGTACTTGGGAAGAATTTCTTTTGCAAACCTCTGTTCATCCAACACCAGGAAGCTCTGGCCATTCTAAAATGAATACAAATGTCTATTAAGGAAGACCCCTTGCCTTATGTGTTCACACAGAGTAGGTCAGACCATGCAGAGTCCAGTCCAGTCCAGTCCAGTCTTCTTTGGCAACAGCAGACACTGTTAGAAGGTGCATAACAATCTTCCTTACTTCAATATTTTCAAAGATCTCTGATTATCTCTTCCCTACTCCCTTCACTGATGCAGATAGCAGCTTTTTCCTAATTTAGTAGGTCCTTGAGAATTACTGTGATCAGAAAATCCACCACACAGCAATGGGGTAACTTAGCCCTTCTAATTTGGTTAAGACAACAGGAGTATTATCTGTCACTTAGTCCATACTCAAAGCCTTTCCACCTGAGTTGGACTTGCTGGAATTTTGCACTCTGGTATCATATTGTCTGAGAATCCAGGTCACTTTCAGGATACAGTAAGGCATCAGAACAGGGGTTTAGTATAAACTTCCACTACATTTATTCCAAATTTATTCTCCCCCCCAACCCATTTTAGTTTGAATTTGTGTACTATTCAGGGGCGGCTAGGTGGCGTAGTGAGTCAGGAGGACCTGAATTCAAATCCAGCCTCAGACACTTGACACACTTACTAGCCGTGTGACTTTGGGCAAGTTACTTAACCCCAGTTGCCTCCCCCCCACAAAAAAGAAATTGTACTATTCATCATTTTCAAACATTAACTGTTCTTTCAGACTTTGACTTTACAAATTGAAGAATCTGTTTTACTACAGAAAAGTCTCCATTCCCTTGGTGGAGGCACTGTGGTACAGTGTAAAAAACACTGACTTAGAAGATAAAAGACTTTTTTTCAAGGCCCACTCCTTCTGCTTATTACCTAATGACTGGGAGCAAATCATTAATTTCCCTGGTCCTCCTGAGTATAAGGGAACTAGACTAGATGACCTCCAAAGTTCCTTCTCTCTATACACTCAGGATTCTATGAAATCCTTGAACATTTTACATTCCCATCACTGGATTTTTAAGCATTTGTTGTATTTTTAAGGAGAAACTAGTAGAAGTACACAACCAGTTTTGAACATGTTAAGGACAAAGCAGGACGCTGTTTTGTTTCTACTATCCAAATTAAGTCAAACATTTTGTTGACCTTGTCAATTCAGAACACACGGCCGACGTATTTGAAATGGATTCTGATTTTCTAGATCAGTGTTTAGCAAAAGATAGCCTCTAAATTCTAAGGATACGTAGATGATTTTTCCTTAAATTCACCAACTAGAACTTTTGCACAATCAAGTTTATGGCTACTTTTCTTGCCCTCTGCACAGTTTCTCAAGGTTTTCCTATAATTTATGCCCACTGGCTTTGCATTTTACTATCAAGGAGAGCTTACTGTTCTCTACAAACTTGATTTTACCATACACTCCTTGAAATTAAATTATAAAAAGTTAATTAACAGTAAGTCATAACCACAATAACTTGGTCTCAACATTAATCCTACCTAGCAGGTCTACTTTTTTGTGTGCTTTTAAACTAGTTTCTGTAGGCTGACAAAATAGTACATCCAGTTCCAAGCTCATCCATTTGTGGAGAACAAAGACTTTAAAAGTCTAATCAGATTATATCCATCCCTTGGTTCCAATTTATTCAAATTCAAAGCATGTTTACCCAGAGAACTTGAACATGAATGAAAAAAAAAAAAGAACCTGAACATGCTTATGGCAATTGAGAGATCCAGGCTCTAGGTTTATCTATTTTGTTGTACTTCTAGAAAGATTTGACATTATAGCAGAGGACTGTGGGTAACTTAGACACAAAGATGCAGAGAGATTTTCTTTCCCAGGGGAACCATTATCTCTAGGTGGAACAATGGAAAACTGCTTCCTCAATCAACTGTAATAATCCATTATCTGTTAATATTTTACTTTTCTCAGAAAATTAAAAAACCTCCCACCTGGCCACCTAACCTGATTCTTGTTACCTTTAATCTCCTAAATTTTTATTACTCATTTAACTGGATTATATTAAGATTATATTAAGTTTGTTTAGCCATCCTCAGCTCAGATGAAGAGTTTAGGTATGAGACCCAGTTAGTGTTCTGGCTTTTACACGTGCTCAGGAAATTAAAATGCCCTGATTAAGTCATACTCTGAGTTAATTTGACACTTTTCCAATTTTTTACACTTTATTCCTCTCCACACGCTCTAAAATCCAGGGACACTGGCCTTTCTAGTTGTTCCTCAAACCCTTCACTCCAACTCCTGACTCCATGCCTTTTCTGTGGCTGCCCTCCAGGTTTGGAATAGTCTCTCCTGCATCACCTTCGCTTCTTGGCTTCCTTCAAGACTCAGCTCAAATCTCACCTTCTCCAAGAATGCTATAGTCTTCCTTACTGCTAATGCCTTTGCTTTGAGATTAACTCCCACTTACACTATGTAGGTATCTTGTATGAACAACAATAACAAAAGAACCTGAACATGCTCAAGGCAATCAAGAGATCCAGGCTCTACGTTTGTGTGTGTATGTTGATGACAGGTATTTACTTTTGCTTTCCGTTATATTGGGGGGGGGGGGCATCTCCACTTGTCCTACTCCGTATCTTGCCACTGAACCCAGGTAGCTCTAAAGTGAGGTTGGTGACTTTGCACAGCCCTCCCTCACATCCAATTCACTTACAAGTCTTGGCATCACCTTCCTGATGCCATCATCCTCTTTGAGCATGAAGGCCAAACAACAACAAGAAACATTCTTAGCACTTAACACAATGCCTGGCAAGTAGAAAACAATAATGCTTGTTGAAGACGGTAATAACTACCAGTCCCTGGAAGGTAATATTCAGTCTCTCTTGGCCCACCTAATTTATATTATAGCTTACCCTAACCTTCCACAAGTGGCTGCTTTTCTATCCTTTGGTCATAAACAGTCACAAAATACTAGTAACTCAAGGACTTTTCTGTCCTATCGCAAATGAAATTGTACTACTGATGTGGAAAGTGAGACGGAAAACAGAAAATTACTGCTAGTGGACTATAACACTGGATCTCAAATTAAGAAAAGGACCTACGGGGGCGGAGCCAAGATGGCTGCATAGAAGCAGCAAGGTCCTGCAGCTCCCACACCACCACCCTAAACACCCATAAAATATGAGCCCAAACTCTAGGAAAGTCTAGGACTCTCAGACTCACAAAAATCCAGAGAACACAGCTCTCACTTGAAGGCAGCTCAGCAGCAGGGGCTCAGCGCGGCGAAGGCTGGAACAGCCGGAAGCCGAGACCACAGCCAGGCCGGGGCACTGGGAAGGAGCTGAGCCGAGCCCTGCAGCCAGCCTGCAGAGGTTCTACAGCCTCCAGCACCTCCACATCTGCCAAGGCGTGAGGAACAGGATGGGAGAGAGGCAGCTCGTGCTGCAGCAGAGTAGAGACCCCGCCAGCCCAAAACCGTGGGGCCAGGCAAGACTTCAGGGCGGCCAGGAGGAGCAGCAAAGCCTCCCAAACAGCAGCTTGAGTCTACTTCAAAGAAAATCTAAAGCACCAGCCTAAAGGGATCTTTAAATCCTCAGACACAGTTAGTGAAAGTGAAACTTTGAAAATTAATTTGGGAAGTAAAGCAGTTCAGCCATTCTGCCCCCAGGGCAAAGAAGCAGTAGGGGAAGGGAACTGCTGGTTCCTCCGGCTGCCCCTACCAGGCTGCTTCAGAGCCCCTGGCCTGCAGAATCAGCAGGGGGGCTGAATCAATTGATCAGGGCCGAGTGCTCTTGCGTTGAGTGGCCTGGATCTGGATCGTGGTCTTGGGTGGTGGTCCTGGGGTGCACTTCCAGGAAGCCAAAGATGGGGGGACTTGCAACACCCCCCTAATGGTGCCGGCAGTTGGGAAAACCCCAGCGATTTGGAACAGAGCTTCCCCCCTTGGAAGCAGAGTTTCACAGAGCTAAAAAAGAAACCAACCAATTAATTGACTGGCCAACATGAGAAAAAGGAAGCAAAATAAAAACAATAAAACTCTAGAATTCTTTTTTGG
>CM053593.1:281886139-281908990 GCA_028646575.1 Pseudocheirus occidentalis | reverse complement strand
AAAGGGACAGGGATAGGGTAGAGAACAAAACAAGGGGGGGGTGCAGAATAGGAAGGAGGGACATACAATTAACCTCTCACAATTTGCCTACCATGGAGATGTCCTGTGTAATTACACAGGTACAGCCTGTATTGAATTGCTGCTCCTCCCAGTGGGAGTGGGTGACAGGGGAGGAATTGCAAGAATCTAGTATTTAAAGCTATACAATCAAATGCAACTAGGAACAGATTGTGGGTAGGGCCTTACAGTGGGATCAATGTTCTGGGCTGGGGGGTAGGAGCAAAAAGGGGAGAAAATTTGTAACTCAAAACCTTGTGGAAATGAATGATGTAACCAAGAAAATAAATTAAAATTTAAAAAATAAAATAAAGAGTATTGATCACCATACTGTTCTATTTACCAGTCATGTGATTGTGAGCAAATCATAAACTTTCTGGGCCTGTTTCCTTCTATGTCATAAGTATAATAATAGTTTCACTCTCTACCTATCCTGTGAGGATGATGTGAGGGTCAAACGAAATAATGAGTATAGAGCATTTTGTAAACCCTCATATATTACATAAACAAAATACTAAACTAAAAATGAAACAATCTTGGAGGGTGTCAGAGTTTGCTGTTTTGTGCTCAGAAAAAAACAAGCAACTTTTGTTGGTATTTAGCAAACAGTGGTGAAGACGATGAGGTTTTGGGGTACTGGGATCCCGAGAAAGCCAACGCTGCGTTGCCTGGAACAAATTCACACTCAAGCTTTCTCTTAATCAAGAGTTTATTACAAATCACTTTACCCCAATTGCCCTCCAAAAAGAAAAAAACAAAAGAGTTTATTGTAATGTTTTATCAAAAGAGAACAAGGGTCCTTATGTGAACCTGTGAGAGGCTGAGAATAGTACCGAGCTTCATATGGAAAAGGAATGCCAGAGATACTAATTAGGTAATTTAAGTTGCAGGTGTTCTGGGGAGCTATGAATGGGAAAGTGTAGGGAGTATACCAGACATGAAGGGAGTTGTCAGAGGCACGGACCTTGGAGATTTGGCCGGTCAGTCAGGGACAAAAGTCCTTGGGCCAGGCATCCCTCTGTCTGTTCTGATAAGAGAATGTGTTCTGCAACAATAGAAAAGTTTCTCACAGGACAGGGGCCTACTAAGAAATTGGGACACTTCCAGAGACATGATCTTAGGGCTGGGGCCTGAGCACCCCTCAAAGATACCATAAAAGCATATTCCTAAAAAATCAAACTTAAATAAAATATTTAATGAAAAATAGATCTTAATATTGCAATGACATATTGGTTTTTTTAATTATTGTACAATTCTTATACCACTTTTACATTATATTGTTAATTTAAATTGAAGTGCTAGTTCAGCAAAGAGAAAAAAGTTCCTGCCGGCTACCTACCCAATCAAAGAATGGGCCCACATGGCAGATAATGAAGCACTCTGTTTTGAAGTCACTGAGGGAGCTTTCTTCTAAATCTTTATATTGATTTATTGAAGTCAATAAATGAAATACTATTTTTCAGAATTTTGAAAACAAGGTGCCATATATTTTAGTGGAAATTTATATTATTTTTCCTTCCTTTGAGGCAGTTGCTTTCTGGTTGTCCTCTGTGCCTATTCTAATCCATCTTCCACTTAGCTACCTAAAGCACAGGTCTGACCATGTCTCCTCTCTACTCAGTAAACCCCACTGGCCCCCTATTACCTCCAAGATCAAGTATAAACCCCTTTCTTTGCCATTTAAAGTCCTTCACAATCTTTCCAGTCTTACTATATTTATTCCCTTGCATGTATTCTATGATGCAGGTATACTGTCCTGGACTGTTCCTCAAACATAACAGTCCATTGTCCAACTCTGTGCCTTTTCCTGCATTATCCCTCAGCTTCTCCCTCATGCTCCATCTCGAGACTTCCCTGGTTTCTTTCCAGAGTTAGCTCTGATCCCACCTGTCCTTCTCTATCCCAAATGCTTCCCCTATGAGATTACTTTCCCTTTATAATGTAGACATAGTGTTCATAGGATTGGGGTTTTTATTTTTTATGTCTTTCTCTTACATTAGAATGTAAGATCCTTGAGGTCGGGGACTGTGTTTTTGCATTTATTTGTATCTCTAGAATTTAGCACTGTGCCTGGCACATAGAAAGTACTTAATAAATCCTTGTTGGCTAATTGACTCTCTTTTTATTTGTCTTCACTCAGGTCCCCTAAGCACCACACAAACTAAAAAATAGGAACAGTCATAACAGAATTTGGACAGCAGAGTGTGCTGTAGGAATAGATGCTTTTTTCCCCTCATTAACCAGTGAATTTAACTGATCTTTTAATCATAAACCTTGTACTTGGTAGAAGCCAGATATTAAAAATGAACAGGGTATCATAAGCAATTGCAAAAACATTATTTGCTTTCTTTATCATGACTGCTGTGAAGGCACAAGTTTTCTTTTTTTGCTGGTGGTTCCATGAAAAAAGTCCTGTGTTGAGAGTCAAATCACATTAAATAGAATACTGCCTCTGCTACTCATTACTTGTGAGATTTTCAGCAAATCATTTTATTTCTCTAGGCCTCAGTTTCCTCATTAAGAAAATTCGAGGCTTGGTCCAAATCAAGGGTTCTTAACCTGGGTTCTGTGAATTTAGTATATATACGTATTTTGCTATATATATATTTCAGCATAATTGGTCTCTTGTAATCCTATGTATTTTAAAACCATTATGTTAAAAGGGGAGGGTGAAAGGATTTTACCAGACTGCCAAAGAGGCCCATCGATATGAAGAAAACAAAGATCCCCTATCACCCAGCATACTATCTATAGTGGTTACAGAAAATGAAGACATTCTGAATGCTGTGGATAAGTTCACTTCCCTTGGCTGTATACTTTACAGAGATGTACACATAAATGATGCATACACTGCCAATGCTAGCTTAGTGTTTGGAAGGCTCTAAAAGAAAGTGTGAGAAGAGGTATTAGGCTGCCTACCAAACTAAAGGTCTACAGAGCCATTGTGCTGACCTCATCATTGTATGCCTATGAAACCTAGACAGTCTACCCGTGCCCTGCCAAAAAAATGGGAACCACTTCCATTTGAATCATCCTAGGAAGATTCTGCAGATCAATATGCAAGATAAAGTACTGGGTACTGAGGTCCTTTCTCAAGCTGAACTGTCAAGCATTCACACTCTGCTACTGAAAGCATAACTCCAATGGGCTGGCCACATTCCTCAAATATCAAATGTATGTTTGCCTAAAAGATTCCTTCACAGAGAAGTGAGAGGAGGCATTCACATGGAGATCAGAAGAAACAATGCAGGGATACTCTTAAGGTCTCTCTGAAGAACTCTGTAATCAGTTGTGAGACAAGGAACACAAAGTCAAAGGACAACCCAACAAAGAAGGTGCTATGCTCTATGAGCAAAGCAGAATTTCAATAGCTGAAGCACAAACTTGGAGACATCTCCTTCTGAAATGTCCCCATGGACTAATATGCACCTAACCTATGGTAGAGCCTTCCAAGCTTGTACTGGTCTGATCAGCCACAGTCAGACACACCGTACCTTGACCCCAACACTATGATATCATTTTGACCCTCTTCAATTATGAAGGACAATAATAACTCAGTGATACCATGAGTTCCCATGGGTTCAATTACCATCTCTATGAAGAAGATTCACAGATCTGGATACCCAGCTTGGTCTTTCTCCTGAACTCCAGGTCCACATTACCAACTACCTATTGGTCATTTCAAACTGGATATCTCAGGGGCATCTTAAATTCGGCATATACAAAGAAGAACTCGTCTCTTCTTAACTTCCCTACTTCTATCGAGGGCATTACTGTGCTTCCAGTCGCCTCAGTTTGCCACCCAGACACTGTCCTCAGATCTTCACTCTCTCTCACCTCATATATCCAGTCAAACTAAAGCTTGCCAGTTCTTCCTCTACAGCATCTCTTCCATTTGTCCTGTTCTCTCTACTTACCTGGCACCATTATAGTTCAGGTCCCTCATCATGTCTCACCTAGATGCTTGACACACAATTTCTAATTGGTTTCCCTGCCTCATCTTGTATCTTTCCAATCTATCCTCCACACAGCTCCTGCCTTAGCTTTCCTAAAATACAGGTCTGACCACCTCAGTCCCCTATTCAAAAAATTCCAGTGGTTCCCCTTTACCTCTAAGAATAATAATAAACCCCTCTTTTTGACACTTAAGGCCTTTCATGATCTGAGTCCAAACTACTTTCCCTATTTATTACATAGGGTACCCCCAAAGTCCTAGCGTAGTTTAAGCTTTAATAGCCAAAAATTGCACTATAACTTTTGGGACACCTTGCATATTATTCCCCTTCACAAACTCTACTGAGAAAATTATTCTTTTTATTGTTTCTCACATAATATCCTATCTCCTGTCTTTGCACTGGGAAATCCAGAACACATTCCCTCTTCAGTTCTGCCTCTTAAAGCCCTAGTTTCCTTCAAAGCACAACCTAAATTCACTTTCTATATGAGGCCTTTCCTGACCTCCCCAGCTGCTAGTGTCTTCTCTCTCTGAAAATAATCTTGCATTTTTGGCAACTCTTTTATTCTTCCCTAATTGCATTCCCTACACAGCTGACCATTTCTACACCCTTCAAACCTCCCCAACACCACCAATCACTATCACCACCTACATATATGTGCTTAAACATATATATACTGTCTGCCTAGATAGAATTTAAAGTTCTTGGGGATGAGGACACTTTCTTTTTTGTCTTTGTTTTTTTTTTTTTTATGAGCATCCTCATGAAATCATCCTCATCCTTTGATATCCTCAGCACCTAGCAGGTTGCCTGGCAGATGCTTAATAAAGTTATCGAGTGATTGCCAGGTACTGCACTAGGTACTTTACACCAGTGATGTCAAACTCAAATAGAAATAGGGGCCACAGGGGTGGCTAGGTGGCACAGTGAATAGAGCACTGACCCAGAGTTAGGAGGACCTGAGTTCAAATCTGACCTTGCATGCTTGACACAAAATTAGTCGTGTGACCTTGGGCAAGTCACTTAATCCCAATTGCCCTGCCCTCCCCCCTCCAAAAAAAGAAAAAGAAATAGGGGCTACTAACCATATATAAGGAGCTCTGCTACCACATATCAACTTAGAAAACCACATATTAACATTATCTTTGTTTTACTGTATTTTTATTTTGTTAAATATTTCTCAATTACATTTTAATCTCTTTGGGAGTATTATGGGCCACTTTGTGTTTGATACCTGTGCTTTACATCAATGAAATATGATTCCTTGTATGTGATATATTAATTGCAGCATATTCAGGCCATCATGCAGCTTTTTCTACCTTTGGATGAGTTTCAACTTCAGCTCTTTGGAGTTTTAAGATTTAAGCAGCCATACAGCATCACAGGAAGAATATTTCTATTAAAAAGATGGGTCTTTGTTTCAGGGAATCATTTCAAATCATTAAAAACCCAGCAAAACTATGATGAAAGCTAGGTATCACAACAACTATGAATGACTTAGCTATTCTCAACAACACAATTCCAAAGGATTCATGATCAAAAAATGCTCTTTGCCTCCAGAGAAATAACTGATGGAATCTGTGCATAGACCCAAGCATACTATTTCCACTTTCTTTCTTTCCTTTTTGGGAATTTGAGTTTTCTTCTACAAAATGACCAATATGGAAATATGTCTTACACGATTGCACATGTATAACCTCTATCAGACTGCTTACTGCCTGAGGAAGGGGGAAGGGAAGGAGGCAGGGAGAGAATTTAGAACTCAAAAAAAAATTTTTAAGAATGTTAAAAATTGTTTTTACATGAAATTGGGAGAAAAATATTTTTTTTAAAGAAAGATGGATATCACTATGAGTGATTTAGATTGGTAAGTACTACTTTAACATTTAAATGAAATATCACAGGGTTGTGTAAGTATTCATAGTATGTCATTAAGATAAACATCTACCTGTATGGATATCAAAGAAGCCACATATAGAACAATCACCCAACTCTATTGGTGGCAAGGTGGAAAGAAATGACTACTGTCCTTTCTTCCAAAATCAGAACACCAAGAGAATTTTTTACCTAGAGAATTACCTACTCTTGTACAAATGAAAAAGGGAGGAGATAAAAGGGAATAAGCTTACATATATATATATATATATATTGCCTACTCTATGCCAAGCACTGTGCTAAAGTATTTTTTACAAATATTATTGCATTTAAGGAAGTACCTTCCCTTATGAAAAGGCAGAAAGTTAACAATTAATAGAAAACAGATATTTCTAACTATCTCACTAGCTTACTCTATTATCTACTCCATAATGTCAAAATTCCCTTCACCTTTCTATTTCTCACCTCATCCACTTTCCCCTTTAAAAAAAAAAATAGTAAGAGAGACCTCCACCTATGCTACTGTTATGGTGGAGATGCAGAGAATTCCTCTTAAACTTGCCCTTTGTCTTCCAATCCCTAGATACCTCCCTGTTTTCATAATCTATCACCCACATTCTGGATTCACTTCCTCAACTTCATAGACTTTGAACCATAATTGACCCTGTTAAAATGCAAATTATTTACATTTCCTGTCACCTCATCCTTCTGTTTCCTGCCTTGATAATTCAAAATGTAGTAGTGACTATCCTGCTCCCCACTGCGTGAAGACCCAGTGTGTTACATCTTCCTCTTCACACAAGGCTCTATGATACGTTGGCTCTGATACGTGGTGTTTCCCCTGCTTTTACCAAATATATGTTTTTACCAAATATATATCAATAGACAGATATAGATATGTGCAAGACTAGCAAGAATAAACATACAAACATCCCTTCAACACCTGGGGGCATAATTTCCCCTGTACTACTTCATACTCTGCAGAGGAAGGGATTCGCTTCAGTTCCTATATATCCAAATCTCAAGTTCCAAGTCCAAAGGCCACCTTGGCCTTAAATTCCAGGTATCTTGCTTCTAGGGTCTCTCCTGATTGAATGGTTGTCTGCCCACCTGGCCTGGAATCCTGCCTACGAGGTTCTTGCCTCAAACTCCTAGGTCTAGTGGGGATTCTACCATGTACACCTAGAATAAAAAAGGACAAAGCTGCTTTCTCAAGGCCACAAGCTAAAAATGGAGGAGGAAGGGAGGTAGCCTTTCTCCCATTCAGTCAATTCATGGCCCCCTTACTTTTGGTGAACTTGGATGTTCACTTTTTCTGGATGCCAAGGGCAAGAAAGTGTGAAAATTTTGAAGATGCAGTCTGTTCCAACTATACAGCCAAATGAAAGAAGCTGTTCTCCTAAAAGAATGCAGAATGTCTTCTCCCGGAATCTGGTTCCTCCACCTTAGGTGATCTGAACATGTTCCAAGATCTTGTTATACCAAGCTAGAGTCATTCCCACCATCTGCTTTCTCTACTGTTATTCTCAAACTTCAGAAAAAAGCTCATCTGATCTACCTCATACCTGAACAGAAATCCTCTCTACAGTATTCCTGACAAGTGGTCAACCTCCACTAAATGACCTCCAGGAAGGGAGAATCTAGTTATTACACTTTGGGATAGCTCTGATTATTAAGGAATTTTCCTTACCCTAAGTCAGTGGTTCTCAACCTTCCTAAGGCTGCAAACCTTTAATACAGTTCCTCATGTTGTGGTGACCCCCAACCATAAAATTATTTTCATTGCTACTTCGTAACTGTAATTTTGCTACTGTTATGAATTGTCATGTAAATATCTGATATGCAGAATGTATTTTCATTGCTACAAATTGAATATAACCCACAGGTTGAGAACCGCTGCCTTAAGTAAAAAAAATACAATAAAATACCTCTTCTACCCCTTGTTTCCAGTCCTGCTTTCTTGGGTCAAACAGAGTACATCTAATCTTTCTTCTATATAACAACTCTTCAAATCTTCGTCACCTCTGACTTCTACTCTCCAGGATCACTCAATGTTCCTTCAAACATCATGGAATGTTGAAGTTCACAGGATCTCAGAGTCCCTCTAATCCAAACCTATATCTGACTAAGAGTTTTCCTTTTCAGTACTCCTGAAAACTGGTCATCTAGCACCTACCTGAAGACTTCTAGTTAGTAAATAAGCATTTCCATAGCACCTACCTACCTGCCAGGCATTGTGCTAAGCACTTAACAAAGACTATCTCATTTGAAACTCACAACAAACTTGTGAGGTAGGTGTTGTTACTATCCCAGTTTTAAAATTGAGGAAACTGAGGTTCAGTGACTTGCCCAGAGTCATACAGTTAGTAGGCATCTGAGGCTGGGTTTAAACTCAGATCTTCCTGATTCTAGGCCCAGTGTTGTATCCACTGTGCCACCTAGTTGCTTCGGTTAATTAGAGGGAAGCCATAATCTCTCAAAGCAGACCATTTTGCTTTTGGAAAGCTCTAATTGTTAGGAAGTACACTTAACATCCACCTCTTATTTCAATCCATTGTTCTTAGATCTTTTTTTCTGGAGACAAACAAAACAAGTATAACTCTTCTTCTATATGGTAAGGTTTCAAATACTCGAAGGCTATCATTTCCTGCCTCCTACCCCACTCCCAAAATCTCCATACTCATACTCCCTCATCCAAAGCCTTCTTTTCTCCAAATTAAATATCCCTAGATCCTTCAATCAGTCTTCACATGACATGATCCTCACATCAGTCTTCACATCATACTTGTAGTTAACTTGACACGCTCTAGCTTGTCTGTTCTTGAAATATGGAACCCAAAACTGAACACAGTATCTAAGGAGAAATCTTATATGAGGAAAGACTATAACAGAACTATAATGCTCATCATTTTAGACAATGGCTTTCTTTATGAAGGCTAGAATTGCATTAGTTTATTTTGCCTGTTCTACCTTTGACTTATTTTGAGTTGGTATTCTACTAAAACTCTAGAATCTTTTTCACAAAAACTGATATTTAGCCTTGTCAATCTCATCCTATATTTTTAAAGGCAATTTTTTTTCAACCAAAGTATAGACGTTTCTATTTGTTTCTGTTATATTTCATTTTATTAGATTTGATCTTGCTGTCTATCTTATTGAGATTATTTTGGATCTTGACTCTAATGTACGTCAACTCCTAGTTCTATATCATATAAAAACCTACCAAGAATGCCTTTTACAGCATCATCCAGGCTACTAATAATAATGCTGAATAGCACATGGCCAAGGCAGGGAAACTCCATAAGGAATTCTAACCAGAAATTAATCCAATAATAACTATTTTTTTAGTTCAGTCATTTGATCAGTTCCAAATTCACCTAATTGTTCTATCATCGAGTTCATGTTTCTCCATTTTGTCACAAAAAAAAATAGTATGAAAGATTTAGTCCAGCGGTTCTCAACCTGTGAGTCACGACCCCTTTGAGGGTCAAATGACCTTTTCACAGGGGTCACCAGGATCACCGCTCCTCTATCGTCTCCAGGCAAGTCCACCCACATGCAGATACACCCACATGCGAATGTTAAAGGGTCAAGGCATTAGGAAGGTTGAGAACCACTGATTTAGTCAAATGCTTTGGTGGAGGGACAAAGAAAGAAGAGAAACATTACTGAGTAAGTACCTCCAAAACCAAGGAAGGAGAGGATATCCAGAAGGAAAAGATGGTCAATAGTGTCAGCCATTGCAAAGAGCTCAATGAGACTAAAGACTAGAAAAGATCATTGGACTTCATGATTCAAAAGTAAAATTGGTGTCCAGGGTTAGGGTGAAACTCAGACTAAAAGACTGAGGAAAGAATAGGTGGCAAGGAAGTGCAAACATAAAACATAAATAACTTCTTCAAAATCTTTGCAAGAGAAGGGACAGTAGCTGGATGGCATAGAGGGCTTTGTTTTAGTTTTAGGAAGCTGAGACACCAGAAAGAGAATTTATATGAAGATGCATGAAAGAGATGTTCCACACAATAATTACAAGATCCTGGAGAAAGTAGGAAGGAATGAAATCAAGCATGTCCTAGAGGAATAATCCTTAGTGAGAAGCTAAGGATATTTAAGTGACCAGGGGGAAGGAGTAGAGAATAGATTACGGTGAACAAAGGAATGATGAATAGATGAATAGTGTGAGGAATAGAGGAAAATGAGGGAAACTTATGATGTTATAGTAGCCTCAGTAGACTATAGTAGACTGAAGCCTCAGTCTTCTCAGTGAAGTTCAAAACCAAATGATCTGCTAAACTGAAAAATAGACAAAGTATCCTGCATTTTCTTATTCTTCTAAAGCATTCATTTTTAATTTTTTATATCTGTAAAAGAAGAGTAAAATTTACAGATATACTAATGGGTGCCATAGCCAAGATCTTCACCAAGCTGGGAAAGGTTGGATATTTGTAGCATTTTTTAAAAAAACAAACAAAATCAAATGAAGCTGGTACTAATGAGGCTGATAAATGAAATTATTTAAATTTGGAAGATTGATGAAAGTACAAAAAGAAGAGTCAGTGAGGTCCAGTGGAAATGGGGTTTGAAATATTCTGAGAAAATATTAATAGATGATTGATTCCACTCACTTATTAAGGCAATATGGGTTCCCATGGGAAAGCAAATTTCTTATAGCCCTCTGGGGAAACGTCTTACATAATCTTTGGCCCTTTGTAGTCTAGATCTAGAAACACAATAAAAGAGTAAACCTAGAATCCTGATCCTAGAGATGTGAGTGTGGATGTGGTAGTACTTTGGGAGAAAAGAAAGGATTTACAATAGTTACTAAGGGAAATAAGGAATTCAAAATAGTAGAATAGAAGATTATTCAGCAGTAGCAAGAAGCCAGTTGAGGTTATGCACCATAAATCTGCAGTGGGTACAATCAATTCAAGGTGATTTTGATTCCCTCTAGTGATATTCAGCAGGCTTCGGCAGAAGCAGAAAAACTAGTTTATGGTAATTGCCCCATGGATAAGATTTAGTTGGTTAAAAATGGCAGAAGATTATGTAATCAAGGAATTCAAGCATAATGGCTTTTACTATAAGTAAGGGCTGTGTATGGATTTAAGTGAAGCCAGAGTGAAAGAGAAATAGATCAAATAGGTCAAGTTTGTCAATAGGTCAAAGAAACGGGGTCATGATAAATGTCCAGAAGTTTAGTATCAACGAGAGGGGGAAGTGGCAAAAGTATATTATATCAGAAAATGAAATTTCAAAGTTTAGGATCTTCAGTATACTATATAGTAGTATATGATGAAGTTTAAGGTGTGATCATTTCAGTGATCTGAAGTGGATTAATGAAGGAAGACAGAGTTGAAAAGTTTGAAGAATCATTTGTACTTGCTCCCCTTTACCAGTTTCTTTCCCACTGCTTACAAGCAGGGTTAGGTCTTCCTAAAATAGCAAAAATTTCCATTGATCCTCCTAAACCCTTAAGTTACCATCCTCTGTCTCTCCTTATCTTCGCTGCTAAATTTGGACTTAACTTTGCAGGTTTATTTCCTTACCATACACACATTCCTCAAATTATATAACTTGGCATTTATATTTATCATCCTAATAAAACTAGTCTCCCGTAAACTAGTCACTCGTAACATTTTAATTGCCTGATTCAATGGTGGTTTTTTTATACCCTTTGACCCAGCAATTCCATGATTGGTCATATACACCAAGGAGTTCAAAATCAGTAAGGAAGGCTTCATATATTACAAAATATTCACAGCAGCAGTTTTACTCATTTTTAATTTGTATTGGTTATCTTTTGGGGTTTTCAAAATAACTTTTCCTTCCAAATATATTTCTCCTCTGATTCTCAGAGAGCTATTTCATATAAAAGAGAACTGAAATGAGAAAAAGAAAGCATTGCAAAAAAACCGATTAAATCAACTAATTCTGACAGTTTATACATTATTGTTCCATACCCATAGTCCTCCATTTCTCCAAAGAAGGGAGGGTGGGTACTTTTTCTCAATTCTTCTTTGGAATCAGCCAAGGTTATTGTAATTATATAGCATTCAGCTCCATATTTTCAGTTTCCAAATTTCTTTCATTTATGCATTTTCAGTCACTGTATATAAATTATTCTCCTGGTTCTGCTTAATTCACTTTTTATAAACTCATGTAAGTCTCCCCATTTTGAATTATTCTTTTCCTATTTGTAATATTCATGCTACTTATTTTTTGGCACAGTAATATTTCATTACCTTATATATTACAATTTGTTTAGCCCTTTCCAAATTGAAGGGCATCTTTTATTTCAGTTCTTTGCTAACATAAAAAAATGCTACTCATTTTGTGTGGTGGAACTAGAAACAAAATTGTTGTCTTTCAATTGAGGTATGACAGGATAAACTGTGACATATAAATGTAATGACATATTATTGTGTAGAAAGAAATTATGAATTTGAGGAATTCAGAAAACAGTAAACAGAATCAAGAAAATTTTTTCAAAATGCTCACAATAATGTAAATGAAAAGAAGCTGAAAGTTGAGTGATTACAATAAATGATCTTGGCTCTGGAGGACAAGTAATAAAACGTGTCTCACTGCTCTTGGCCAAGAGGATGGGCATATAGGTATAGAATATTAAGTTACCTGTAAGACTTGGTCACTGTAATATTTTGTACTAATTCTTCTTTGTTATAAGGGAAGGGTCAATGTTAGGGGTAAAAGAGGCTAGGTGCTATATTGGGAAATGACTAATACAGAAATAAAAAAAATACCAGTAAAATGTTTTTTAAAACTCAGCTGCCTATTTTCAATCACCATCCTTGAACTTTCTATAGCATTCTCTACATTCTCTGCTTTGGTAAACTTTTTATTCCCATGACTCTAATAATTACTTCTATTCAGAATTCCCTAATATGCCTATCAGCCCTGATCTTTCCTCAACAGTAGTAGAGCTTCAGTTTAAACAGATTGATGGATAAATTGATATATCTCACTAAAATCTCAAATTTAGCATGTTTAAAACTGAAATTATCTTAACCTCCCCTCCTCACCCAAACCTGCCTTCCCTACTAACTCTCTTCTTTCTCTTCATGACACTTCATTCCCAGTCACTCAGGCTCAAAATCCTGGAGTTTCTTGACATTTCTGTCTTCTTCACTTCCAACATTCAATCAAAAATCAAGTTCTCATCATTCAACTTCAAACAGGTTTTTTCACTTCTTTTAACTTGTCTCAGTTCAAATTACTGTCAATATGGTTTAGGGCCACATTATCTCTTTCATGCACCCTCACAATAGCCTCCTACAGATTGCTCTGCCTCCACTAACTCCCTTCTACAATCCATCCTTCAGATACCTGACAAAATAATCTTCCTAATTTTATATGAATCTGATCAGGTTACTTTCATACTCAAAAACCTTCAATGACTACCCACTGTCTACAGGATAAAATGCCAACTTCTTAGCTTGGCATTTAAGGTCTAGTACAATGTAACTCTAATCTACCTTTCCAGTTTTACCTACTCCCTGTCACATAATCTAGACAAAATTAATTATTTTTTTCCCCTATATCTTGTCATTTTGATATGAATCTGCCCTAAGTTACCCTGTACCTTGACAACCATACCTATTACCCCTGGGCAATCATTGCCTAGGACAAAACCCAGGTACTCAAAGGTCTGTTTGAGACAAATTGTACCGGAGAGAATCCTACTATTGCAGGTAGAAGTTAAAGTCTTGGGAGGTATTCCAATACAACTCTGACCTCCTTCTTCCCAAGCTGCAACTTTCCATTAGAACTTCCTCCACTTATATACATTGCCTGGTAGGCAAGAGTAGTAGTTTGACCTCTGCCCTCCCTCTCCTGTTTTTCTTTACCCCATTTCAGGATCTGCTCCTAAACATGCCACAGGTCCCCATATTGGAAATATAGACTCAGACAAGCCTAGATCTTGGTCTATACCCAAGGGATTTGAACTCAATCAACCTAAACTCTGGTAGACATCTCTCTAAACTTCATACCTGTTCAGAGGTTCACTTTTTCAGCTTGAACTAGAGATGAGTTACACTAGATGAACTGAAATTCCACATTGCCTATCAAATGCAGTTAGTTCCTCCCAGTATGCTCATCACAAAGGCGATCTTTGCTTTTATAGCTAAAAATTTACGGAGCTACATCCTTAAGACTAGATAGCATTGTCCACAAGAAAGCTAGGGTCTCCTCCTACTTCCCCATAAAACAAGCAGGGATATAATTTCTAGTTCCTTTGAAGTCACTGAGGGCATAATAACATAGAGGACATGTGGTCTGGCATAATGGGCAGGGGTTTCTATCTCAGGCAGAGATTATTCCAGGGAAAGGAGTGGGGTGAGCACAAGATAACCTAGGGCATTGGGCTCTATATCAAAAAGATGAGATTAGGAAAAAGAAAAAAATCTAACTTGTCTAGAATATATGACAGGGAGTAGCTAAAACTGGAAAGGTAGGTTAAAGTCAGATTGTAGAGAAATTTAAATGTCAGGCCAAGAAGGTTGTATTTTATCCTATAAACAATTGCACAGCTGGTATTGGGATGGGGTAGAAGGGGAGAGTTGTCAATATTATCTACACTGTGAAATCTTGTTAAGTAGAGAGTTTAGCCATAGGTACTTAAACAAGAGTTACTCTTTAAGCTCTGTACTTATTCAGTTTAATTCAATTTTTTAAAAAAGCCAAACATTCAAGGTAAAGGAGGGAAAACTTTCATGAGAGATTTCTATTGTTATTTATTATGATGCAGTTTCACTCTATACCCATCCTTTCTACCACGTGCTAGGCTATCTCCAACAGAAAAAGGGCCCAGGTGGGAGTTCAGAAATCCTTAAGTCAGACACACCATATT
Source organism: Pseudocheirus occidentalis (assembly GCA_028646575.1). Taxonomy (NCBI): domain Eukaryota; kingdom Metazoa; phylum Chordata; class Mammalia; order Diprotodontia; family Pseudocheiridae; genus Pseudocheirus; species Pseudocheirus occidentalis. The sequence continues at coordinate 281,894,233 of CM053593.1, read as the reverse complement.
AGATGGAATATGATAATATAGCTTTTCATCGCTGCTCCCTCCATGTTGGTAAAAGGCTATGTTGTTACAGTGTGTTTGAGAAGAGGACCATAGATATCACAAGGTGATGTTTTAACCTGTATGTAAATTGGGTTTAAGTAAGGCAGAGTTGCATGAAGTCATCAGCCTCTCTCTTCCTGAATCATCCAAATCCAGTGACAAGACAAAAGTCAAAACAACTGGCAATGGCCTGGGATACAGTGAACAACCTCGGTGTCTTCCATGTCTAAGCACTTTGATCACCTTAATGCAGGCCATTGGAACAAATTGTTTTCATTTGTTCATTCCACCAGGGAAAGTCTTCACAAAGTACTTGGGATAGACATTCCCCTAACCATCAATCTGGTTTAACCTATCTGCTGAGAAGATTTTACAGGAGCGTGGCCCCTTTGCATGCAACAGCTTCTTAGAGTCACAGGAAAGGGCTATGTAGGGAAAGGGAGGAAGTATATATCTAGTCATATCCCCACCCAATGCATACTTTTTTCTTTTTAGGATGCTCCCTAAATATTCCACAGCTGTTCTACTTCTCAGAAAGACTCAAAGCCACTCCAAACACATAGTGACTCCTTCCATGGCCCATAATACTAGCCATCCCAGTGCTAGCCTCCCAGATAACCATTCAAAATACATGAGCCTGAGGTTGCTTTCTTATGCCATAGAACAGTTTAGAGGAAAGCACTACACACAAACACTTGTGAATATTGTGTGTGTGTGTTTACTATTTGTTGGGGATGAAGTATGATGCAATGGAAATGGTACTGGATTTAGAGGGGCTGAATCACCCTGAGGACTGGTATCACCAGCTCTGAGATCCAATGCCAGTTTTGCTGAGTGACCTTAGCTAAGTAATCTTACCTTACTGCATCTCAATTTCCTCATCTCTAAAATCAGGGGATTATACTACATTACCTCTAAAGGTCCTTTCCAGCTTTAGAACTATGAGACTATAAATATGATCTATTTGTTAAATAGCTATTATTAAATTAAACGAGGTAGTGTAGAATAATAGACAGTGACCTGTCCTTGCAATCAAGAGGACATGGATTCAAATACCCCCTTGGATTCAAGGCTGACATTAATAGACTACATACTAACCCATATATGCAGAAAGTCACCCAATGTCTCATTTGCCCCAGCAACTCTCTAAAACCACAAATTGCTAAGTGGTAGGACTTTCTCTAGCAGTAAGTTCCCTCTAACAGTGAAATCACAGTTCTGGACGCCATCTCTATTAAATTAAATAGTTATAATGAAGCCGTTGCCATCACCACCACCATTACAAACATTTGTTTCCTTGGCCTTTCTATAGTAAGAGATGAAGGACTCAGACCTACTACTATCTGCCTTTCCTCCTTTTCCTTACATTTCATTTTTCTTCCTTGTCTCCTGACTCCTTTCTTTGTCTTGCAATCTACCGTCTTCTACCCCTCTACTTTTGTTAGGAAGTTTTCCATATTCAATCTAAATTTGCTTCTTTGTAACTTGTACTCACTGTTACTGCTTCTGCCCTCTAGGTTAGAATTTGAGTGGGGTACACTCTCTGCACCCTCTGGGAAGACTCCTCAGAATGAGAAGGGAGAGAAAGTGTCTGGAAACCAGAGGCAGACTTTTGTAAGACTGGACAGACCTGAGTCCTGGCTTTACACAACCTAGGACCCTTCCTCACTTCCCTTGCTGTCATCAGCATTAGGTTCCTTTCAGGAGTTTTAGACCTGCACCCTTGCTTGTGACCTTTTCCCCTCCCTTGCTTTGGCATTTACCAAATAAGGCCATGGATGATACCTTGGCTTCCTGTCTCACCTCCCTGCCAATACGAGATAGTGGCAGGCTTCTTTGTTATCCTCCATTGGCTTAGATTTCATGCCAAGACTAAGAGATCCTAGCAAATGGGAGAAGGGACAGACAGGCGGAGGGGGCTTAACCACCTTAGGCTATAAATTCTTGTTCTGTCTTTTGTAACAGGCCTCCTCTCCTGGATCCTGGACCTGGAGAGGACCACCCTGTTCCTGCAGGGGAAGAGAACAAAAACTTTCTGTTCCTTCCTCAAGATGCCTCTCACTTTTGATTTTTCTTGGGTAGGGAATTTTTGGGGTCCCCATATCCCACACAGAATTGAACAAATCTAATCCCTCATTCATAAGACAGGTCTTCAAACACTTGAAGAAAGCCCTGCCTGAGTCTTTTCTTCTCCAAGCTAGTTCTTCTCCCTAGTTCCTTAAACTAATACTCCCATGGCATGAACTCAAGGCTCTTCATCACCCAGGTTGCCCTCCTTTGGACTGGAGAAATACACTTGTGAGGATCACAGGACTTCCCAGAAAGGGCCAGGGAGTTTGCCTGGTTAAGCTTCACTACCTCCCTGGTAGCATGACTTATGCCCTTAGGAAGATGTGTGTGATATGTCCCTTAACATAGCAAACCTCTTCTCACTAAAAGAACTTAGAAACAGTGGTGTATTACTCTTCCCTTCCTGTGAAGAAGCAGATGTGGTGCTCACTAGGAGCACCTACTCTGACACAGAGGCAGGAGCGAAGTTATACAGTTCTGTCCTTCCTCTTAGAATTAGGGTTAGTTCAAATTCCTTAAATTCCTCACTTTACTTCCCTAATTCCCTCTTTATGCAGATTACATAGGCATGGTAGTGAAGACACTTGTGATGGGGCTGGACCTCTAGGGTCTGAGCTGTGTGTCACACCCCCACCTTTCTAATTCCTCCTGGGAACCAGGACGGTCATTGTTTTAGTAAAATAAGATAAATGAGCTTCCCTACAGCTATTGAGTATCTCCCAATAACTTTTGTGGGAGCAAAACAATATACATTGTGGGAGCAAAACATAATATCCCCTCTTCCAGGACAAATTCTAGTTTGCCAAAGCTCTTCTTATGCTGTGGTACACAGAATTGAACACCATACTCTAAATGAGGTCTAAGAGAGACAGAGAACAATGAGGTAATCACCTTCCAGTTTCTAAAAGTTGTCACTTGCATAATGCAGCCCAAGGTCACATTAGCTTTTTTGGCTTCCATGTCACACAGCTCAGGGCATATAGGCAGCATTGTGGATAGAGTACTGGCTCTGGAGTCAAGAAGACTTGAACTCAATTCCAGTCTCAAATACTTAATAGCTGTGTGACCCCAGACTAGTCACTTAACCCTGTTTGCTTAATTTTCCTCATCTGTAAAATGAATTGGAAGAAAATGGTAAACCATTGAGGTGGCTAGGTGGAGCAGTGAATAGAACACTGGCCCTGGAGTCAGGAGGACCTGAGTTCAAATCTGGCCTCAGACATTTGACACACTTACTAGCTGTGTGAATTTGGGCAAGTCACTTAACCCCAATGGTCCTCCAAAAAGCAAAAAAATAAAATAAAGAAAATGGTAAACCACTCCAGTATCTTTGCCAAAAAAAACCACAAATAGGGTCACAAAGAGTCAGACATGACTAAATTGACAAAAATAATTTTTTAGAAACTTGCCTGGAGGGGAGAGAGTGTTAGAAGGTCAAAGAAGAGAGGTTAAATGCATCAGCTCTCTATAACATGGCTCTTCAAACTGGAAAACATTCACCTATAGAAAATTAACGATGGTTTCCCTCATTGTTTACACTTACTAAAGTCTGACTGTTTTCCTATTTTGAATCAGCCCATGCGTATGATTGCTGGCTTGGCCAACCATTTAAAGAACCATGACTTATAGCTCTTATTCTATTACCCTAGAAAGTAAGTTGGCAGTCACTGTAATTCATTCAGCAATTACTGAATAACTATTAGGCTCATAGTCTTATGGGAGGCACTAAGGTGTATAATTAAGTAAGTTTGGAAACAGTATGAAATAGTGTAAAGGGAACCATATTTGGAGTCAGAAGGTCTGTATTCAAATCTTAATTTTGCTATTTTACCACCCATGTGACTCTGGCAAAATCATTTAGATCTCCAGGCCACCATTTCCTCATCTATAAAATGAGAAGGTTAGACTAGATGCCCACTGAGTTCTTTTTCTAGCTCTAAAATGACTTTTATTTTCTGTTCTAAATCTACTGTTACTTCCAGCACTAAATCTATTATTACTTTTGTACAGGCTGTCCTCCACGGCTAGAATGAACCAACTCCTTTCCTTCTTCTGTCTCTAAAACACCCTAGCTTCCTTCAAACCCCAACTCAAGTGCCACCTCCTACTGTCCAGGAAGACTTACCTCATCTCCCCAATTAGTGTCATTCCCCTCCCCAAAATTCCCACTGCCTAGATTTACATTTCACATTTACTCTTCTGCATACATTGTTTGCACTCAATAAAATGTAAGTTCCTTGAGTTAAGAACTGCTTTATTTTTATTTCTGAAGCCTCAGCACCAAGCACACTGCTTGGAAACAGTGAGCCTTTAGTGAATACTTGTCTATTGGTTGAGAAACTAAAAGAAGTTGGTTTATTCCCTTATAACAGACCCTCCCCCAACATTGTTGACGCAAGACACATCTTTTTGAATGATATTACCTTGAAACAAACACAAAAAGTCTTTTACATATATATTTTGAAGCCTATTTAGAATATGGAAACCTATAAATGACCACTAAATGTATCTTATCTTACCTTGCCATTAAATTTCTGACTATCATTGTATACTTTATTGGTTAGAAGTATACAACTAATTATGCCAGAATGTAATGAATCCATTATAAAATAACAATCATTCTACTTGTACTGGTGTATGAGCAGCTTAAAAATAAATTACAGGGGAAATCTATTTGATATCAGCAATCTAGCATCCATTTCTGGTTAGTTATTTTAGCGGTGGAAAAAAGGGGTCCGTTGTCCTGGAGTTTTTCAAATCACTTTAAAAAAACAAACTACCCTGACCAGAGACACTGTAGGCGAAGCAGAAAAACACATGTAGCTCTAGCCAAGGACACAGAAACCTGCCAGTGTTCAGAGCACAGACACACTGGGCAAATAGAAGCCAGAATTAAGAACACGTGAAATAGAGGTCAGGACCAAACAAGGTTTGAAGACCCCATTTAAGAGTTTGGAAGTTTCAGAACCAGGACTTTGAACTAAGTCCCAAACCAAGAACTTCATGAGGCTGGACATATAATTAAATATAGAAGACACCAAATGAAAAATCATTTATTAAGCTCTTCCTATGGGCTAGGCACTAGGATAAGCACCAGAGACATAAGTATAAGCATACAAGACTGTGCCTATTCTCAAGGCTTAAATTCTAATAGGAGAAGAAGGAGAATTCTAACAGGGAAGAGTGTCAACCCCTTGGACTAGAGAAGTGAAATCTCACTAATCAAAACCCAGGATCCCATAAACTATTATAGCTTAAGACTTTAAGCTAGGAATTTTAAGACATTAAGACTTTAAAGATTCCTTGTATAAATACTGTAAGTGAACTGACACTCAAGAAATAAATCAAGAAAAAGAAAAAACTACAACCAAAACTTCAGAGAGAAAAATAAAGAGCATAAGACTAACAGAAGGAAATGAGGCAAAAGATAAAAAAAATGGAATTTTAAGTGAAATAAAAACACTGTAGGAAAGAAGTGGAAGAATAAATTAGAACCTTATCCAAGCAGCAGACTCCCTGAAAACCGTAATGAAGCAAACAGAACTCAATTACTCCCTTAAGCAGCAATAGATATCAGAATAAAATTTAAAGATTAAAAACATAGAAGAAAATGTTATGTAGCTGCTATTAAAAAAAACTGATCTAGAAAATTAGTTTAAAAAAGACTAACAGTCATTAGATTCCGTGAAAACCATACAAAAAAGGCCTGCATACTAGACAATTCAAGAACTTATGAATGAAAATTCACACCCTGAACAATACTGAAAAAAGTTAATAATACTGAAAAATTAAATACTGAACGATATCGTGGGGTGTTACACAGGGCTCTGTCCTGAGGCCTCTTATCTTCTCCCTCGACTGTTCCACTTGGTGATCTCATCAGCTAGCATGGATTCAATTATGATTTCTGTGCCAATGATTCTCAGATCTACTTATCTAGACCTAAACTTTCTGCTGATCTCTCTAGTCTCCGTCTCCAACAGAACATCTTGAACTAGATATCCAGTAGACATCTTAAACACATCATGCACAAAACTGAACTCATCCTTCCCTCTCAAACACTCTCCTTTTCCTAAATTCCCTATGACTATTGAGGGTACCACCATCCTCTTATTTACTTGGGCTCACCACCTAGGCGCCAGCCTCCACTCATTCTCTTTTACTCCCTTCATCCGATCTTCGGCCATGACCTATCAATTTTAGCTTTGTTACGTCATTCTCATATGCTGTCTTCTCTCGTCTGCCACTGTCACCAGCCTGGCACAGACCCTCATTACTTCACACCTAGACTACTGCAATAGCCCGCTGGTTGGTTTCCCTACCATGAATCTCTCCCCACTCCATCTATTCAGATGTTAGAATTTTTCTCAAAGCAGAGGTCTGACCATATTACCTCCCTCCTACTTAATAAATTCCAGTAGCTTCCCAGAGGTCTTAGGATCAAATCTAAAATCCTGTTTGGCCTTCAAAGCCCTTTATAATTTGCCTTCCTCTACTTTCTAATATCCTTACACTTTACACAGCTCTCTGGCACTAATAGGAGAAGAAGGAGAATTCTAACAGGGAAGAGTGTCAACCCCTTGGACTAGAGAAGTGAAATCTCACTAATCAAAACCCAGGATCCCATAAACTATTATAGCTTAAGACTTTAAGCTAGGAATTTTAAGACATTAAGACTTTAAAGACTCCTTGTATAAATACTGTATACTCCTTGTATAAATACTCCTTGTATAAATACCTATTTAAAAAAAAAATACTCCGTGATCACTGACACTGGTCTCCTTACTGTTCCTCACAAAGGAAACTCCATGTCCTGAGTCCTTTCATTTCCACTGGCTGTCTCCCATACCTGGAATACTTCTTCAGCTGTACCTCCTGGCTTCCTTGGCTTCCTTCACGTCTCAGCTAATATTCCACGTTCAACAAGAAGCCTTTCCTTCTGTTGATTATTTCCAATTTATATAGCATCTAACTTGTTTGTATTCGGTTGTTTACTTGTTGTCTCCCCCATTAGACTGTGAGTTTCTTGAGAAACTTTTGTTTTCCTTTTTATCCCATGCACTTAGCTTAGAACCTGACACATTAGTAGGAGCTTAAAAAATGTTTATTAACTGACTGTCTGACGGAGGGCAAAGTAACCCCCAAACTAAAACTCCCAGGGATGTCATTGATGAAATTCAGAGTTTCCAGGTTAATGAAAAATACAAGTAGCCCAAAAGAAAGTTCAAATACCAATGCATCACATTCAGGATTACAAGACCTGATTGACACAACTATAAAAAAGAGAAAATCTTTTATTTTCAAATATTCCAAAATGGAAAAGATAAAAGTTTATAACTAAGGATAATTTTATATGGTAGAACTGAATATAACTACAGGGAAGAAAATTTACATTTAATAAAGCATAGAACTTTAAAGCATTTTTTATGCAAAACAAGTGTTCATTCAGAAGTCTAACAGTTTCTAGAATCAGGAGAATGAGGCTGACATCTTTAAGCAAATCTGCCTCATTAAATCCAATTTATCCTCTAGTCAAAAAAGTTTCCAGAGTCACAGAGTGGATTAAATAAAACAGGGGTGGCTAGGTGGTACAGTAAATAAAGCACCAGTTCTGGAGTCAGGACCTGAGTTCAAATTTGGCCTCAGACACTTAACACAAAAACTAGCCATGTGATCTTGGGCAAGTCTCTTAGTCCCAATTGCCCTACCTTCCCCCTCAAAAAAAAAAAAAGGGAAAAAAATAAGACTAACAAACGAAAAACATGAAATGGTTTTATCCTGTTTTGACAGTCTTAAGAGATGAAACAAAAGGGAGGGGAAAAGGAATATGCTAGGAAAGAAACTAAAAAGAAGAGGTTAGAACTTGCTATTTCTCAAAACTAGGGTATACAAAGAAAAAGGACACCAAAACATGAAGGAAGGCCTGGGTTGAGTGGGCAACACATGTACTTCATTCTTTTTTTTTATTTTTTTTTTTTTTGCTTT
>CM053593.1:281864007-281885639 GCA_028646575.1 Pseudocheirus occidentalis | reverse complement strand
TCACTTATCACTTCTTCAAAAATATCCCCAGAAGAAAACTCCTAGAAATGTTATTGCCAGGTTTCAGAATACCCAGTTAAAGGAGAAAATATTACAGGCTGCCTAGAGAAAACCATTTGAATACTGCGGAAACACAAATAGGATAACCCAGGATCTGGCAGCTTCTACACTGAGGGATCGAAGGATCTGGAATATGATATTTCGAAGATTAAGGGAGCTGGGATTAAAACCAAGAATCAACTACCCAGCAAAATTGAGCATTACTATTCCAGGGGAAAATATGGTCATTCAGTGAGGTAGAGGACTTTCAAGCATTCCTGCTGAAAAAACCAGAACTGAACAGAAAATTTGACAATCAAACACAAGAAGCATGAGAAGCATCTACACACTCCAAACACCAAATAAAAACATTTAAGTTGACTTGTGAGTTCTTGCTGAAGAGGTAAAGACAAGAATGACCATAGGAATCACACGGTGAATTGATGTATGATACCCTGGACGGCTTGAGCAAATCCAGGCCAGTGTACAATTCTAAGCCTTTGACAAATTTCACAGTTGCTTTTTTTCCCCCATGAAGTTTAAAATAAACAATTAACCTATTTCCATAACCTATATATATATATATATGATTATTTGTTAGTGCATTTTGATTTTAGAAAGTTATGATTACAAATAAGTACTTGTGGTGGATTTGTACATAGATGGAAATGTATAAATCTGCAAGATATAATTGTTTATTTGTGAAATGTATTTTATTCTCGAATCATCGTGAACTTGTACTATGATTAATAGTTGTTTATATTACTTGTTTCCACCAGAATCTTTATTTTCTTATGAGAATAACACCATGATGTCTTTCTTCATTCTTAGATAATGATATTGGGAAGCTTTTATCACCTTTCAAGATTTCTGATAAACAAGCTGAATGGATAGAGAATTGCAGAGTACAATTTTGCCAAACTATGAGGACCAAACCTAGTATCATCAGTGGAACTGGTGAGTTTTAGGGGAATTTGGCCACGTGCAGTGGAGTGACATGGAGAAGCTTGTAATGACTATCAGGAAAACTTGAGTTGTCTAGAAAAATCTCATGAATCTCCTTGAGATTTGGATAACAAGAAAATTAAGTAGAAAGGCTGCTCTCTGAGAAACCCCCAAATTCATTGAACTGTACACAAAGTGTCATTGTGTCATAAAAAGAAACTAGAAAGCTGGAAGTTGCCTGGTGCCAGCAAATCTTTGTTTATACTATAACAAATTAAGTATGAATCCTTATATTTAGATGTTGACTTCTTGTTTTTTGCTCTAGACCCCACAGTGTATTTTAAATTAATACATAAATATACTATGTGTGTTCAAGTTTTAATATATGAAAATAAACCAGTATGTATCAGCTTAAGGACATGGAGGAAAACTAAATATTCTCTTAGTGTTGTTCAGAGTTAATTTAATATTCAACCTGACAAAACAGATCTGATTGTTGTGGAGGTTTTTCTAAAGTTTATGAAACTCAGGCACTACCATTAGTCATACTACTTTAATCTAAGTCCAGTAAAGGTGTGTTTATGGGATACCTACAGCATTCCTTGTACTATGCCAAGAGAATTGGAACTTGGTTCAGAGGGCAATTAGGAAATAATTTTCTAGCCAAATCACTGCCTACCGGATTCTTAATAATGATCAAAGCCTTTCATGTTTTTGGATCTCAGAGATAAATTCTTTCTTATAACTCTTCGTTACTATACACATACTCTGTATGACTTAAACATTTATATATTTTTAGGGTAAGAGGTCTTTTTGTTCTAATTTTGCATTTCTCAGTTTCTTGCTATTTATTAAAATATATGTGGTTTTCTGTTCTCAAAAATGACAAAAATATCATTGTCTGTCATTTCTGACCTGAAATTTCCAGATAAGCAACTATAAATAAGTATGCTGGTTAAGGCTAACAGTTTATGAAATTTAAAAGACCACTTGAAGTTAGTGTACTATACCAAATGTTTTTCCAATAAAAGGAGAATAATGAATAATGAGAATAATAATAATAATAATAATAAAGAGAATAATGAATCAGTTCAGGAAAATACATGGATATATAAATTAATTGAACTCCCACTTATATAACATTTTTCATTGGACTTATACTTTATTAGATATAGTGCCTTATATTATGATCTTGGGATTTTTCAGTTACTAAACTTGAACTGGGTTCAAACTATAACTACTTTTTTTTCTTTTTTAGAAAGTAACGCTACTGAAGTTCTAGTATATTACTGTTATACTATTCACTTTATATTTAGGATTATACTCTTGAAAACCTTTTGAAAAATTTGTTATTTTTAACAGTAGGATAAAATTACTGGCATCAGTCTTTGAGTGCTTATCTCATTTCAGTTGTCATTATCTCAGAGAAAATTTGATTTAACAACATTTGAAAAACAATATCCAGTATAATATCGCCATTTCTCCCATATATTCTCATTATTCTTTACTTCTGTACCACCACTACTAGGTTGGATGGGAAAGACAACTGAAGTTGAATGTTAAATAAGTTTATAATAAGCTGTGTTTTTTGTAGGTTTTATGATAGGATGTAAAGAAGACTCCAATTTCCCTACTAGAATCATGAAAGAAAATGAAAACCTGTTTTTATTTCATTTTCGAAGACTGTATACAAATGATATATACATTTCCACAATCCTCAAAGTTTCATACATTTATTGGCTATCCTTGAACACAAAAGAAATATTGATCCTCTGATTTCATATATCCTGTTTACCTCAGTATCAGTAAAGTGAATTTTGTTTTTAAGAAATGGTGATTTGCTATGAAGAGCAAGTAGTAATATAATTTCTAAGATAATAAACCAGTTTATTTGAATGCAGGGTATTTTCTGGAGTAGTCATTCACTGAAATAATTTTTTTCAGTGGATATTTTCTTATGGTAAAAATAAACATTAAGGAAAATAAGTTTTGGTGTCAATAACGGAATGCTTGTTTATTAAAAGCTTTAGTTTAAAAGACTTTCTAAATGTCAACATTCATGCCTTATGGATTTTAATTTGTATATTTGTTAAGTAATTAAAAGATGGGGATAAAAATTGAAAGCAGATTATTAGAATTTTTCATGGGATTTCCAAAAAGTTACATTTATAGAGTATAAGTGCCATATTAAAAGAATATAAATAATAACTGTATCATCCTCTGGAAAGTATATTTATAAATGATGTGTATTTTAATTATTTAGTGCCAATAAAGCAATTATTAATGCTGTAGTACAGTTTTTAAGCAACAGTTTAGCAAGCAATGTAAATATATTTTAAATAGTCCATTTCACCAGTCATTGTACTATAGTTATATAATTAAAAATCAAAGAAACATCTATAATAGTTCTGTATTGATTTGTATTTAAAAATAGTAAACATGGGATCTCCAGGTTTCTTTCTGTCCAACAACAATAAAAAGATTTTTCTTAGGAAAGTATTATTTTTAATAATAGCTAGCATTTATACAGTGCGTTTGAAGTTTCAAAGTGCTTTACATATAATACCTCATTTTATCCTCAGAACAACACGGAGAGAGATGCCATTATTATCCCTATTTTATAGATGGGGAAATTGAGGTAGACAGAGCTTTCTGTGATTTGCTCAGTCACATAGCTAGTTAAGTGTCTGAGGTTGGATTTGAATTCAGGTCTTCCTTGCCTCCAGTTTCAGGACTCTATCCATTGCACCTGGAAGAAGTAACATGCTTAGACCCAGAGGGCAAAGAAAAGAACAGGGAAGGCACAGGGAAACAGATTTCAGCTTGGCATATAAAAGAATATACTAACATCATAGAATCATAGACTTAGAACTAGAAGTGACCCTCAAGTCCACCTGCCGCATTTTAAAGATGGAGCTCAGAGGGGTAAAGTGACTTGTGTGTGTGTGTATGTATGCATAAATAAACACACACATACACACAATATTCATTCCTCTTCTGTTGCCCTGTATACTGATGATTCCTTACCTGTTGCCTATAAACATATGCTTTCCTACAAAAGCATCTTTTCATCCTGCTCCTGCCTTCACCTCAAGCTATTATCTTATATTTTTCCTTCAATTCATAGCCAGAATTTTAGAAAAAGCTGACTATATTCCTTATTTCTAAACCTACTTTTCTATTTCTCTTCTCATCCTAGCTTCTAACCTCACTATTCAAATTAAACTGCTCTTTTCAAAGTTAAGGATGAGTTTTTAATAGCCAGATCTAGTGCCTTTTCCAATTTTAATTTTTTTTTCAATTGATGAGCACTTATTTTCTCTCCTTCCCACCACTCCTTGACCTATGGAAGAGAAGAAAAAATAATAAAGAAAAACAAAATCTTTTTTAGAAAATACATATACACAGTTAAACAAAGGAATTTTCACATTGATTGTATCCATCCATTGTCATCAATCCTCATCCTTTTTGACCTCTAAATATTTGAAGCTTTTGCAAATTGATATCCAGAATATCTGGACCAGACTTCACCCATACTGTATAAGCATGCCTATCTTCTCACACTGTCTTCCTTCCTGTGGACACTGTCTTCTGGATTTTCCTGACACTGAATTCTTTTGATATTCCCCTTACCTGTTTGACCTCTCCTCAGCCTCTTTTATTGGTTCATCATCTAAGTTCACTGGGTAAACTACACGATTCCATCTTGAGCCTTTCTCTCTTTATCTTGATTTGGCAAAGTTATAACTTCAGTGGATTTATTTGTTACTACTATGTAGACATCTCCCAGATCTGTATTACCAGTCCTTATCTCTCTGCATCACCAACTGCCCATTAGAATCTTTTTACTAGATGTATTGTAGTTTAAAAACCTCATCATTCCCAAAATAGAACTCATTTTTGCCCTGAACCCAGTCTTTTAGAATCTTCCTTATATCTTTTCAGGGTCAGCTAGATGATACAATGTATTGGGCCTGGAGTCAGGAAGACTCGTCTTCTTAAGTCCACATCTGACCTCAGACACTTACTAGCTTTGTGACCTTGGACAAATCATTTAACCATGTTTGTCTCAGACCCTCATCTGTAAAATGAGCTGGAGAACAAAATGGCAAACCACTCCAGTATTTTTGCAGAGAAAACCCCAAATGAGGTCATAAAGAATCACACATGACTGAAATAACTGAAAAACGACAATGATTCCAATCTACTTCCAAATCTTGTTGTTTGTGGCTCTACAGTATTTTTCACTTCTGTCTCCTCATGCTACCATCACCATTCTTCAGACCCTTGGCACCAGAACTTTTCTATGGTCCCTCAGTTGGTCTCCCTGCCTCAACTCTCCTAATTTTTCAACTTACCATCTACTTAGCTGCCAAAATATTACGTAATGCTTTTTTAATAACCACTTTCATCTCCTCAATTAACTTTAGTGTCTCTTTAGCATCATCTTCACTAGCATCAAATGCAAACTCCTTTGTCATTTAAAATATTCTATAGTTTATTAAAGCTTAAGACAGAACTGACTTTTGGGGCTCCCTGTATTTCTTCTCTTCTTCCTGCTTTCCAGAAAACTAGCCCTCTTTCTTTTCCTCACAAATGACATCCTAGTCATTTATATGTGTGTATTTTCTCATCCCAGAAGGAATGTGAGTGCCTTGAAGGCAAGGACTGTTTCATTTTTGTGTTTGTATCCTCCTAGAGGATACCTAGAACACCTAGATCAGTGCCTGGCACATAATAGGTGCTTAATAAAAGCTTTTTGATTTAATGTAAGTATAATCATTTCTAATCACTATTTCCTTTTCTCTTGAGATGAGAACTTAAATTTGAGTTTGGTTGATACGGTTCAGACAGAGTGAAAGACTGAATCTGACTATAGTTTTCAACTTTGAGATTTTCCTAATTGTAGTATTGGCTCTAGAAGAATATGAAAAATCGTGACGCAGGACCATCACAGGCATTCTTATTTGTTCTATCTCATTGTGCCACATTCTACAATAACAGTAAACACCTGAGGGGAAAAAAAATACAATAGGGACCCTGCCTACCAGCCTCCACTAATCTTTTCTAGCATCTACCCATTTACTCTTATTCCAACATGATTTATTTAGTTAGTTTTGCCTCCCCTTTTTTTTGAGGGGGAAGAGCAAGGTAATTGGAGCTAAGTGTCCCACCCAAGGTCACAAGGCTAGTAAGTGTTAAATATCTGAGGCCTGATTTGAGCTCAGGTCCTCCTGACTCCAGAGCCTGTTGTGTATTCACTGTGCCACCTAGCTGCCCCATGATTTGCTTTTTTAACCACTGATTGACCTAAATGCCCTCATTACCAGAGACAAGCCTGGAATATTCTATACCACAGAGGTCTTTTGTTTTGGTGTTTTTGAGGAAAGCTGATAGTATATTTTTTGAATGGGAACAGGTTTGTTCTTTGGCCTCTAATTTGATGAACAGTTTTTGAAAATCAGGCCTGCAGCACCTCCGAGACTTTTCAGAAAATCAAAGAAAATAATTCTGTGGTCTACAAACTCTTTCAGTCCTCTAGGTTCAAACTTACAGACTTTGTGGCTGGAGGTCTATGAGAACTACTAAGCAGTCTTTTCATTTTTCTTTGCCTATCTAGGCTTTCACTTTCCTCATCTGTTGTTCCATAATCTCCAGTTTAAGGATTATCTTCCATAAAGAAGATTGAAAAAAGCAAACTATTAATCAAGTATTCTTTGCTGCCCTCTACCCTCTTTCCAGTCTTCTTATTCTCTCCCATCTATTCTACGATCAAGTGACATCGACCTTCTTGTTCTTCTTCAAAGAAGACCCTTTGTCTCACAATTCTGGACATTTTTACTGGCTTTTCCGTGTTCCTTGAAGGCTCTCATTCCTCATTTCTTTCTCCTGGCTTCATTCAAGTCTTAGATTCAGTTATCTTCTTCTAAAGGAAACTTTTTACTACCCTTCTGAATTCTAATGCCTTCCCTCTGTTGATTATTTCCCATTTATCCTGTATATATCTTGTTTGTACATAGTTATTTACATTTTGTCTCCCTCATTAGATTATGAGCTCCATGAGATGAGGGACTATCTTTTACCTTAACAACCCCAGTACTTAGCACAGTGCCTGGCATATAGTATGCATGTAATAAATGTTTGACTTACTTTTGCCAAAATATAAGCTTTCACCACTTGTATTATAATATGCAAACAGATGGAAGTTTTTGTAAAAGAATATAGTTATATAATTTTATAATTATTATATTATATAATTATTATATTACAATATAATATACTTAAATAATTTTGACAGAAATAGGCTAATTCAAAGAATAGTATCAATCAAAAACACTAGTCATATCTGCTATTTGACTGAATTGACATATCCATGTGCTCACTAGTCATTTCACTGAGAAGGGTTAAATAAGTTGTACGTGTACATTCTTGTTTTCTGCCCTTCCTCAGTTCCACCATCTTCCCCCAGGTTAGATGAATGATAAACAGTGGATCTGTAACTTCATATATTTTCTCACTTGATTATTACCTTTCACTCAGCTAAGGTTAAAGTTCAAGAAAGTTCTTCATAAAAGTTCAACATAAAAATATTAAACACATTCTTGTTTCCCAAGTTGGAATTTAATTTGCCTTACCAATATGTGTACCAAACATCACAATATCAAAAACTTTAAAGCATAAATAATTAGAACTAAGAACAAAAGCTTTTAGATAAGAATTTCCCAAAAGTTAATATTCTGTCTTTGCAGAAATTACTTTACTCAGCATTATAGGTATGAATATTTAATAAACATTTTGATAGTAAATTGATCTTAGTTATATTCTAATGAATGAAAAGTAACAAGTTCAAAGAACATCAATTAATTTCTGGCCAACTTTTTAAGAAGCTGCCAAATGCATATATTTCTGTTTATTATTACAGAAAATCTAAAAGAAGTATAGGGATTTAAGAAACTCTTAAGTAACTTAAAATATAATCATGCAGATAAAAATAATATGCATTAATCAATTACCAAAAAAAAATATGCCCTTTCCATCCAGTTGACTGCCAAAGTCTGCTGGTTCTATCTAAACATTATCTTTTGAATTAGTTCTTTTTTTTTCCATGACTGTCAATACTATCTTAGTATTATGATTGGAAGGAAGAGGACAGAGTATGAGATAAGAGGGCCTGGTTTCAAATCTTAATTTTGCCATTTATAAGTTTTGTGGCTCTAGATGAGTCACTGAACTTTTTTTGGATCTTATTGTTCTCATATGTAAGATGACATAGAAGTTGAGCTAGATTATCTCTAATGTCCCTCCTAGTTAAAATTCTGTGATCCCACTGGATTATCCTAGGTTAGTTCTTCATTACTTGAATTACTGAAATGCCATAAACTCTCTTCTCTGCTTAAATTAGCTAATTCCCCTCTCTTCCTTTACCCACATTCATCCTGAACATCCCTTCCAGATTCGTTTTCCTACAGCACAGATCTAATATCATTCTTTTTATCCAAGTACTTAAAAAGTTCTGTTTTAGCTGATGTGCCCTACCCCTACTCATGCTTATTACAAAAACTATCTCCCCTTAGTTGACATTTTCATGAGTTTCTGTGGCCAAAACATTTGTCACCTAGTGGCCAATCTTTGGGAACCAAATGTTTTTACGCTTGTCTAGGCTGATAAACAGACTCTAAGCCTTCACTGGCCTTATAACTGACATTTATCTAACACTTTGGTGAGGTGCTTTCTAAACATTGTCATTTGAGCTCAGGGAAGATATGCAGTAGATACTACCTATGTTATCTTTATATATAGGAAATCGAGGCTGGGAGAAATCAAGTGACTTGGGCATGACTGCACAAGAGTGTAAATGACAGAGGTGGGATAGGAAACCATGTCTCTGCTGACTCTTGAGCTCTGTATTCTTTCTATCGCACTATACTTCTGTACTCAGAGACTTTTCAGTTTAATAGAACTTGCCAGAGTTTACTGGCACAAACTTTGAGAACACAGGGTCACTTCCATACCATAGTGAGGCATTATTGATTAAAAATATTCAAAGGTTCCCTGCTGCTTGCCAAATAATCATTTTCCCTATTATCATATTTCTTCTTCAGTCCATTATACAAATTTGATTGTCTAGTTTCATTAATGGTATCTTGTCTCATAAACTGTAATATTTTTATTCTAAGAACTAGACGTCTGTTAGAAAAATTCACAGTGGAAAAAAATTCCACAGTTTATGTAGATTCTTGATACGTATTTAAAAGAATTCTAAATTTGGTCACTGATATTTTATACTTTCCTTTCTGGATGGACGCATTCTACAATTATTTTAATCTCTGATTGTGCCATAAAAATAATGTGAGCAGCCACTACAGACCCTGTCTAGGTGAATGTGGCCCCGATGTTTTGTAGAGCAGAGAACTGAAGCCCAGGGAGATTAAACCATTTGCTGAAGGGCGTGAGGATGGCGTTATGCACTGGAGGCCGGGCCTCAGTCTTCCAGGTCCTCTGATCTCCGCCTCCAGGGAGCTCATCCTTAAGGATATAGACGGTAGAGTATTTTACTCAGTTAACATAGTGAAGGTATTGATCGTTACTGATCGTAACGCCATCTCCGCTTATTTTGATATCTCTACCTTCTTTTGGATTCTGCCCTTGGAACTCTTCTGGACTCCAGTTTTCCTTCTTGGTCCTCATCTGAGTCTAGGCCTCCACTCACTTCTAGGCCATTTCCATTCTCTGCCTCTAGGAACATACCTCTCTACTTCTCTCCCTCCTAACTCCCCTTTATGTGTTATCTTTCTCTATCAGATCCCAAGTTCCTTGAGAGCAGGGACTTTCTTGTTTCCTTGTATTCTAGTTTTTAGTATAGTTCTTGGCACATTGTAAGTACTTAATAAATGTACTGTATTCTTATTTTCTAGCAATAATTAGTTATGTAAGTAACAATGAAGGAAACCAGGAAAACTAAGGAGAAATATTTGAGGTTTGTCTGGATCAGTAGATATGACTATTCATTGGAAACAGAATACATATATAACCCATAGTCAGTTTTGCAAATGCGCACTACTAGTTATAACAGAGACTAGACAAGGTAAGTATTCAAGTCAGTCACTACTTTTGAAAATATAATAAAAGTGTGTGCCCTAATTCAAAGAGGCTATTAGAGATTTCATGTGAAGTGTATTATTACTATAGAGAACTGTGATATGTAGGTCACCTATCATCATGTTAAATTGAGTTTCATGAAAAAAAAAAACATTGCAAAGCCCCCAGTAAATTGTTAATTCCATTCAGTTAACAAGTATTTATGTTCAGATTTGATTAAGAATTTTCTCAATTCAATGATGAATATATAGTTGCATATCTAGCTAGCTAAAATTGATTTTTGCTCCTGAGTTTCAAAAAATTTCTTAGCAATGTTCAATTACTTAGTAACTGTTACATTAATTGAAGCACTGAACTAAAATATTGACATAATGCCAGTATCTGGATATTTTGTCCCCAAATTTGAACCACTTAAGATGCAATTAAGGCTGAAATGGATGCTTTCATTTTAGAAATCATTCTTTGACTTTATTCTGGGTACAAAATAAGTAGCTTGCATCTTAGATTAGTATGAATTTGTATTGCTAAATTCTGAATAAAAAGTTTACTCAAGATATTGCTCATTCAGAGTGAAATTAAAACCTCAAGGCAGACAATCGTCAGTTAAACTTGCAACTGATTTTTTTGTTGTCCTTTTACATATTATTTATTACATATCACATTACTTATTAAATGTTATGTATTATGGACAAGTCTTAGTTATCTTGCAATTGACTTCTTTGTAGTATTCTTACTTGTTATTTCTTGTTGCTGTTCCATTGTTTCAGTCGTGTCTTACTCTTTGTGACCCCATTTAGGATTTTCTTGGTCATGACACTATAGTGGTTTACCATGTCCTTCTCCAGCTCATTTTACAGATGAGGAAATTGAGACTAACTGGGTTAAGTGACTTTCCCAGGGTTACACAGCTAGTAAGGGTCTCCATGTGTGCTGTGGTCCAGCCGTACTGTACATTTTGCTGTTCTTCACTTACAATGTTCCATCTCTCATCTCTATGCCTCTGCACTGATTGTTTCCTATAACTAAAATGTTTTCCCTTCCAACCTCCATGCCAAGCCCTGGCTTCACTTGAGCATCAGTTCAAGTGGTACCTCTGGTAGAAGTCTTTAATTTTAGTTCCTTCCCACTTTTAATTATTTTGTATTTATTATGTACATAACTGGTTTATTTGATGATTGCTGTTGTATCTCTTTAGGTTATTCTAGAGATGTATACTCTTTTTCAATGGACAAAATACTTTAACACATATTTTTACAACCTATGGAGCCTTCCCTGATCCCTCTAAGCCGGTAACAACCTTTCTTGAGATCAGAGCCTATATCTTGTCAATCAAACATTTATTGTCACTCCTTATCCTCTGCCAAATCTCAGCCCTGGATTACTTCTACTGTCTACCTTATCTTCTACTCACCTGATGCTGAATAGAACTGAAAGAATTCACATTATTATACTAACTTGGTATATAATAAGTTCATGTTATCCAACTTCAAATTGACCCTCACTCATATTGTTTGCCTCTCAATGGGTAGAAGAAGGTATGGAGGGAGGGGAAAAATTGGGAACTTAAAACTATGACTAAAATGAAATTTTTAAAAAATGGCTGTCACTGTAACAAGACAGTCCTTTTATTCCTAATTCATTTCCTTTTCTCATTTGCCACAGAAACTATTCCAAACATTCTGTCTTTTCTCCATACCTTCCCCTCAATGCCCTCAGTCACCTAAACTCCCTCTACTTCTTTTATCTCAAACCTTTTGACATCATCTCCTACTTCTTCCTTCTTTCCCCCAATTTCTGACATTGAAAGATTAACTTCTCTTCCTGGATACTACCCTCTTTGGATCTTTGGTACTACATTCTTCTAATTCCCCTCTTATATGACTGAATACTCTTAAGTTCTCTTTGTTGCCTGAAGTTGTTTTTGTTCGGTATTTTTAGATAATCTTTATCAATACTCCTACTCTAGGTATTACTCCAAGGCTCTGTCCTGAGCCTCACTTCTGTTTCTACACATCTTCTCTCATGGTGACCATGTTGAGGTCCCTTGAGTTTAATTGTCATTGTTATGCTGATGATTCGAAGATCAATATCCTGACTCTCTCTCACTTAAGCTTTAGCTCCACATCAGCAATTGCCTGTTTTACATTTCATATTAGATATCTTATAGACATTTCAAACTTAACACATCAAAAATCAAATTTCTTATCTTCAACTCCAATCTCATCACTCTTTCAGTTTTTTTCTGCTGCTGTCAAATATGACTATTCTTCTACTCTTCTAGTTTCATAACCTTGATCTTACCTCAACTTTTTATATTCCCTTAATGCACCCATCTAATTAGCTGACAGATATTGCTGTTTTTATCCATACACTATTTCTCACATCTGGTCACTTCAGTTCAGTCCCTCAACACCTTTCACCTAGATTATTACACCGATCTTCATGCCACAAGCCTTTTCCCACTCCGTCCCTACTATACTCCCAGAGGTGTCAAACTCACTGCAGCTTGTAACACCCCCAAGTGTGAGCAGACTAGATTAAAATGTAATTGGGAAATGTTTAATAAAATAAATAAAAATACAATAAAATATAGTAGTTTTCTTTTCTTTTTCTTTCTTTTTTGGAAGGGGGAAGGCTGGACAATTGGGTTTAAATGACTTGCCCAAGGTCACACAGCTAGTTTTGTGTTAAGTGTCTTAGGCTAGATTTGAACTTAGATCCTCCTGACTTCAGAATCAGTGCTCTATTCACTGCGCCACCTAGCCACACCACTATAGTGGTTTTCTAAGCCTACAGTATAAAGAGCACAGAGATAAATTTCTATTTGAGTTTGATACCACTGCTCTATGCTGCTGCTAAAGTGATTCCACTTAAGCACACATCTGACCAGGTTAGTCCCCTACAGTTAGCTTCAGTGGTTGCCTTCATTTGCTAGAATGAAATATAAACTTCTCTGTTCAGTTTTTAAAGCTTATCACAGCCTTACCCCAAACTAACTTTTCAGCCTCATTTGATACTATACTATACTAAATTTTCTTCTTACTGTTCCTCACAAACAACATCCATTCCCCCATCCCCATGTCTTTCCATTGGCATCCCCACTTGCTTGGAATGCATTTCCTCCTCACCCATGCTTCATAGAATCGCTTTCTTACTTCAGTCCACAGATCAAGCATCACTTTCTACATAAGCATTTCCTAATTTCCCCAGCTTTTAGTTCCTTTCCTCTTATACTACATTGTTTTTAATTACTTGTATTTATTCTGAATATACATTTACATACGTTTGTGTATTTATATATTTATTTACATGTACTTTTTTCTCCTACCATTAGAATGTAAACTTTTTGAGAACAGAGGTTGCTTCATTCTTTGAATTAGTATTCCTAACATCTAACAGTAGTAGTATCCCTAGGGTCTACACAGCCTGATAGTAAGTATAGAATACATATTTATTGATTGATAACAGTGTCTTTGAAAGGAGGGGTACTAGTAGCTGGGCAGTAAGAGCAAGGATTGGCAAAGGCCAGGTTACAAAGGACTTTAAATGACAAACTTTAGTTTTTATTTTATCTGAGAGGCAATGTATGTGGAGGGGGAAAAGGAGTTGGGTCATTGGAACTGAGAATAGAATTGTAATGTTGTCCGTCCTGGATTTTAGGAAAATGGAAATAGCGTAGAAGATGATTGGAATAGGGAGATCATTGTGACAGTGGAACTATTTATGACCTTATTATCTGAAATCCAAATGAGGGGTTTATGTAGGTCTTAAGGAAGATAATGCCCATATAAATAGTAAGAAGACAAGACATTCTGTGGAGGTAGAATTGACAGTATTTGACAACTACCTGACCTATGATTATAAAGAGATTGAAGAAATTAGCATAATGTGGAGGCTGCAAGCTTGGGACATTGAAAGGATGGTGTCCTTCATTGAACTAGAGAAATTCAGAGGAATAGATTCATGGGGAAAGTTACTAAGTTCTGTTTTGTACACGTTGAATTGGAGATGTCTTATAGGACATCCATTTTGAAATGCCCAAATGGACATTTGTCAGGGTGGTACTAGGGCTCAGAAGAGATCAGAGCTAAATATTCAGATTGTGGCATCATTTGCAGAGAAGGTAATAAACCAATATGAGCTAATTTAATCTTGAAGTGAGAGATATAAAGAATAGAAGAGGGGCCAGGATAGATCATTGGGGTTTTCCACAGTTAAAAGAACTACGTTTTTTATTTCTCCTAGCACTCAGCCCAATGTTCTGTACTTAATATAGATACATTATAAATAGGATCATAGGACTGGGAGTTGGAAGAGACTAATGATCTCTAATGATTAAAGTACAACCCAAATCTGCCATCTGTCCTCTGTCCCCTAAGCTATATTCTTTTCCACCATTTTACAAATGAGAAAAATGAAACCTAGAGTGATCTTATCATTGAGGTCATTAATAGCAGAGCTGTTATGCAAACCCAGATCTTTTTACCACACCATACTACCTTTTTATGTTTTTTTTTTGTTTTTTAATCCAGCTTGGCAGGTACTATGCTTTTATATATAGACATAGTGACAATATTTATACAGGGTGACCAGTAGCAAAGAGCAAAATACTCTGATTCTCATTCACCATGTTTACCCTGAACAGACATAGCTAGTTTCTAATTTTATTCTTAAGAAACTTAATATATGCAATATATAAAAATTCTGAGACTACATTATCCTAGCCCACTCTTAAAGGAATTGTTTTATTCTTAAATGTGCAAATAAATTTCATGTTATCACCTAATTATATGTTAATTTTCCTATATTTAAATAATTTAAATTACTTAGAATTCAAATTCTCAGCAGTCCTTGGAGAATATAAAAATAGCAGATGATTTCTTTTCAGAAATTTTACATTGAATGAATTCTCAGTAAAGCTATTAAAATTTAATTTAAATCTGAAATGTTGTCATGAATTCCAAAACAGTATGTTTTTAATTTCTACCTCTCACAATCTAGCTCCACGACAGTTCAAATTATTTTCGTTGCCTGTGTTTGTAATTTATAGATGCATTGCCATGCTTCATTGGTGATTCTAACATCTTAATGGTTTTCTTGTTTATTACAGTTTTGGCTGAATTGCTTGAAAAGTTTGTGTTGGATCTCACTGAAAACCCATCTGACTGCTACTTTCCCACCGTTGAATATAAAGGTACACATCCAACCTCCATTTTCATAATGTAAACATTTATGTATACAATTTAGTGAGAATAGTAATATTTTTTTAATTTTGAGAAAAGCATGAAGTGTAGAGACGCCAGTCATAGTTCGCAGAACTAATATTGGAGGTTTAAATTCAAATGGTATGGTGGACCTGTGAATTTATTGATGTAAGGAGCTCCCAGTGAGTAAACTCTTAACTAGCAAACTCACAACTGTTTTATGAATTGGTCTTAAAGAATTGCTGGAGGCCCTGAGAGATTAAATGAGTTGCCTACTCATGTAGTCAATATGTGTCAGAGGTAGGACATGAACCAACATTGTCCTGATTCTGCAATCAGCCTTCTCTCTAGAGTGCTTCCTCTTAGAAATAACATTGACGACTGAATTTTAAAATCTTATTTTACCTGGGTTTTTAAAATATCCTTCTTCACTAAAAATGTTACCAAATCATCTAACCAGTAGCAAAATAAACTGCTTTTTATAATCTCTTTTTAAAATTGCACTTATTTTTCCTTTTCTTTTTCTTGGGGGGGATAGACATTAAAAATTCCGAGGAAGTTGAAAACAGAAAGGTTATGTACAAATGTAAAGGATTCTTTAATAATCTTCAAGGCATTCTATTTTTTCCCCTCTTTGTCCATTTTCTCTAAATTTTATAGGCGGGAGGTAATAACCTTTATGCTGTTTTACTCTGTAAGGAAAGAGAAAGGAATCAACATTTATTAAGTGCTTTTATTTTCTCATTCAGTCCTTAAAAAACCCTGGGAAATAAGTGCCATTTTAATTCCCATTTTACAGATGTAGAAACTAAAGCAGGCAGACTGAGTGACTTGCCCAGGATCACACAGATGTTAAGTGCCAAAAGGTCAGATTTTAGTTCAGGTTCTTTTTGATTCTAGGCAAATAATAGCAATATTAGCTAACACTTATATAGCACTCTAATGCTGTTTACAAAACACATTTTAAATATTATCTCATTTTATCCTCGCAACAACCTTGGAATGTAGGGGTTCTTATTATCTGCATTTTACAGATACAGAGGTTAATTGACTTTCTTAGGGTTACACAACTTAGGGTTACACAACCAGGAAGTGTCTGAATCTGGATTTTAACTCAAGTTTTCCTGACTCAAAGTCTAACACTGTTCACTATTTGCTGCCTGACAATCCCGGGAGAAATGCCAGGAGCATAACAGAAGTCGGGACACAACATTGGTAGATCTGAGCAAGGCCTTTGATACTGTTAGTTGTGAGGGCTTATGGAAAATTATGTCACAGTTGGTTGCCCAGAGAAGTTCATCAGCATCATATGTCAATTTCATGATGGCATGAATACTAGGGTTCTGGATAATGGACAATATTCTCATGCCTTCCCAGTCACCAGTGTAGTGAAACAAGACTGTGTGCTTGCTCCTATGCTTTTTATCATGATGTTTTCAGCCATATTATCATATGGCTTCAGTGAGGATGAACACAGCATCAAGGGCAGCTACTCTACTAATGGTGAATTCTTCAGTTTGAAAAAGGCTAGAAGTTAAGACCGAAGTGGAGGGAGTATTGGTATATTTTCTATTTGCAGACGATTGTGTGCTCAGTATAGCCTCTGAAGCTGAGATGCAACAAAATATGGAATAATTCTCTGTAGCTTATGCTAATTTTGGCCTGATATTTAACACCAACAAAATACAGGTGTGCCATTAGCCACCACCACACCATACATACATGGAAACATTGGTTACAGCAAATGGAGAAGTTTTGTATGCTGTGGATAAGTTCACTTACCTTTCCAGGGATGTACACATTTATAAATAGGTTGACGCAGGCATTGCCAGAGCTAGCTTGGTGTTTGGGAGGCTCCAAAGGAAAGTATGGAAGAGAAGAGGTATTAAACTGACTACCACACTGAAGGTCTACAGGGAACATTGTACTGACCTCATTGTTGTATGTCTGTGAAACCTGTACAGTCTACCAGTGCCATGCCAGGAAACTGAATTGCTTCTATTTGAGTTGTCTTTGGAAGATAAAGATCACCGGAAAGGATAAAGTACCAGAACTGAGATTCTTACTCAGATTAAACTGCCAAACATTCAAACTCTAATTCAGAAAGTGCCATTCCTATGGGCTGCCCACATTATTTGAATGCAAAACGAATGATTGTCATAAAGACTATTTTATGGAGAACTCACACAAGGCAAGTGTTCACATGGTGGTCAGAAAAAATGATACAAGGACATTCTCAAGGTTCGTCTCACAAATCTTGGAATTGGTTGTGTGATATGGGAGACACTGGCACAGGACCTCTCAGCATGGTGTGCCCACATCAGAGAAGCTGCTATGTTCTATGAGCAAAACAGAATTGAAATAGCCCAAAGGAAACACAAGATGCACAAATTTAGAGTATCCACCCCAAGTGTTCTCATTGACTATTTGTGCCTGACATTGTAAAGCTAAGTATGAGCAGCTTTCCGGAGGACTGCTACTGCTACTATGAACAACTTCAAGGTTCTGATTACACAGTATAGTGAACTCTATTAAGTAACAAACCAAGACAAAACATTTGCAAAAATCAAAGTACAACTTTCACAATTTTATAGCGTAACAAGTTATCACTAAAGTGGCCACATAGTTTTCACCAAAGTGGCCACATAGTTTTAAACAAAGTACATTCATTTAGTAATTTGATCATCTGGTAAGTCCTTAATTCAGTCATCCTTAAGGAGGCTTGTTTCCTTAATGGACATAAGGTACAAATGTCAGAGTTCTCTTCCCTTAGGTCACATTGTCTTAATCTCAGTCAAAAAATCTTCTTTCTTCTTAATTGGAGATTAGTTTCCAATCATCCTGAAAAAGGTACAGGATATGGAATACAAAGTCCTCTACCCCTAGGCCACAGTAAATCATGATCTTCTCATTTTGCATTAGATACCCAAGGAGAGGTCTTCTCATCTTGACCAGAGGCTGGCTCTCAGCTTCCATAGTTCCTTTTCCGTGGTCCCAGCTTCTGCCTGAATCTATTCAACTGCCACCTGGATTGAAGAGCAGACAGCTCTCAGTTCCTTGTCCAGCTTCTTGTGCAGTTCCTGTTCCATATTGAAAATCACAGTGTCTAGTCCACCTTAAATCCTTCACAATTTCTGTTCCTGGGAAAACAAAGCTTAACAAAGCCAGAGTAACATTCACTCACGTTTCTGGCAATCTCGTCAATTCACTTTTTACCTGTGAAATTAACATAGACCCAACAATAACGTCTGAGGAATCACCACAAATCATCAGTATAGTCCCAGGACCTCTGAAAACATCAGTAAGACCCTCCTCAAGGATTTCTGTAAATATACAACAAGAAAATCCTCTTTCAGGGCTTCTAAACCAGCAGTAAGATCCCAGGGCTTCTGGGAGTAAAGAGTAACATCAAAACAGACAAATTACTGGCACCACAGCCATGCTTCCTCTCAGTTCTCCTCTCTTCTCATTTATCCATTCTTCTCAGTTCTCTTCTCAGTTCTCATTTCTTTGTTCTGCTACCACAAGTTCTGTTCTCCATTCTGTTTTCAATTCACAGCAGTTCTCAGAAGTTATGAGGATCCTAGCAGTTCTCTCTCCCTCAGAATTCTGGAGCAGTTCTTATGTATGGTGTTAGATCCTTCCTGTTCTTCCCTTTCCTATTACATCAGTAGCTTCTTCCCACTGTGAAATTCACAAGTTCTGGATCTTAATACTTGATACAATCTTGTTGATTGAAACTTGGTGTTAAGTACATGTTTGCTTGCCACTACAAGGGGCATGAGGGATCTTCAAATCCCTATTACCATTACATTCTACCCCTCCAGGATCCTTGGCCTTACAATCTCAATCTAAATGGTCATGGATCCTGGAACAAATAGAGGCATTATACTTTGTAATCCTGCTGACTAAGCCATAAATGTAAAGCCAAGCATGAGCAGCGTTCCAGAGGCCTGCTGCTGTGGACAGCTTCAAGGTTATGATTACATAGTATAGTGAACTCTCTGTTTAGTAATAAACTAAGACCAAACATTGATAGAAATCACAGTATAGCATTCACAGTGTTATAACTTAATTTATCACTAAAATGGCCACATAGTTTTCACCGAAGTGGGCACGTAGTTTTAAGCAAAAGTTATCATTCAGTAAGAACTTAACATCGCGATTGCCTCCTTAATAGATACAAAATACAAAGGTCAGAGTTCTCTACCTCTAGGTCACATCGCCTTAATCTCTCAGTCAAAAAGTCTTCTTTCTTCTTAATTGGAGATTAGTTTCCAATCATCTTTAATTCAATCATCCTGAAAAGGTACAAGATACAGAGTACACAGTTCTCCACTCCTAGGCCATAGTAAATCATGATCTTCTCAGTTTGCAAGGAGAGGTCTTTTCATCTTGACCTGAGGCTAGCTCTTAGCTTCCATGGTTCCTCTTCCATAGTCCCAGCTCCTGCCTGAATCTACACAACTGTCACCTGGGTTCAAAGGCAGGCAGCTCCCAGTTCCATGTCCATCACCTTGTCTAGTTTTTTGTCCGGTTCCTGTTCCATATTGAAGCTCACAGTGTCTAGTCCACATCAAGTCTTTTACAATTCATGTTTCTGGGAAGACAAAACTTAACAGAGGCACAAAATTTTCATACACATTGCTGGCATCGTCATCAATTCACTATCTGCCTGTGAAATCAACTCAGACCCACCAATAGGGTCTGAAAACTCAACACAAATCATCAACATAGAAATCAACAGAGACCCATAGACAAGGTCTGAGAACTCATCAGAAATCATCAATACAATCCCGGGACCTCCAAATCCCTTCTCCAGGACTTCTGGACTTCTGTAAACAGACAATCAAAAAATCCTCTTTTAGGGCTTTCAGTAAGGTCCCAGGGCTTCTATAGAAAATATCACAAACAAACATCAGCACAGACAGAACAGACAAAGATAGAGTGCCAGTCTACCACAAGTTTTCTCCTTCTCCACCACAAAATCTGCCTTCTCAGTTCTGTTCTCTCCAGCCTAAGCCTCTCTTTATATATGGTCATTAGCTCTTCCCATTCTTGTTGCATGAGCAACAGGAGTTCACAAGTTCTAGGGTTCATAAGTTGTGGGATTCACAAGTTCTGCTTCTCAATTATGGGCAAGGCTCAGAAGAAACTGGAAATGAAACAATGTGTTAAGTAAATTGCTGAAACAAGGTGTGGACTACTTCTTTGCTTGCCATTACAGACCTGTGGTCAAGCATTCTGATATCATATTGCTCTGATCAGCCATGGTTGGACACATTGAAACTTTAACATATTTGTGTCATTTTTGGTCTTCTTGGAGAATGAAGGACAACAATCAGCCAACCTACTGTGCCACTAAGTTGCCTTTTTTTAAAATTTTCAAATGTCTAATAAAAATTTGAATTTTTTTAAAAAAATATATCACATAGCTGGGGGGACAGAGCCAAGATGGCGAAATAGAAGCAGGAAAACTCCACATCTCCCCCCATAACCACCTCAAATACCTATAAAATATGACTCTAAACAAATTTTAGAGCTCAAGAACCCACAAAAGTGCAGAGCTCCCACTGAAGGCGGCCTGGCAGGTAGTACAGAAAGGGCCCATTGCACCATGCTGGGAGCCAAAAACAGCCTGGCCTCAAACTACGGCTTGGCCCCAGGGCAGCCAGGACAAGCCAAAGCTAGAGGTTTCAGGAGAGCAGATAACCAGAAGCTGTGGCAGGTTCCAGAATTATCAACACATAAAAAACATGGTCAAAGTGAAAGGTCAGAGGAACTCAGGTAAATTTGGGGGAGAAAAGCAGGTGCAGCCATCTGCCCCCAAGGCAAGAAAGCGGCATAACCAGCGGCCCTGCAGCCGTGTGGCTGCTTCAGAGTTCTTAGTCTGCAGATTGCAGGGGGCCAAGCAATCATTCAGAGGCTAAGTGCTCTTGCCTTAAGCTACCTGCATAGGAATAGAGGTCTTGGGTAGTGGTCCTGAGGTGTGTTTTCAGTGAGCCAAAGGTTGTGTGGGCTGCAGAGATGGAGGCCTCCTAATACCTCTGGCAACTGTGAAAACCCCAGCTATTTGGGACAAAGCTCTCCCCTCTGGAAGCAGAGTTCCACAGAGCTAAAGAGTCAAGTAATTCACTGGCAACATGAGCAGGTAAAGGAAGCAAAGTAATAACAGCAATCCAACTTCAGATTCCTTTTTTGGAGACCAAAAGGATCAAATCATGGATGAGGAAGAAGATAACAGAGTCAGAAATCCCACACAAAATGGTTCTAAGAAAAATGTATACTGGTGTAATGGTAATTAATTTTTTTTGATCAGATGTTAAGTAGATCCTAGTAACCTAG
>CM053593.1:281847398-281863507 GCA_028646575.1 Pseudocheirus occidentalis | reverse complement strand
CCAGAGCTATTAGGGGGGTGTTGCAGCCTCCCCTAGCTTTGGCTTGCTGAAAGCGTTCCCCAGGACCACCACCCAAGACCACGATCTGGATCCAGGCTGATCAACGCAAGAGCACTTGGCCCTGATCAATTGACTCAGCCCTGCTGTGGGATCCACAGGCCAGGGGCTCTGAAGCAGCCCAGTGGGGGCATCCCTCAGTTGCAGCAGTTTCTGCCCTTCCCCCACTGCTTCCTTGCCCTGGGGGTAGATTGGCCGAACTGCTTTTCCTCCCCCAAATTTAGTGTGAAAGCTTCACTCACTTCCACTGACCTTTAATCCTGGCTTATGCAGATTGCTCCAGGTGCTGAAGATCCTCTCTGAAGTAGACTCATGCTGTGGCTTGGGAGGCTCTGCTCCTCCTGGCCACCCTGGAGCCTATCCACATCTTGTTTTCAGGCTGGGCTGGTCTCAGCTCCCAGCCTGAGATAAGCCCCTTCTGCCAGCTGCCTTTCTCTAATCCCTTTTTTACACACCTTACTTTAATCCCTATTTTTCATACCTTGGTAGATGTGGAGTGGCTGGAGGCTGAAGCTCTTCTCTCTTGTAGACTGACTGCGGCTTGGTTGGCTCCTTTCTACCACCCCAGGGTGTGGCAGGGTTCGGTTTCAAGCTAGGCCGGCCTCAGCTTGCGTCCTGCCACGATGATCCCCTGCTGCCAAGCTGCCTTCCACGAGAGATGTGTTTTCTGTATTTTTTGAGTATGAGAGTCCTAGAATTTGTCCAGCGTCATATTTTTATGGGTGTTTAGGGTGGCTGCATGGAAGCTGTGGGACGCTGTTGCTTCTACGCCGCCATCCTGGCTCCCTGTGATTGGTATTTTCATAGATGCACAGATGCATGACCTTTTCATATGCTAGTGTGCTACATTTTTAGACAATATATTAATATCATGCATATCCTGGAATATAAAAAATGGTTACCAGATTGAACTGAAATATACCTCTGTGGATTTTAAAAATGATTCTAATCCTGCTCTCTAGTTCTAACCAGACAATCTGTACTCCTGGGAAGAACTAGCTAGTCAAGTCAACAACATTTACTAAGCAACTACTATATGCCAGGTATTTGTAACAGCAATCAGTTTAGCAGATACTTAGCACTTAGTAACTTAGGGCTAAGTATAGAAGGTGTGAACCCTGTCCCCTATTGAGAAGGTATGAACTCCCCTGTTGACCTGGAAGAAGAGTATTGGCTGAGACAGGAGGTCAGTGCATGTATAGAAGCAAGAATTCCAGAGGCAGAGAGACAGAATTGGAATTTTCCTGTTGGAGGAAACAGGATTGTCTCAGCATCTGGGAGCTGGGCTGCTGGACTGAAGAAGTGAGTTGGAGTTTTCTTGAGACAGAGAGAGAGAGAGTGTGTGTGTGTTTCTCTCCCAGCATCTGGAAGCTGACTAAGAAAAGAGATGGAGTTTTCCTGAGACCAGAATCTGGTGAAGGCCACCCAGAAGGCTGATATTCCCTCTGGGTCCTAGTGCCAGATGAAATGCTGGAGAACTGAAGAAACATGACCAGGATGAGACTTTGTTTTTCCACGGTCTGGCTGATCCCTGAGTTCCAGGCAAGAGAAATGGTGAAGGGTTTGAGATGTGCTGGACCCTGTGAACTTCAACGTGTGCCCTGAGGACTGGACAAGGACCTGGGAGCTGTCTACCTTTGAGAACTGGACGAGGACCTGGGAGCTGTCTGCTTCTGAAGCCAGGTGACTGTTTGGTGGATTCAGGAGGGAACTGGAACCATGGAATGGGATCCAGGGAACCAGAGAGACTACCCAGAGTCAAGATAAAGAAAAAACCTCCTCTTGGAGGAAACTGAGGTTTGGTGGACACCAAGGGGTGGAGGGTTTGTGTGGTTTTCTAATGACTATTTGTGATTAATGATATTTACTAATCAGGAATCTAGATTAGTGACTGTTTAAGTTAATGGTTGCCCAATGAGTGGCAGTTTGATTGTTGTATTATGAATTGATTGAATGATTAAGTTAATGGTTGCCCCATGAGTAGAAGTTTGATTATTGTATTGCGACTGATTAAGTTAATGGCTGCCACATAAGTGGAAGATTGATGTATTGTGAACTGATTGAATGATTAAGTGAGGAGGGTTTCCCCCTTAGGGAAACCATATGATTATTCTTTTGTTCCTTGTTCTAAATATTATGGGCACTGTAGTGAAAACTGTGTGGCCAATCTAATATTAAGCTGTTATGAACATCATATTGTGATTTTCTGTGATAAAATGCAATGTTGTTAATATTATATTGTGAATGTTTGCCTTGATTTGTAATGGACTAAATAGAGTTTTCACTATACTGTGTAATCCAAATCTTAAAAGCTGTTCACAGTAGCATCCGCTGGGGAATCTGCTGGTGCATGGCGTTACAGTATTGTCTTAAGTGTTTGGGATATAAAGAAAGGTAAAAATAGCCTCTGTTCTTGAGAAGCTCATGGACTAATGGGGAAAATAACAGGCAAACTACTCCCAATCCACAAGTATGGTAAGTATATCTTCTACATAATCATTAAAGTTGTCGATAAAAGTGTTAAACTCAACAGGGGCCATATAAATAATACTTGTCATTATTGTATTATACCTTCTTAATAAATAAAGCTATCTGGAACAAAAGCAAAGGAACAAGAAAAAGTACAGCCAACTAGCCCTACAACACCTCCTCAAAGATCTAGAAAATTAACCAGGTCTATTTCTGATTGAGAAATCCAAGAGATAATCACTGTAAGTAATTATTTTAGCTCAAGTGAACACAAAAAGACAAAGAGATCTATAGACACAGAAGACAGGGTTCTATTTTGGGATTGCTCCCCAAGGACCACTGTAGTGTAACAACTAAAAATTACCAAAACTATGTGCCATGGCAAGAACTCTCAGAACTACATTAAATGGGGCAGCTAGATGACACAGTGAATAGAGCACTGGCCCTGGAGTCAGGAGGGTCTGAGTTCAAATCTGGCCTCAGATGCTTGACACTTACTAGCTGTGTGACCTTGGGCAAGTCATTTAACCCCAACTGCCTTGCCTTTCCCCCTCAAAAAAATGACCCACAACTACACTGAATGGATTAATATTATTCAACATGAGAGAATAGGTACAAAATGGAAACTTTGTCACTGACTACCCAGTTCTAGTGCACAGATCCAGGGCAGAAACAAGTGATCAGCACACAAGGATGGCATTGAAGGGTAAGGAATGGTAGCAGGTCCTAGGATAATACTGAGGAAGTACCAAGTTCAGAAGCAAACATCATCTGTATGGCTCTAACCAACAGAGTGAGGACTCAGATCCAGATCCAAGTTAAGTCTGGATTCTGTGGGGGTACCAAACACGGCAAGTATCCCACACTATAGAGAAGCCTATCACTTTGAAATTGCATAACTTCCCATTTTGCTGATAGCAGCTAAACCCAACAACAATCTGCTAGAATTTCAAGCAGAGGTAATTCAACAAGAGTGTTGCTCGAATGTAAACTTGGGTCAAGAATTTGCAGAGCTCTATGGATTAGAGAAATGCAAACTGAAACAACTCTGAAGTATTACATCACACTTATCAGATTGGCTAATATGACAAAATAAGAAAGTGATAAATGTTGGAGAAGATATGGGAAAATTTGAACACCAATGCATTGGTGGTGGAGTTGTGAATTGATCCCACCATTCTGGAGAACAATTTGCAACTATGCCCAAATGATTATAAAACTGTGCATACCTTTGACCCAGCAACACCACTTCTAGGTCTGTATTCCAAAGAGATCATAAAAATGGAAAAAAGACTCAGAAGTACAAAAACATTTATAGCACCTCTTTTTGTGGTGGCCAAGAACTGGAAATTGGAGGGATGTCCATCAATGAGGGAACAAGTCGTGGTATATGAATGTAATGGAATATATTGTTCTATAAGAAAAGATAAGCAGGCAGACTTCAGAAAAATCTAGAAAGACTTATATGAACTGATACTGAGTGAAGCGAGCAGAACCAAGAGCACTGTACACAGTAACAATAACAATGACTCACTTTGATAGGCTTAAATTAGCTCATTTCAGCAATGTGAGAATCTAAGACAACTCCAAAAGACTGATGATGGAAAAAGCCATCCACATCCAGAAAAAGAACTATGGGGTCTTAATGCAGATCAGAATATGCTATTTGAGCTCGCTCTCTCTTTCTCTTTCTCTTTCTCTCTCAATCTCTCTCTATTTTTCTCTCTTTATCTATCTCTTTCTCTCTTTGGTTTCTTCTTTCTCGTGATTCCTCCCAATGGTTCTAATTCTTTTCAACATGACTAATGTGAAAATACGTTTAATATGAATGTATATGCAGACCCTGTATCATATTTCACACCATCTTGGTGAAGGGGAGAGCAGAGAAGGAGAGAAAATTTAAAACTCAAAATCTTATGGAAGTGAGATAAAAATTAATTAATTAAATTTTTTTTAATTGTAGAGCTCAGACAAGGAGGGCAGAAATCAGCCTTTGCCCTGAATCAGGCCGCTCTGAGAAAAATGAAGGCTTAGAGGTCTTCAACCTGAGTTGTTCTAGAGATACTGGAATATAACATTCAATATCCGTAAGAAACCAGAAAAAAATGAACCTAGGGTTGTTTTATACTAAGTTATCTGGAATACTTTTTTCCCATTAAATAAAATATATATGCATTAAAACTGCATAGGTATAGTTTTCTAGCAGAATAATACAAAGATGGTTATTGTATCAAACTCTTAAAATTCACAATCTGTGCATAATAAAGTATAAAATCAGAGATGCAAATAACATAAAACCCAACTGATAGAGCTTGCCTGTCAAGAGATATGCAATGACTATATATATATATATATATATATATAACTACAGAAATATGAAAGAATATGAAAGGCTTAATATTTCTAATAAATAAGTCATTATTGAATAGTCTTTGAAATATGAGGAGAGAAGTAAAAAACCTACTCAAAGTGCTAGGTCATCTGAACTCTTGGTTTGCAACTTTTGTAACAAATAATTTCATAAAGGGTCTACTAGGGTCAGAGGACACTGAGAATAATAATTTTAGATGCTATATGACTTCAGTGATTTCACACAGATGGTAGTTATGCACTTTCTATTTTGCACATATTCAATTTTGGAATTGGCCAATTATCGAAAGTACAAAAATGTTGACTAAAAAAATTGCTCTGTCAAAATTTTGCACATTATATGTGCGTATACATATATTAGATATGCAGAACTGCTGGTTTTGGTAGTGTCACAATACAATTTTTTTTCAATTTTCTTCTTTTTTAAGTTAATTTATTTATTTTCAGTTCACAACATTCATTTCCATAAGTTTTAAATTTCCTCTCCCTCCTCACTCCCCAAGATGGTATGCAATCCAATGCAGGCTTTACACATAGATTCCCATTAAACATACTTTCACATTAGTCATGTTGTATAGAAGAACCATAATAAATAGGAGGAACCACAAGACAGAAAAAAACACACACAGAAAAAGAAAAAGAAAACAGTCTGCTATGCTCTGCATTAAGACTCCATAGTTCTTTCTCTGGGTATGGAAGGCACAATACAATTTTTTTTTTAATCAACACACATCTGGGACACAAATGATCAATCTTCAATTACTCAGTAATTTTCTATCTTCAAGAAAGAAAAAACCCTACCATTTATCATAGTAAAAGATTGACTATTTTTATGTTTAAACCATTAATATTTTTCATTTCCCTACTTTAAAAAATAGCAAGGAGAAAAACCATATTATGATCAGAAATTATCATTGGCATTTTGGATAAAACCCTGAACAACTCATTAAATTTAGCTCATATCTCCACAGTACTCTATGGTTTACTAAGTACTTGAATCATGAAAGCCCTAGGAGATATGTAAAACAGCATTATTATCCCCATTTTATAGAGAGATAGGCAAATTGCAATTCAGAGATAAGCCAATCAGTAAATCAACAAACATTAGGCTATCAGAAGTGATTCTCCTCAGTCACAGGG
This sequence comes from Pseudocheirus occidentalis, assembly GCA_028646575.1. Lineage (NCBI taxonomy): Eukaryota > Metazoa > Chordata > Mammalia > Diprotodontia > Pseudocheiridae > Pseudocheirus > Pseudocheirus occidentalis. The sequence continues at coordinate 281,857,471 of CM053593.1, read as the reverse complement.
CTAGTAAATGGCACAACTAAGACTCAATGAATTCAGAACTTTAATCTCAAAGTTCAGTATTATTTCTCATATACCCATACTTTTCACAGGCATACAAAACATGTTTTAGGCAACATTTAAAGAAAGAAGAATTAACAAACTCCAAAGTGAATTCCAGGAAATTTCATCATCCCAGTAACAAAGTTAATGTAAGGGAGCACAGTTTCTTCCAACATATTAGAAATTTTACAGCTTCAACAGTCAAGGAACAGGAACTAAGACATAAGAATTACAGGAAAGGTAGTTATCTGCATTGACCCATAAAGTCCATGACCAAAAATTCCCTATTCTAACTAAAACCCCTTTCTTTACACCCCTTCTAGCCCTACCCCCAAGAGAAAGGGGATTTCTTGATTTTAATTGCTAATCTGAAAGTTTGTTTCTGGTTTTTTTTTGGAGGGGTGCCATGGTCTGCTGATGACTTGGACTCTTTTGCCAACTCTCACTTTGTTATTGGGCTGAAAGTCTTCAAACCATCAGGTTCAATGGAAGAAAAATGTATCAAAATGGATTTTGCACATTGAAAGTACCCTTGACCCCTGGGGCCTTCCCTATGATTGATTGTTCCTCCAGGAACTTCCATTTTAACAAGTAAAGCCAGGCCAGCCATGTCTTCATTTTTCTGCAGTCCACATGACTGATTAACCTGGACATTTTCTCCAATGCCTCTGTGCTGGGCACCTTTCCTCTCTCATCTCCTCACCTTCCTTAAGCTACATTATGCACTAGCTTCTCCTGTTGGAATGTAAGGCCCTTGAGAGCAGGCCGGTTTTTCTGTCTTTGCTTGGATCCAAAGAATTAGCACAGTACATAGCATCTTGCAGGTACTTAATAAATGCTAGTTGACTTAACTTACTTGACATATTAAAAGACAGCAGCCAAATATCAGTTTAGAATATAAACTCATATGGAAAATCTTAGAAAAAAGAATAGTGGAAAAGTTTAAATAGAATTATTTCACAAAACAGAAAAGCACCAGAAGGTAAAATCAGTTTAAACAAAGCTTGGTGAAACGAACTGGCAAAAATAAAACAAGACAAAAAATATAAAAAGATGAACAAAATCAACAAAAATCAACATCAGAGGGACTTCTGAAAGACAAACTAATACACTATTGGTTGAGATGAAGATTGGCCCAATAATTCTGTAAAGCAATCTGGAATTATGTGGGAAAGAGTAGCTAAAAAGCTAAGAGATGGTAGATGAAGTGTTGTGTGTCACAGTTAGCAGAGAAAGCCAGTTTGGCTGGATCTCAGAGTCTAGAAGGAGGCGAGAAAAGGCATTCTGGAGGCAGGCTGTGTGGGGTTTTAAATGCTGAGCACAAGAGTTTATATTTTATCCTAGAGGCAATAGGAAGCAAATCACTGAAACTGGTGATTCGACAAGAGTCATATGGTCCAATCTGTGCTAAAAGAAAATTACTTCGGTAGCAGTGTGTAGGATGGACTGGACCAGTCAAAGATTTGAGGCAATTATTATTATTAAAGTTATTACTGAAGCAATTACTGTTGCAAAAATCTAGGTGAAAGAGGATGAAGGTCTGAACTAAGTTGGCAGCTGTTGTGATAAGAAAGAATAGGTAAAATATAAAAGGCCTTGTAAAAGAAGAAACATTAAGGTCTGGCAACTGATTTGATATGTGGAGTAAAGAAGAGTGGAGAGTGAAAGATAATGCTGAGATTATGAACCTGAGACATTTGAAGGATGGTATTACCTTTGATAAAAATAGGGAAGTTTAGAAAATGGGAGTGCTTAGGGGTAAAGATAATGAAGTCAGAGAATCTTGGCAAAACCTCAGTGAATTTATGTATTGTCATATGAGGTCAACACACTGAGTATTTTTAACTTTTTCTTTGTTACAAGGGAGAATTTAATTCTGGCATGTGGTGCACACACACGAGCGCACGTATGGGTGTGTGCGTAACAGACACATCATGGGGGGAGAGAAGAAAGGGAGACACTTCCAGAGGTAATAAATAAGACATCAACTAAATGTATTTTTAAAAATTACAATTATGAATAAGAATAATTAAAAGAAATGTGAAAAGAAATACAAGAAGTAATTTGGAGAGAAAACCTAAACATATGCATAATAACTCTATCTATGAAAATTAAATCAACAATAACCATCTGACTAAAGTTCTAGTTAAAATACACTTGGTTAAAATCCACAGAAATAAGTTTAGAATGGGTTTTGTTGTTCAGTAATTATCAGTCACATCTGATTTTTTGTGACCCCATTTGGGGGTTTTCTTGGCAAAGTTGCTAGAACGGTTTGTCATTTCCATCTCCAACCCATTTTTCAGAAGAAGAACTAAGGCAAACAGTGTTAAGGTACTTGCCAAGGTACCTTACTGCTACTAAGTGTCTGAGGCCAAATTTGAACTTAGGAAGATTCCTAACTTCTGGCCTATACTCTTATCTACTGCACCAGCTTTGGAATAGGTTATGTAAACAAATACTGTTATGACCTTGTGAAGGTTAAGATATACGTTTTCTTTATCTTGCTTTTTTTTTATCTGAAAATAACAGAAGTTGGTCCTTGTTTTTCCTATTTTTCTATCTTGTTGATATACTTGCTGATAAAAGTTAAAATTTATTTTAGAAAAATTACTTTTACCTATTCTGTTTCAATTTTAGGGAAATCACTAACTTTTCTACAAACAACAAAGTAAGCTTAGTTTCCTCAGCTACCAAAGTAGGTAAACCAAATGTTCTGACAAAAAAGAAATAACTTGAATGCACATTTTCTTCTCTTTGTAAAATTTTTGTGGTAGAATGCAATTATCTCTTTATTTTTAAGCATTATGTGAAATATAAACACATATGAGTATAGTCTGTAATACTTACATGTTTTGAGACTCCTGGCTTACTGAGGAAATGGAATCAGAACCTTCTACAGGAGTAGGAATTCTTTCTGAAAGTAAGCTGGTCTATAAGGTAAAAAATTTATATTATTTTGAAATATTATTAATATGCACTGCTCAAAACTGAAGTTTTATTATGAATACAATATTCATAATCTCTCCTGAGATCATGTTTTTCAAGAAATGTGTTTATTATACAGATCCCCTTGCAAAGTACTCCATAAACTTCAAAATCAAAGCATTTAATAAAGAACTTATCAGCAAGGATTAAACAACAAAGGATGACTTTTCATGACCACTGTGGAGCTGTGATATATATCAGCATATAGGGAGAAAAAAACAATAGCATATAATGAAATTTGATATACAATCAAATCTCAAATATTCCAACATTAGGAAGGAATTATTTGGAATGCACTAAAATCATTTATTGGAATATATACCCACATATAAGAGTATGATTCCCCATGTGGACAGAGGGAGAGGAGGGAAGGAAGAAATGAAAGAAAGGGGAGAGGAGGGGAGTGGGGAAAAGAAAAAGAAACGAGCATTGCCCAAATGAAACTGATCAGTTGGTTCCCTGGTAGGGCAGCTGCTACTACTCACAGATTGTTGTTTGTCCTTCATTCTGAAAGAGGACCAATGACATCAAGAGGGTAATAGTAGGACTTGAAAGTCAGCTAGATTTAAATGAGGCAGGGCTGTGCAAAGTCATTAGCTTCACTCTCTCCTCCAGTTATTTCTCTTCTAGCCAGAAACCTGAGGGTCTACTCATCCCAGTTTAATTTTTTTTTTAATAGGAAAACTAGCCCATTTTTGGCCTCATTTCTTACCTAGACTTAAATTAGCAAATGGGTATTCCCTCAGACAAAGTGACATGTGAAAAAGACCACATAAAAAAGGCATAAAAAAGGCCTTGGCCCAGTACATCTGAGGCCATGTCCAGATGTCCTGAGCTACATCTTGTCACTGGATTCAGATGACCCTGGAGGAGAGAGTGAGGCTGATGATTCTACACAGCACTGCCTCACTTAAATCCAATTCACTTGCAAGTCATGCTATTACCCCTTGATGTCACTGGTACTCTTTCAGAACCAAGGACAAACAACAACACCTGTATTATATAAATCTCCTCCATCACAAATACTCATCTTAATAACAAAATCAATAAAAGCATTCAGTACAAAAAATACATTATGGAAAAAATAATGTTAAATGTACTTGAAATATATATTTAACCAAAGTTTTAACAAATTCTAAAAATTATAGCTACCAGAGTTACCTTTTTCCATGCCTTAGCAATAGAGTCATGCAAGTTATAAGGAATTAACACCTGAAGACCTTCACAGGTGCTATACATCTGGCGGCACACTGAAATGAAAGCTCCTTTAACCACAGGCAACATCTCAGATCCAGAAAACACAGAAATATCCTCATCAAGAAGCTTCTTTGAAAACTGGGCAATTAAATGAGCACCTGTGGGGCTAGAAGAGAACACCATGAATCCTGACTCTCCATTCTAAAATTCTGAACCATCTTCAGAATACTAAAAGTCTAACCTAGTTTAGGTTCACCTAAACCTATTGTGTCCTTCCTCAGGACTCTTCATATTAGGAAAGATATTAAAGTACATAATAGGAAAGATAGGAAAGAGATTAAAAATGTAACGATAACTAAATATGCTTCATTTGGGGATAGAGCTATATTCCTGAGTTCCCTTTACTCAGTACTTAACCACATTTATGGTATTTACTTTTTCAGCACATCAGAATTAGGGTTACACTTAGAAATGGCTCTCCTCTACTTCACTGTTGTTTGTTGTTGTTATTCAGTTGTTTTCAGTCATGTCCAACTCTTCCATGACCTCAGTGAGGTTTTCTTGGCAGAGATACTAGAGGGGTTCACCATTTTCTTCTCCAGCTCATTTCACAGATGAGAAAACTCAGGTAAACAGGGTTAAGTGACTTACTCAGGGTCACACAACTAGTAAGTGTCTGAGGCCAGATTTGAACTTGAGAAGACATGTCTTCCTGACCAAGGTCCAGTATTCTATCCACTGCAGCACCTGTGGCCCTTCCTCTACCTTATAGAATACATTCAATCTCATCCTCTCCTGTTTTCTCCAGCATATTACTGACCCCTCAATCATTCAGTCCAACTTTGTCATTTCCAGTATCCTCCTACCTAATGATTCATTTTCTCAAGTCTATAAACATACCTAGGTCTTCTTCATCCTTCGGGGGAAAAAATCCTAATTTGAACCTACCACTGCCTCAAATTTATTCTATATCTCTCCTTCCTTTCACAACCAAACTCCTAGGGGAGGAAAAAAGGCTACTTACACTTCACACTTCTGTTTCCTCTCCTCTTACTTCTTAGTGCCTTATAATGATCTCATCATTCAACTGAAATATTCTTTCCAAAGTGCCTTTTCTCAATCATCATCCTTCTTGACTTCTCTGCAATACTACACTCTACTCCTATATTGCTACCAATCTGGATTTTCATGACACTTTTCTTGCTTCTCCTTCTGTCTTCATTGTACCTTCTCAGTATATTTTGCTTGATCATCATATATATTGGGTCGAATAGATAAAGCTGTACTTAGATAATGGTTCTCTCTTGAACCCTGTTACTTGCTATATACTCTCCCAGTTACCTGACCAAGATCAATGGGGTCAGTTACTATCTATGCAGAGGCATTATATTGGTCTCCATATCCTGAGCTCCATCCTACATTACCAATTACCTTTCATTTCAAATAAATATACTGCAGGCATCTCAAACTTGTATCAATGAAAATAAATATTTCTGTCCATGAAATGTTGAGTGACATTTAAGCTGAGGGCACAATTATCTTCCAGTCACCAGGGTTCACAACCTTGTGATCATCTTCAATTCCTCAACCTCTTTCACTTCATGTATTCAATGAGCTGTTCTTTTTGTTTGATCTGCCACAACACATCTCATATCTGTCCCCTCCTCCTCAATCACATGACCAACCTAGGTCAGACACTCAATATATGTCAACTAGGCTATTGCAATAGCCCTAATTAATCTTCCTGCTAAGTTTTTCCTCTTTCTCCTCCATCTAACAAAGAGATGCCAAAATAATATTACTGAAGCATAGGTATGACCTCATCACTCCCCTGCTCAATAAACTCCACTAGCTCCCTACTGTCTCTCAATCAAATACAAATTCTTGTAATCGGCATCTGAAGACATTAACCTGTCTTCACCAACCTGCCAGTCTTATGACATGATGTTGAAGAAATGAAGCTGGTTTTTTTTTGTTATTCCACCCCCACAACATTAAAATGAATGTCTCTGAGTCACTGTACCAGCTATTTCCCAAGCTTAGAAGACAGATACCTCCTCCTCCCTTCTGTCTTTCAGCTTCTTCCAGAGCACAGCACAAATGCTACCTCCTACAGGAGGCCTTTCCTGAACCCTTTCCCTTCCCCCCAGCCACTGCAATACATTCCCACCAAAGTCACTTTGTATTTACTCTGCCTGTAAATACATACATACTACCTCCTCCCATTAGAATATGAGCTCCTTGAGAGCAGAAGATAGTTTATTTTTGTCTTAATGTGACTAGAGTACTAAGATTACAGAGGGCTCAACGGGTACCCTCACATTGTTGGGAGAGAGGGAGGATGGCTCCCATCACAATGGCTGGCAAACAATGATAAAATGACAGATCCATTTGAGTAATGGATTACTTTAAGAACTTTTCATAGTTCTTGGCATAAAGTAGGCACCTAATAAATGATTATTTATTGAACAGCTGATAGGGTTATTTCCAAAAAGAGCAAATGAGTCCTCAGTAGAAAATATACAAACATTTTAGAAGAACTCAGAGCAGGGTAAGCTCAACTTTTTGCAATTAATCCCATGGTCATAACAACACCCAAATTTGCACCCATACATCAGGGAGCAATGCCTAGCTTAGAGCTCTTCAGAAAATTATCAGGTGTGCCATGGATGGTCAATAACCTTTGTTAGCCATGGCATAGTCAGTCAGTGTATTGTTAATGTATTTTTGCTTAATGGGAAAATCTTTCCCATTCGTTAATAGGTCCACATAACCTACTGGAGTAACATGAAAGCCTGAGTCACATGAGTCTGTGATGGGAGGAGTTTGCTGAATGGGTGGAGCAGGAAGGGTGAAGCAGAGTCCAGAGGAAGTTGGTTGGAGTGTTAGAGCTGAGGGAGAGAGAGGAAGCAGGCAACTAGCTGTGAGTGTTTGTTTGCAGGAAGGCCCTAGCAGAGGGAAGGTTTGGGGATGGTGGTGTCCTCTGCATTGTTATTGTGAAAAGATTTCTTTGTTGCTATGATGGATCTGGCTTTCTGGTGTTGGGATTCAATTTTGAGGTGTTTGAATATATGTTTTGATTCTATCTGCCATGTGGAGAGTCTGTTATATATTGAAATTCAAAATTACACTGGCATGTTCATAGCCTTCATGATAACATGTAGAAGTATAACTTTTTAATCAAAAGAGTGGAGCAATATGGCAGAGAAAAGCCAGGAAGTTGCCTGAACTCACCCCAGTTTACACTGGAAAAAATGTTAAATCAAGTGACAGAACCAACAACAATAAAAAACAAAAATGGAGTGAAACTATTTTCTAGCTTAAGATAACTTAGAAGGACTTCAAGAAAGGTCTGTCTCACTTAGACAAAAAGGAAGCACAGTGTAGACAGTGTCTGGGCAAGTGTAATGGGATTGGTAATTTCTCAGCCACAACACAAATCAGCATCCAAGGCCCCTGAGTGCTGGCTCAGCAGGCAAATGGCACAGCACACCAGCTGAGACACACTAGCCTCAGCTCAGCAGGCAAAATGTCAGCCCTGGAAACCAAGCACAATAGGTGAAACTAGGATGGGCCACCCCAGCACAGTAGACAAACTGCCAGGACCTGAAGCCCCAGCATGGAAAGTCAGTGACTAGGCCACTCCCCCCTCCACCAACACAAGAAGCATGGGACAGTGTTTTTGGTGCCCCAGGAGCATAATTCAACTTTGAAAAATAAGCAAAAAAAAAAAAAAGAATCATGATCATACAAATGACAAGAAAGATGAAAACACAAACTCAGAAGAGGACAACAATGTCAAAATGCCTACATATAAAGCCATACAGGGGAATATGAATTGGTCTCAAGACCAAAAAGTCTTCTTGAAAAAGCTTAAAAGAACTTTTAAAATCAAGTTGATGAAAAATTGGGGGAAGAAATGAGAATTATGCAGGAGTATTATGAAAAAAGAGTCAACAACCTGGAAAAAGAAGCACAAAAATTGACTGAAGAAAACAACTCCTTAAAAACAGAATTCGCCAAATAGAAAAGGAGTTACAAAAACTAAAGCAAATCATTCCTTAAAAATCAGAATAGGGCAAGTGGAAACAAATGATTCTATGAGACACCAAGTATCAGTAAAATAAAATCAAAAGAATGAAAAATAAAAGAAAATGTAAAATACCTCACTGGAAAAACAACTGACTGAGAAAATAGATCCAGGAAAGATAATTTAAGAATTACAGGATTACTTGAAAGTCATGATCTAAAAAAGAACCTGGACAATATCTTTCAAGAAATTATCTAGGAAAACTGCCCTGATATCCTAGAACTAGGGGCTAAAAGAATCACTGAAAGAATCCAATGATCAGATCCTAAAAGAGATCTCAAAATGAAAATTCAAAGGAATATTGTAGCCAAATTCCATCATTACCAGGTCAAGGAGAAAAGACTGTAAACAGCCATAAAGAAACAATTCAAATATCAAAGAGCTAGTCATGATTACACGGGATTTAGCAGCTTCTACATTAAAGGATGAGAGGCCTTGGAATATGAAATTCTGGGACGGCAAAGGAGCTTGTATTACAACCAAGAATCAACTACCCAGCAAAACTGAGCATAATCTTACAAGGAAAAGATGAATATTTAATGAAATAGCGGACTTTCAAAACTTTCCTGATAAAAAAATCCAGAGCTGAACAGAAAAAACTGATCTTCAAATACAAGACTCAAGAGAAGCATAAAAAGGCAAACAGGAAAGAAACATGTTATTCAATAAGATTTAACTGTTTACACTCCGACACAGAAAAAAAGATACTTGAGAACTATATTTCTCTTAGGGCAATTAGAAGGAGTACACATAGAAAGGGGGTGTGAGTATAAGCAACTTTTGATGTGGTGATATAAAAATAATAACGGGTGAAAAAAAGTGCAATAGTGTAATAGATGTAATACATGTAAAGTGTAATAGATGAAGAGGAAAGGGAAAAACAGAATACAGCAAATGGCATCTAATGAAGAGGCACAAAAGAACTATTGCAGTAGGCAGAAAGAAGAGAGGATGAGCATTGTTTGAACGTTACTCTAATTGGATTTGGCTCAGAGAGGGAATAACATTTCACACTCGTTTGGGTAGAGAAATTTATCTTACCCTATAAGGAAATAGGAGGGCGAAAGGGAGAAGAAAAGGAAAGGCGGGGGCAGAGGTAATTGAAGGGAAGGCAGAAGTGGGAGGGGAAAGGGGCACAAAAAGGGGAGGGGTTGATAGAAGGGAGGGCAGACTCCAAGGGAAGTGGAAGCAAAATACTGGTGAGGAAGGAATGGGTAAAATGAGAGAGAAAAGTATAAATGGGGAAAAGTAGGATGGAGAGAAATACACAGTAATTTCAACTGTGAATGTAAATGGGATGAGCTCTCCCATAAAATGGAAGTAGACAGCAGAGTGGATTAAACACCAGAATCCTATAATGTGTTGTTTACAAGAAACAACGTCTGAAGCACAGAGATACGCATAGAGTAAAGGTAAAAGGCTAGAGCAGAATAGATTAGGCTTCAGCTGAAGCTAAAAAAAAAAAAAGCAGGGGTAGCAATCCTGATCTCAGACAAAGTATTAGCAAAGAAACACAAAAAATGATCTAATTAAGAGAGATAAGGAAGGAAACTACATCCTGCTAAAAGGTACCATAGACAACAAAGTAATATCATTACTAAACATATATGTACTAAGTAGCATAGAATCTAAATTCTTAGAGGACAAGTTAAATGAGTTACAGAAAGAAAGAGCAAACTATACTGGGGGAGGGGGGGACCTCAAGCTTCCCCTCTCAGAACCAGAAAAATCTAAATACACACACACACACACACACACA
>CM053593.1:281831115-281846898 GCA_028646575.1 Pseudocheirus occidentalis | reverse complement strand
GCAAAGGGGAGGACATAGGAGAGAGCACATTGGGGGAGGGGTTATACAGTGGGGTGGCCATTTTGAGGTGTTGGGTAGGGGAAAGATGGGAAGAATATTTGTAACTCAAAATCTCGTGGAAAGAATGATGTAAACAAGAAAATAAATAAATAAATTTATTTTTAAAAAAGGATGTGTAATGAATAAAGTCAAGAGAACTCTAGTTCAAAAAATAAATAAAATTAAATGTTAAATACACATGCGTGCTCACACACACACACACATATATATATAATTGTTATTATTTACATGTAACTGAGAAACAAGATATACAGGCACTGGGATAGGGAGATCCATCTTGTCCTACGAGAAAGTCAGAGAGGTGATGGGGGAGGATATAGGAGAGAGCAGATTGGAGTAGGGACTATACAGTGGGATCGCTATTTTGGGGTGGTGGGTAGCGGAAAGACGAGGAGAAAATTTGTAACACAAAATCTTGTGGAAACCAATGATGTAAACTAAAAAAAATAAACAAAAGTTAACTATTTAAAAAAAATAAAAGGTGCCTCTATCTGAATTCATATCTGCATCTCCTACCTGAAGTTATTTTGAACAGACACGGTTTGTAGTAAGAGAAAGCAGCAGCATGGTAGAGCAAAAAGAACACAGAACTTGGAGTCAGAAGGGATAGCATTTGCAGCAAGCCTTGTGGTTTCTTACCCATATGACCTTGGGAACATACTCCACCTCTCTGTATCACAGCTTCCTCATGTATAAGTAGAATTAATTGAACCTGATGATCTCTAATTTTTCTTCTAAACATTCTAGGATGGGCTTTTTGCAAGCTGGTGGAGTATTCTTTACCTTCCTTAACACTTATAAAACTTCAGTGCTTGGTCCTCACCAATCAATTCCAGTTTTCTTGTCTAACTCTCCATATCTCTATCTTTTCAAGTCTTTCAAGCCAAGTTTTTCCAGGGTGAGTAGCTTTCCAGAGAACTGCTGCTATGAACAGCTTTCAAGGTTCTGATTACATAGTATAGCAAACTCTCTATTTTTTCAGTAGCAAATCAGTGAAAAACATTCACAAGGCATGGCATTCAGAATGTTACAACTTATCACAGAAAATAAATATATAGCATTCACAATGACATAATAACTCGACAACTTATCACTAAAATGGCCACACAGTTTTCACCAGAGTGGTCATATGGTTTAAGCAAAGTACAATCATTTAGTCAATCAATCACTTAGTAACTCAATCATTCAGTGGTTCTCTTTTAAACAAGGTGCATTCATTTAGACAATCAATCATTTATTAAGTCCTTAATTCAATCATCCTTAAGGAGGCAAGACATCCTTAAGGGACACAAAAGTACAAAAGTCAAATTCCTTCACCCATGGGATGCAATCAAGTTACAACTTTAACAGTCACTACTCAGTATCCTCTTAATTGGCAGTGGGAAGTACAAAAGCGTTCATTCTTACTTCACTAGTAAATTACAGTTTCATCAGTCACTACTCAGTACCCATGGAGAGGTCTTTTCATCTTGACTTGGGGCAGGCTCTCAGCTTCCATGGTTCCTCTTCCATGGTCCCAGCTCCTACCTGAATCTAACCAACTGCCACCTGAATTCAAAGGCAGACAGCTCCCAGCCCCTTGTCCCACTCTCCATGCAGTTCTCGCTCCATATTGAAGCTCACAGTGTGTGGTCCACCTCAAGTCCTTCACAGTTTCTGTTCCTGGGAAGAGAAAACTTAACAGTCACAGACAGACAAAGTACCAACACCACAGTCAGGCTTCTTCTGACAGCTCCAGCTGGTTCCTCAGCGGCCTCAGGAGTTCCAGCTGGTCCTTGGAAGTCCTTAGCACCATTAGCGCCATTCTCAAATCAAAATCACTTTATCCTGCCTCCATGCAGCTTGTTCCAAGGAAGTCTTTCTCAATTCTCATTTCTCTTCTCAATTCTCAGTTCAGTCTCCAGTCCAGCAGTGGCAGCCCAGCCTCCAGATACTCACTGAGAGAAATTCTCTCTCCCTCTCTCCAACAGCAGCTGCTCTGCTTCCACAAAGCTTATCCCAAGAGTTCTGTCCAGATTGTGCTCTTTCTTAAATATGGTATAACTCCTCCCTGTTTAGCCCTTTCCTGTTATGTCAGCAATAGGGGTTCATACCTTCTGTTTCTTTAATAGAGGCTTATTTTGAAACTAAGTGCTAAGTACCTCTTACCTTAGCAAGACAAAGGGATCTTCAAATTTCATTACTATTACACTGAGGTACTAGCTAGCAAGATTTAATGGCACTGGAATCATTCTACTTCTAACTTTTTGCATTTTTAAAGCAAATGCTTGAAAGAAGGAGTGAATAAAAATTTCTCTTAAGGAATGGTTTCAGAAAACTGTAATATTTTCTATGGAAAACCAGAGTAGATTCAACAGTATGAGAAAGTCCAAAAAACATGGAGTGTGTTAGTGTGTATAATGTATGTATGTATGTATGTATGTACACATATATACTATACAAATACACAATATGTATAAAGATACATGTCACCACTCTGTCTCTACATATATGTGTGTATATGCATATATAATTACACACACGCACACACATATACATATACATGCATACATACATGCATGCATACATATATACAGACACTATATTATTCCAAATAAAATTTTCTTTCTCTACCAAAAATAAGGGTAGCACAAGAAGATATGCACAGTTCATGGTTTTGCTGCTCCCATGACACAAACATTCCACTGTTTTTGTAACAAACAGCAGTAAAGGGCAGAATACCAAGTGGCAGAGTATAAATGGGGAATTTAGTACAAGATCTATGACCTGAAAGTTAACTTCTCTCTCACTGAATCTTTAAACCTTCTGCATGTAAAATCACAAAGTGAAAGGACCTAATGTAGATAAAAGTGAGAAAAAAATATGGGATACAACTGAAACAACCTAATGCTGACCTATTCAAACAGGATATTGATGATTAAAAATGGATAGAAGAAAACTCATGGACTCAAATGACAATTTATACAAAAGTTTTCTGACATATATAAATTTTTATTTATAGTCATATAATTATATATACATACAAACATTAATACATTGTCATAGAAAACCAAGAAAGACTGCTGCTGATTTAGTTTTTTCAATTGCGTCCAATTCTCCATGACCCCATTTGGGGTTTTCTTGGCAAAGATATTGGAGTGGTTTGCCATTTCCTTCTCCAGTCCATTATGCAGATGAGGTAACTGAGGCAAACAGGGTTAAATGACCTGCCCAGGGTCACAGGGCTACACGTGTTTGAAGCCATATTTGAACTCAAGAAGACAAATCTTCCTCACTCAAGACCCATCATGCTATTCATTGTGCCCCCTAACTACCATAAAAAAACTAAAAGAACTTAAGTCAGCATGCCAAGTAGAAAAATACTTTAGCCAAAGCAAAAAGATGGTTTTAATATAAATTAATCTGTAACAAGAATGATTGAAGACTAATAGCAGTACTGCCTTATTAAATAGAGGCAGTAAGATAAAGTCTGCTTAAAACCAGTTTGAAAAGAAACCCAACTAAGTAAAGTAATTCCCAAGATCATTAAGAATGAATAACAGAAGAAAATTAGAAAAGACCCAAAATACACACATATATACACATGTGTGTAAACATATGTGTATATATTCATATGCATTGTTTTAAATGTTATTTACATTGGTAGAGCTGGGTTTTATTTCATTTCTCATCAGTTCATATAAATCTTTACATGATTCCTTGAATTCTTCATATTCACTTCTTATTAAAACATAATGATACTCCATTTCATTCATGTACTCTAACTTATTTAGTCATTGCCAATTTGATGGAAATCTATTTTGATTGTTCCTTGCTACCCTAAAAAATGTTTGTATAAATCCTTTTTATTCATGTGGGACTTTTCTTTCAGTCTTTTGGGAGTGGCCATGGGATTTCCAGGTCAAAGGGAATAGATACTTAATTCACTTAATATTTCTATGATTCCAAACTGTTCTCCCAAGTGGTTTGACCACTTCACAGTTCCAACATAGCATTTTAGTGTGCCTGTCTTTCTGTAGCCCCTCCATCATTATTTTCTTAATTTCTCATTTCTTCATTTTGCTGCATATGAGATGAAACTTCAGACCTGCTTTAATTTCCATTTCCCTTGTTACTAATGATTTGGATATTTTTTTTTCTATTTTAATAGTCTGCAATTTTTTGAGACTTTATATCACTTGAACACTTATCCATTACAGAGTGATTTTTGGTAGTGTTACTTTTTTAATAGCTTCCTATATACCCTGAAAATGAGACATTAATCAGAGATATTTGATGAAAAGTTGTTTTTTCCAGTCAAACCACTCTATTATCTTAGTTGCATTGATTTTATTTATGTAAAAGTTGTTTTATTTTAGGAAGCTGAAATTATCTATTTTATCTTTGTGACTTCCTCTAGCTACTGATAAACAAGAAACTAAGTAGAAAAACCATGATTAATGATGTTACTAAAAAAAACATAAGAGAAAGTGATATTTAGCAAGTGAAACTTTAAAATGTTTAGAATAAAAATTAAAGTGTTGGTAGTTGTCAGGTCCAAAGAATTACCTTCTTTTAATCTATTCTCCATAACTATAAATAGTAAGCAAATGGAATCTACATGGGAAGAAATTTTACTAGGGTTCTATAAAGGACTGTTATGATAAATTCGTATTTATGAACTTGAATTTGATTATACAAAATTTTGTAAGATTTTGAGAATTCAAAAGGAAACTAATATTCTCTAGAAAATGTTTACAAACACTTAGACATAAAAACTGGGGTTCACACTTGCTTGAATGAAGCATCTCCTATTTTAAGCTTGCGTAGCTCCAAAAGAGATCAAGTTAGACACTCAGAGAGAATTGTACCTGAGAGTTAGATTATATATTAAAGAACACCTATTAAAGAATAAAGCACCTAGAAAATTTAGACTGAGTCATTAAAATGAGGAGGTGGATAGCCCATCCTTCTCAGCTACTCTTTGGTAGCAATAGGCAGGGTCTGTGCAAAAAATTGAAGCTCAAAGTGTCAGATATGTTAGAAGTTTGTTGCTGCTGCTATTTTTATTAGAACCATGAAATTTACAAACTGTCTTCTATAACTTTTATGTCAAATCTATCCATGGAAGGCTTCACTTGCAGCAACCTAGATTTTCTGGAACAGTTCCAACATTTTTTAAAACTTTGCAGTACAAAAGAACTCCAACATAGCATCTATTAGCCTGCAAATGTGAAACTTAAAGGTCACCAATAACCTCCTAAATCTCAAATCCAATGGCTCTTCTTTCATTCATCATCCTCCATGACCTTTCCAGACCAAGCATTTGAAACTGCTACATATTCCCTTTCTTGGATGGAAGCTGTGTGACATTGCCTAGAGTGGAGAGAAAATTGAGTCTTTGAGACTAATAAAGGGGCTATTGAAATAATTCAAGTAAGATACAATGAGGGTTTGAATCAGTGTATAGGCCATGTGGGTGGAAACAAGGAGTTATGCAAGAGATACTGAAAAGCAATGATTCTCAACCTTCCTAATGCTGCGACCCTTTAATACAGTTCCTCATGTTGTGGTGACCCCCAACCATAAAATTACTTTTGTTGCTATTTCATAACTGTAATTTTGCTACTGTTATTAATTGTAATGTAAATATCTGATATGCAGGATGTATTTGTTACAAATTGCACATAACCCACAGTTTGAGAACAGCTGCTGGAAAGGAAGAAATTGGCAATGTTTTTCAACTGAGTAGATGGGGAGAATGAGAACAAAAAATCAAGACTGATAAATCTGGATGACAAAGTATAGTGATGAGCATAACAGAAATAGGTCAAGGTTATAAGAAGAATGAGTTTTGAAGAAATAATAATGAATTCTTTGTTGAGTATATTGAGTTTAAAATGTCTGCAGGACTTCTAGTTTGAAATGTAGTATTGGAGTTAAGGAGAGATAGGCTGCATCTATAGATCTGGGGGTCATCTACAAAGAGATAAGGATCTATTGGCTTCAGTTTACAGCATTTCACCCAGATAATCCACCATCACCTCAAATTCACCACATCTTTTGGTTGGCAGATAATATTATAAGATTATAAGGGCAGGGACCATGTCTTATCTAAACTTTGTATCCCAACCCTGCCCAGCATAATGCAGTACACGTGGTGAGAAGTTAATCAATACTTGTTGAATTCTCACTTTCAGGGAGGTTATCAACCAGAGAACTGAAAGAGCTCCTCTATAATGAGAATACCCTTTCATTAGACAAAGATAGTAACGAAATTTCTTTATTTCTTAAAATAAGTTTTTGTTAAAGCCTTTTGTCTTCATATCACAATCATTTCTGTATCTTCTCCTTTACACCCCCCCAATAGGAATCTCACACATAAGCAAAAACACCCATTTTAACGAAAGCTCGATCTGATAATTTATGCGATGTTCTGTCATAGCAGTCTCCTGTCTTTGCCAAGAGAGAAGTTAATAGTGATGTGCTAGCAAATGTCTGACAACTGGTCCTCTGAAGGAAAGAGCATATCAACATACTTTTAAGTTTAATCTCATTAATAACATTTTCTTCATCATTTTCTTCAAGGTAGATCATTAACAAAACAATAAATCAATCCTTGACCTCCAGCATTTTCCAGTTTTCCAAAGTGAAAATGCTTATGCTGAAAATATGTCAATCAGCTCCTAAAGGCTGGTTTGAGCTGGGTCCAGCATACCCCTGGCGATACATTTCATTATCTTTTCTCTAGAATCATTACTTATTTTTCTGATGTTACCTCATAAGTCAGTGTCCTTTTAATAATCTTTTTCTTTGTGTTGTTGTAGTTCTTGTGTCCTACGTTATCATTTCTAACTCTATTTATTTCATTCCATATCAGATTATACCAATCTTCCCATTTTTCCCCTGAAATTGTCATTGTCATTCCTTTTCATTCATTAATATTCTATTACATTAACATACTTTTCTATGTTGAGTTATTCCCTAGTTGTTTTCCCATTCTTTATCACCAAGGAAAATTCTGAGTATTTTGGTATAATATTAAACCATTTTTAGGGCATATGCGCAATAGAGGTATCACTGAGACAAAAGTGTTCCTGTGTTCCTACGGTCCTTCCAAAAATGATAGTTTGAATCTTCTATTATCTTTAATAATTTGCATCCTGTGAGAGGAAATCTCCTATTTTATTTAGTTTGTATTTCAAATTATTAATGATTTACAGTATTTTTCACATGTGGTTAGTTATAACTTGAAATGTTTAATTTTTTTTTTCCTTTGACAACTAATCTGTATGAGAATAATTGTTGACCTTACATGAGTTAATGCCTTGGATACTTTGCCTCCCAGAATTTTGCAGGTGATATTTGATGCAAAGATTTTTTTTACTATGTCATAGTTTTTCTCCTTGTTCTATTATTTATTTTATTCATATAAAATATTTTAAATTGTATATACTTAAGATTTTCTAGGTTTTTAAAAGATCTTTATCTCCTGATTTATTAAGAATTTTCTCTGCAGTTACAAAAGGTACTACCCTTTAATTTTTAATGTCATGATTTTTTTATATTTAATAGTAGAATAGATATTTGTATACCATTTTAAGGCTTACAAAATGTTTTAATTTGGAGCTTTTCTGGTATATATGAGTCAGATGTTGACTTAAACCCAATTTTTCTCAAATTGATTTCCAGATTTCCCAATAATTTTTGACAAATCAAGAGTCTTTCCACACAATTATTTCGTTTCCTGGGCTCATCAAACATATAACTATTGTTTTCAATTGTTTTATTTTTTGCTTATCCTTTTTCAATGATCTACTCTGCTTTTTAACTAATTTCAAAGAATTTGGATAACTGTCGTTTTAGAATATAATCTGATAAAGAATCAGGAGACAGTTCAGAGGAGTGTGCCCACTGGCAGTTGAGAGGAGAGCCAGGTATGCAACTCAGGTAGACTTATTCTGTTATAAATGTTTAATAACTGACTGGGGGGTGGGGAGAGAGGAGATACAACTGTATGAATCAACAAACTTTTAAGTTTCTGAATTGCTAACATTTTCTTTATCACATTTTTAGACTCCACAGTCTAGACAATCAATCAATCAATCAATAAAATAATAGTCTGAAACTAATGTTATGCTTCCTCTATCTTTCCTACTTTTATTATTATTTCCATTGAAATTCTAGATATTTCATTCCTCTAAATGATTTTTTAAAATATAATCTTTTTTTGAAAGTTATTTCATTTATTTATTTATTGCTTTTTGGAGGGCAGTTGGGGTTAAGTGACTTGCCCAAGGTCACACGGCTAGTTTTTGCGTTAAGTGTCTGAGGCCGGATTTGAAGTCAGGTCCTCCTGACTCCAGGGCCGGTGCTCTATTCACTGTGCCACCTAGCGGCCCCCTCTAAATGATTTTTTAAACTTATTTTATTAAAACAGTTTCCAAATTTACAATGGCAGCTAGGTGACATAGGGGATACTGTGCGGGCAATCAGGAGTGCCTGAGTTGAAATCCAGCCTCAGATACTTAATAGTTGCGTGTGACCCTAAGCACATCACTTAACTTCTGTCTGCCTCAGTTTCCTCAGCTATAAAACAGGGATGAAAATAACATTTGCCTCACATTACTTCCTATGAGTATTAACTGAGGTAATACCTATACAGTGCTTAGCAATGAACCTAGTTTAAGTGGCTGCTTCTCCCTTTTCCATACTTCAAGCTAGCTCTTCACGTCTTCTGCCTATATTGTACTTTGCTGAAGTAAATCTCTTTGCAATTACAAATATCTAGCTTCTTCAGGTTATATTTCTAAAGTTTCCTTCTCATTTGGTTGTGGAGGAAGATCTCTGTTAGACACATACGCTATCACTTCATGACACTTTAACTTGATGTTTTCTCCATTTATCACCTTTTTCACCTTTTCTGTGACCTGATATGCACCAAAGTAGGATCAAATGATTTTAAACTAAATAAGCCTTAGACCAGAGATTCTTTTTTTTAATTGATTTGTTTTTTACTTTTAGTTTACAAGATTCAGTTCCAGAATCACTTGAGTTTCATATTTTCTCCCCTCCCTTCTCCGCCCCCCCCCATGGTGGCGTACAATCATATATGGGATCTCCAAACACTTTCACATTGTACAACAGTCTGGTTGTATAGAAGTGTTGTAACCAATGGAGTGAACAGTGGGAAAAAAAAACAAACATGGAAAAGAACGATAGTATGTATTACTTCAGTCTCCATTTAAACTCTGGTCTTTCTAGATCTTTCTCTGAGTGTAGACATCTCCTTCCATTCTGAGACTTGTAGAGCTGTCTTCTACCTGTACATTGCTGAGAAGAGTCCAGTTTATCAAGGTTGTAGACCAGAGATTCTTAATCTTGTATCATACATTTCTCTGGCAGGTCAGCAAAATTTATTGTCTCTTTGACAAAAGAAATTTTAAACGCATAAAATAAAATACACAAGATTTTAAAACACATCATTTATATTAAAATACAATTACAAGAACTAATGCATAATAGCTTGCATTTATGTAGCATTTTAAGGTTTTCTAAGAGCTTTGTATATATTATTCTAGTTTTTTTCTCACAACGACCTCAGACAGTAGGTTCTATGATTATCCTCATGTTACAGATGAGGAAACTGAGACAAACAAAGGTTAAACAGGCAGGTGTACAACTCAGGTGATATTTATAGGTACCTTTGTCCATGACAAAATGTGCTCCTAAGGTTGAATGACTGGGGAAATATTAAGATTTAGAATGTGTTGGTGAGTGGGGGACTTGGAGACAGATGGAGCGGGCTTTTACATACACTGAAAAGAGCCTGAGGAGAGTTTTAACAACAATTTTCAAAAACACTGAGGTACTGACCAGGTGTTCTCCATTTCCTCTGATGGATGAGTTGAAAACACAGCAACAAGGTGTGAGTAAAACACAGATAACCTTTTAACAGTACAAGAACATCAAAACAGGTGAGTTTGAATAATTTTGGAACGTTTTACTTTAGGAACCTATAAAAATAAATATTACAGAGAACCATCTGCTTTGGACATCCCTGCTACTTCCATACTATTTGTCACATCTGTGCCCTTCTCTCTGCTCTCACAATCCCAATTTTGGTTAAGGCCCCTATCATCTCTTATTTGGATTGCTGAAACGACCTCTCTATTGTTCTTTTTTGCCTCCAATTTCTTTCCTCTCCAGCCCGCAATTCCTAAAGAACAGATTTGATCACGTGCCTGCCCTTTCCCACAAGTTCTAGCGCAGGCCAGCACAACAAAAGGCCTGCCTAAGGAGTTCCGGCGGCTGTCACATGACCTGAGGCAACCAACCACAGTCATTTCAGATAATTGGTTGCTGCAGGTCACGTGTCCAGCTGCTGGAAGTGCTTTGACCCATGTGTTGTGCTTCCTGCTCTAGTGACTTTATCTTACCTCTAGTCAAGGTTATATGCATTTTTCTGTTTGTTTTTTGAAGTCTTTCACAATCAGGCCTCCACCGTCTCCCCAGGACGCATTAGGTACACGTACTCCATGGAGTAGTCTGTCTTCCCTAGCCATCTCCATCTCTGTGCCTCTCCACAGCCCAACATCCTTCACGGCAGGAAGGCACTCTCTTCTTACCTTATCATGGAATCCTTGGCTTTCTTCAAGGCTTGGCTCCATAGGAAGCCTGTATCAATTCCCCCTGTGCAAGGTATTTCTCCTCCTCAAATTATTTTGTATGTGCTTTATATTTTATGTTTAATTTTCTGAGTAAATACTGTCTGCATCTAGTAGAATACAAAGTTATTGAGAACGGGGACAATTTCATTTTTGTCTGTTTAACCACAGCACCAGGGCCTGAGGCCAGGCACATAGTAGGCAGTTAATAAGGGCTTGATGATTGAATGAAAAAATAAAAAGCACTTGGGACCAAACATTATACAAAGGGCAGATGCCCTTTGTATATTGTTACCTTGTGTAGCTTATGTTCATGTATGTATCACTCAGTCAGCATTTGCTTATCAAATATTTTGTATTTGTTAAGATCTAAAACTGCCCAGCACATAGTAGGCACTTAAAAAAGGAAGTTGTTTACTGACTTACTGGAAGGGATTTTAGCAATCATCCTGTTTAGCCCCTCATTTAATAGATTTTTGTTGTTATTGTTTGGTGATTTCACTTGTGTCCGACTCTTTGTGACCCCATTTGGGGTTTTCTTGGCAAAGATACCAGAGTTGTTTTTCTTCTCCAGTTTATTTTACATATTAGGAACTGAGAAAACTTACCCAGGGTCCCACAGTTAGTAAATGTCTGAGGCCACATCTGAACTCAGGAAGATGAGTCTTCCTGACCCTAGGCCCAGCACTCCATTCATTACACCATATAGCTGCCCCGTTTAATAAATTAAGACACTCAGTTTCATCCATTACTTTCTTTACTAATTTTCACCGAAGACCCAATTTTTGAGTTTGTTTTTGTTTGTTTGACTTTAAGTTTAATCAACCAAGCACCCAATAAGTATTTATTAACCACATACTGTATACCAGGTCCTATGCCAGGCCCTAGAGACACAAATGTAAAGAACAGAACAATGTCTAGTCTCAAGGAAATTACATTCTATTGGAAGAGATGAAAAATACATAAAATAAATAGAGAATAGTGACATAAAATGAATATAGGGAGTCAGGGCACTAGCACTTGGAAATCAGAAAAAGTTTTATATAGAAGGTGATGTTGAGATTTGTCCTAAAAGAAAAGAGGATGGAGTAGCTAGGTGGCACAGTGAATAGAGCACTGACCTGGGAGTCAGGAGGACCTTAGTTCAAATCCAATCTCAGACACTTGACACTTAACTAGCTGTGTGACCTTGGGCAAGTCACTTAACCTTCCCTCTTCCAAAAAAGAAAAGAGGAACTGTGTGACTCAGAGAAGGTACTACATTCTAGGAACAGGGAGTGTTGGGTAGGGAAGGTTTGATAATGAATGAACAGTTTAAACAAAGTACAGAGATGGGAGATGAAGTTCTATCAGTGAGGAACAAAGAGAATGCCATTTTCTCTGGATAATACAGTGGAGGGAAAGGATTACTATACAATAATGAAACTAAAGGTGGGTTGAGACCAGGTTTGGAATTATTTTAAAACTCAATATTTTATTATGTTTTATTTTATTTTAGAGGCAATAGGGAGCCATTGTAGTTCACTGAATTAGGGAATTGACATAGTTAGATCTGAGCTTAAAGAAAATCACTTTGGTAGCCATGTGGATGATGAAAAGAGGAGATAGGAGGTAAAGAGACAAATTCCTAGGCCAGAATAATAGTGTAGGCAAATTGCTATGAAGATATTAGTGAATGTTTCACTTTAGCCTCAGCCCTTATGCTCCACTTAAAATATGTTTGGGTGAGTTAAATTAGATAGTAGTTTTACTTCAAGCCTTACAAATCTGGAAAAACAACACCCTGAAAAATACACATTTAATATTATTCTGTTTGAAATAATATGTGCAAGAGAAGCAACACTAAATGGGAAAGAAGATCAAACCAATACACATGTTGAATTTTTCTTCTCCATGAAATAGTCGAAACCTTGAGGAAGATAAAAATGAATGAAAATTATTTGCCATTCCCACCAAGAGCTTATAGTCTAATTAAAGATACAAAACAAATAATAACCAACAGTACAAGACTATAATTAAATGCTAAAGGAGAAATACAGTAAGTGCCATAGAAATTTAAAGGAGGGAGAGATTCTGCTCAGCTGTGTGGATCAGGGAAAGTTCCAGGGAGGAGGTATGTGTCAGGTCCTGGGAACCAGAAGGCACTGGAAAAGGTTGGCAGCCATATAACCCCACTGATGAAAAAGCTGTCTGACTAAAGAGCTCTGTCATTGGGCCATTCACCCTCCTCTGACCCCCATTCTCTACCCTGCCACCTGTTTCTTTGCTCAGCTTTTGCCTTGGCTTTTACTTAGGCGCCTGCTTTCTGGATTGTGCTTCCCATTCACTCCCACTTGGCTTTGTTGACTTAGTGCTCAGACTGCTTTCCCGGACTCTTGAATCCTCTCCTGGCTTGTCCAAGATTACACTCCTACTTGCCCTCCTGCTTTGATGATTCTCCCCTCCTCTTCTGCCCTCCCTCCACAATAACTTGACTTTCCCAGGAGGATGGGTGTTTTTGTTATATGGGCACCTCCCACCACTTCTGGCATCCCCCAGTTGGAAAAGTAAACTTCCTAGCAACTCAGCCAGTCCAGTCACTGTCCTCTGATGACCCTGATCAGAGCTAAAAAGCCCAAGCTACCTCCCAGAGCCAGAGTTAACCCTAAGTGCCCTAGTCTTCAAGCTCAAATGGAAACAGTGAATTCTAAGCTAGCCTTAAAGTATGGAAAGGGTTTAGTTGGAGAGAGATGGGATGGGAACACTCTAGAATAGATGAAGGAACAAATGTATGGAAGAAGGAAAGCACACAACATGCACAAGACCCAGCAAGAGAACCCATCTGATTGGAATAGAAGATTCATATAATAGGGCAACAGAAAATAAAATATGAAGGTAAACTGGCTGTACTGTGGAGGGCTTTGTAGGCTAAGTACTTTGGACTACGCATGAGCAATACTGAGCTACTGAAGATTGTTGAAAAGGAGAGCAGCATGAAGAATTGGGATGGACACACATGCCTAAGATACTTCAAAGGCTCCAAGACTACGGAAGTCATATTAGTGTTTACTTGGGCCACAGAACTGGAGAGCTATCTTCTATTTTTTTTTTTGCTTTTTGGAGGGGGGAATAGAGGGCATTTGGGATTAAGTGATGTGCCCAAGGTCACACAGCTGGTAAGTGTTGAATGTCTGACGTTGTATTTGAACTCAGATCCTCCTGACTTCAGGGCCAGTGCTCTATTCAATGCACCACCTAGCTGCCCCAAAAGCTATCTTCTTAATCTCTTCTTGGGTTCAAAATAATTTCACAATGGCTCTTGATTCTCATCACCTCTGGAACTTCTGCTGCTTCAATATAATTCAATAACATTGCACACATTGCTCCAACAGGTTCATAAACTGAGAAACAGGTTTGAAAGAAATCTGGCCTCAAAGAATCTCCAAGACGTCCTGTTTGTTATTAATTTTTTGTTCCATTCTCTTATTGCCCAATCACATGAAACTGGCCATACTGCTTTTCAGCATAAAGTGTGTTACTACATCACAATTAGAAGCATATGATTATATTTTAAAAATTTTTATCATCCAAAATTAGCATTAAAAATAACCCTTGTCAGTAAACAGATTCCAAAGCAGTTTTTGTACTGATTCAAACATGAGACATGATTTAGCTATTTAAATTTGTCATAAACCTGGCTTTACATTGGAAATTTAAAAAGTATTTTTTGTATCTGTTGATGCTAGTGGTCATGATCTTGTAATTCACTAAAAACATAGTCAAAGGCTGGTGATTTCAATTATACACAGCTTCCCAGAAAGATTATCATTTCTTTTTAATGAAGGGAAAAAAATAATTCCACCCTATTTTCCTTCATTTTTTTGAATTGAATTTAAAATAAATTCATCAGTTATCTATCAAGTACTGGATCAAGTATCAAGTGACTGGAAGTATCAATAAAATTAATTTCCCACAACATCTTTGTTATCAAAACTTCTTTTCTGGGTACAGCAGTAGGCTATTATAGATGAACTCATCATTACAAAGATTTGGTTGTTGCATAGATTAAATTGTGATATCCTCTCTCCCCTACCACCAATAAAACAAAGCCAAACAAAACAGAAAAACTAGATAGTACCCTTTAATTCCCTTTTTTCTTCTTTATTTTCCTTGAGTTTTATAGTAGTAGTTGTTATTGTTCATCCAGATGAATTTCATTACTTTCTACTTCTTCATTTATTCTCATAGTAGTATTTTGACCCTTTTGGCAGTATCCTTCAGTCTAGCATGAAATCCATGAATTAATTTATTTATATTCAATTTTTTCATATTTATTATATTGACATAGTCTGGTCACTGAATACTCTTTCATGTATTCACCTTTTATTTCTTTGAGAAATATCTTATAATTGTGTCTACATCAGTCTTTTTTTTATTATTTTTTTAAATTTTATTTTCTTGATTACATCATTCATTTCCACAAGGTTTTGAGTTACAAATTTTCTCCCCTTCTTTCCCCTACCCCCAAGCCCAAAACAGTGGTCCCACCCTAAAGCCCCTCACACAATGTGTACTCTTTTGTGTCCTCCTCCAACGCCTCTCTAACTTTCTAGTAGGACAGGGAGGGTATCCCTACCCCAGTCCCTGTATGTCTTATTTCCCAGTTGCATTTGATTGTGTAGCTTTAAATTCTAGATTCTCTCAATTCCTCCCTTGTCACCCACTCACACTGGAAGGAGCAGCAATTCAATACAGGCTGTACATGTGAAATTACGCAGGACATCTCCATGGTGGGTATATTTTGAGAGGCTGATTATATGTTCCTCCTTCCTATCCTGCATCCCACCTTGTTTTGTTCTCTACCCTGTCCGTGTCCCTTTACTGAGGTGTGTGCTTCCTGCAACCCTCCCCCCCCACCGCCCTTCCCTCCATCACCCCCCCATACCCATCACCCCTACTCTCCTGAGTGGAAAGATACTCAGTTTAGAGTTTATGTCATACCTTCCCTAAGCCAAATTTTTTTTAATTTTAATTTATTTTCTTGGTTACATCATTCATTTCCACAAGGTTTTGAGTTACAAATTTTCTCCCCTTTTTG
>CM053593.1:281808318-281830615 GCA_028646575.1 Pseudocheirus occidentalis | reverse complement strand
GGCCGAGGGCTCTGAAGCAGCCCAGTGGAAGCCGCTGCTGCTCCGTTCCTGCTGCTACAGCCACCTCCCACTGCTTCCTTGCCCTGGGAGCAGTTTGGCCGGACCCGCTCTTCTCCTCCCCAGTTAGCAAAATCCACTGACATTTCTCTTAGCCTTTTTGTCTTCTGGCCTGATAAATGTGGTAACTGTGCCTCCAGTGCAGCCGATCTGCTCTCCTATAGACGCGGTTCTCCACCTGATGCCCCAGGGCCTGAGCCAACCCGGATTTCGGCTGTGGCTCCCAGACTGCTGAGAAGAGCCCTACCTGCTGACCTGCCTGTAGCAACAGATGTGCTTTCTGTCTTTTGGAGAGTTTTGGAGCTTGAAAATCTGTTTAGAGTCCCATTTTATGAGTTTTTTAGCATGTTTGTGTGGGAGCTGTGGTGCTTTGCTGCTTCTACACTGCCATCTTGGCTCCGCCACCAATAATCTTTATTTTAATACTGAATTATTTTAATAGTGATGTATTACTGTCAACCCGCTGTAAAGTTTCTCCACAACGGATTTCCTCTTGAATGAAAACATCCATTGTCTGTGAAGACGAATGGTTATTTGTATATGGTAATTTAAAGCTCAGTGAGTTAAATTATTATTCTTAATCTACACATAAGTTTTCTCCCTGGTAAATTTTTTGGTATTCCTTTTTTCCCCATTCAGTTCAATCCTTGAGATAGTAACTCATTCAGTAAAAATGATTTATGTTAATGTATGCTAAATGTTTCATTTTGCTTGTTTATTAGCAGTAAACATTTACTTCTTATCAGTTATGAGTACGATAAAGACCCCAAAGACCCTTACCCAAACAAATTCAGAGGTTTCTCCAGGTAGAAACAGAAGCTCTTGGGGTGGCTAGGTGGCACAGTGAGTAGAGCACCGGCCCTGGACTCAGGACGACCTGAGTTCAAATCTGGCCTCAGACACTTGACACACTTACTAGCCGTGTGACTTTGGGCAGGTCACTTAACCTCAATTGCCCTCAAAAAAAAAAAAAAGAAACAGAAGCTCTTTATTCTAAAGACAAATCTCGCAAGAATTGGGCATCACCATCCCAGATAGGCATGGTATAGGGAGACACCCAGCAAGAGGCAAGCAAGCAGTTATATACCCTTGTACAAACAATTCTATGAAAACCCCCCAAATTTCCAGATAAACTCAAAATCCCCTCCCACCAAAAATCCCCTAATGCTGGATCATTACCCCATTGGTGGGGTGACATTACCTCACAGTTTATGCAGGACCCTGGAAAGCCCCTCTTGCCCAATACAAAGATATATAGCTATGATTATCCATACATAGCAAAAGGGGGCCATCACAAAAAGCCCCTTACAGGAAGAAGGGGGGGTAGGGGCACACCATCTGATTTCCCCAAAATCAGGTGATTTACAGGAACACGAAACTTAGGCCTAAAGAGATCTAGGACCTAGCTCAAGTTTGGTGACTGTCCCTTTCATTTTATGAGAATGCTTTCACTTATCTCATTCAAGTTATACCTTCTATTTTCTTTTTTGTACAGTTAGCCTCAACACAAAACAAATAGAAAGAGTAATGGATTTGGAGTCAGAGGACTAGTATTCAAATTATGCTTCTGACACAATATAGTATCTGTAGGATTCTGAGCAAGACACTTGATCTATAAACTTCAGTTTTTTCATCTGTAAAATGGACAAGTTGAACTAGAACAGGGATCTGTGGATAGATTTCAGAGGGGACCATGAATTTTTTGGGGAAAAATCTTTATTTTTACTGCCATCTAACTGAAATTTAGCATTTTTTCAATCATGAATCTAGATAATAAACCATGGTTTTAAATTATTTAATTATATAATTTTATTATATAATAATATATATAATATATAATAATATAATACAATAATATAAATAAATAATATAAAATAAAAACAATATAATAAATATATAAATATAATATAAATATTATTATTTATTATATAAGCCTATGACTGAAGCACTGGTAGAAATCATCTATTCATTGCTACCATCTGCTTTCCCCATTAGAAAGCAGATATTTTCATATCACACTGTAGTTTTTTTGTTTTGGGTTTTTGTTTTTTTTGGTTTTTTTTGCTTTTTGGAGGGGAGAAGGCAGGGCAGTAGGAGCTAAGTGACTTGCCCAAGGTCACACAGCTAGTTAAGTGTTAAATGTCTAAGGCTGGATTTGAACTCAGGTCCTCCTGACTCCAGGGCCTGTGCTCTATTCACTGCACCACCTAGCGGCCCCCACGTTGTAGGTGTTGCAGATATCTCAAAATATATTTTTATGCTGATTACTATTTTGAAATTACTGTAGTTATTAGAAACGTTTCTGGTTCAAATATGGTTGCAGTCTTCCATTCTGCAAATGCTCATCTGATATAATTGAACAGACAGCTATTGGGCATCTGCACCACTTTGTTATTCTGCCATCAAACGTGAAATTGTGTTTCTATATTGATGATTCAGATGTTTATATTGCTTCTCAGTATTCCCCACCTGTATTTATTGATTGAGCAATATGTGGAAGGAGGTGAGTAGTTTTTGTTTTTCAAATTTTGTAAAATTGGACAGTTTAAATGAGAATTCTTAACTCTGTAAGATGGCCTGGTCTTTTCTAACATAGATAAGTACACAGTCTATGTGTGTAGGTTAGTTCAAACATGCCCGACAGTTGTGACAGGTAGGTGTATTATGTAAAGTAACTTATTATTGCTGTCAAATTGCATGGTGAAGCAGGTCATGCACAATGTTATAAGTTCTATGAGTGGAAAAGTTCGTTCTTTTGTTTTTCTTTTTATACTGTTTTGTACATTGCATTGTGAAGTAAAGGAATGTATGGCAGTATGTTATACAAGTGGTGTTTTTGTGTTATTACTTTGAAAATAGCACATATTTAAAAATAATTTGGCAAGAAGAATGTGAATAATATCAGAAATGAGAACCATTATTTCTAGGAAAGCACAGACAATCACTCAAATCCGCATGGAATAATAACCAGATTTCATGGAATTATTACTGTAATTCCATGCCTAAAAGAAATCTAAAGACTGTTAAAAGTGTTAAAATTTTGGATAAGTTATAAAATTGCCTTATTTTACTTTTCATAAAATATCTTAAATATTTTACACTTTACTTAATATACAAATTACTTATTTCTGTAAAAATTATCTAGCTTAAAAGCTATACAAAAGTACTGTTTAAAAGAAAATCAATTGAATTAAATATTTTATTTTAACTCCAATTATTTTATGTTTTTACAGACCCAATTAAGTTGAAAGTCAAAGAAAAGAACATAGGATTTACTTGAATTAATGAATGCGAAAGGATACAAATGCCATAGTGTTTTTTTGGTGAGTAAAAAGTTTTTATGTATGCAAAAGTATGTGAGTATGAAGCCAGTAAAAAAGTACACCTCATATTTCTCCATTCTGAAAATAAATCTAAAGATGTGGATTCTTTTTATGCAAAGAAAACTTAGTTTGGAGAAGTTGGGACATTTCCAAAACTTGGATTTATCATTCCATAAAAATCTTTTCTTGAAGCATCCTATAAATTTGTGCATTGGATTGCCAAGCAAAAGAGTTCATTTCAGTTGTTTTTAAGTCAAATCTGATCCTTTGTGACCCCATTTGGGATTTTCTTGGCAGAGATACTGGAGTGGTTTAGCTATTTCCTTCTCTAGCTCATTTTACAAATGAAGATGCTGAAGCAAATAGAATTAAATGATTTGCTGAGAGGTCACTAGTAAGTGTCTGAGGCTGGATTTTGAACTTCTAGAGATGAGTCATCCTGACTCCAGGTCCAACACTCTATCCACTATGCCACCTCAATGTTCCTAGGCAAAAGCAAAAGAATCTCCATGCTATTGAATAGACTTTAGTAAGCTTTGTACACTGGGAATGGTTGACCTGGTTTATGGACTGGAACTGAGGAAGAAAACTAGAAGCACTTCCATTATCAAATGACATGATACCTTCTAGATGGCTGATAACTTGTTTTAACATTTTGAAGCAGGCCTTTGGGGAATTGTCAGTCTTGCTATTCCTTGTTAGCATACAAGTGGATGAAAGTGTGTGTGTGTGTGTGTGTGTGTGTGTGTGTGTACACACACATATACACAATACATACATATATGTATATGTATATATAAATATAGTAAACAACTTCCTATTTTTGTTCTCTAGGTAACACAGTGGATAAAGTGCTGGACTTGTAATCAGGAAAACTTGAGTTTTCTTGATATGATTTTAAATCCCAATTCAAACACTTAATAATTGCTTGATCCTGGGCAAGTCATTTAACCTCTGTCTATTTCAGTTTTCTCATCTGCTAAATGGAGATAATAATAGAACCGTCCTCCCAGGGTTGTTGTGACGATAAAATGAAATGCTATTTATAAATCACTTTACAAACATTAAAACACTATATGAATACTAGCTATGTTTATACAAACACCATCAAAGAATTCTAATTTTATGAGATGCTTTTGGAAAATAAAAAGGCTGTCCATGTTTTAGGGATGATTTAAAAAAAGTTATTCTTACCGAATCAATCAAAATTTTGATTGGAAAAGAATGCCCCATACTCTTTGCACAGATGGAGCTCTTGTGATGCTGATAATACATCTGGTTTTGTTACTATCTTGAAAGAGGAAGAATCTCCTGTCATTGTCACTCATTGCCTTTTACATAGATGCATATTGGCAACAAAGATTCTTCCTAAAAGAATTTATGTCAGCAGCCATAAAAATCATCTCTCTCTCTCCCTCTCTCTCTCCCTCCTTTCCTTCTTCTTTCTCCCTCCGTCTCCCTCTATCCCTCCGTCTCTTTCTTTCTCTCCCCTTCCTTCCTTCCTTCCTTCCTTCCTTCCTTCCTTCCTTCCTTCCTTCCTTCCTTCCTTCCTTCCTTCCTTTTTTCCTTCCTTCCTTTTTTCCTTCCTTCCATCCATCTTCCTTCCTTCTTTCCCTCCTTCCTTCCTTCTTCCCTCCCTCCCTCACCCTCTCACCCTTCCTCCCTCTCTCTCTGTGTCTCTCTCCTACCTTCCTTCCTTCCTTCCTTCCTTCCTTCCTTCCTTCCTTCCTTCCTCCCTTCCTCCTTCCCTCCCTCCCTCCTTCTCTCTCTCTCTCTCTCCCTTCCTTATGAAAGAAAAAATAGTGACAATGACAGGAGATTCTTCCTCTTTCAGTGTTGTAACAAAACCAAGTGTATTATCAGCATCACAAGAGCTCCATCTGTACAAAGAGTATGGGGCATTCTTTTCCAATCAAAACTTTGGTTTGTTAAGAAAATCTTTTTTTTAATCATTCCTGTTCTACCCTCAGAACACTCAGAAAAAAAGATTTTATATATTGGTTGCCTTACCTGAAAGATACTTTTAACATTATACATAAGGTAAATCTTTCCATTCAGGATCAGTCCTGAAGTTACCATTATGGATCAGGACAAATTATAAGCTTAGGGTGACACACTTGCAGACCAATATACAGATGAAGATAAAAAATTCTCTGTCAATTTCTTTGAACAATGAAATCTACAGACTTCTGGAAAATACAGAGCTTTTTTATTTCTATTGTCATGGCATTAAAGTTGATTCCTGAATTTTCAGTCCTTTTCTTTCTCGTATAAACAGTATCCAAGATGTTGACATAACCAAAGGTGAGCTTGTAGAACTCAGGACAAAAAATGATAACTGGTGTTTAACTAAAATACCTGTATAATTTGCAGTCCTTTTCTTTGTCATATAAACTGTATTTGAGATACTGACACAACCAAAGTTGAGCTTGTAAAATTTAGGAGAAAAAATGATAACTAGTGTTTAACTCGAAATGCCTGTATATTTCTGGTCTTTCTTAATAGAAGACTGTTCTTGCTATGTAAAGTTAGCTTTGGAAACTTTAATTCCATTTGCAATGACATAGCTTTGTGAACTGGGATTTGCAACACTTGCAATCGTCAAAATAAAAGGGAAATTTATGGTATGTCAAGCTTGAAATACACATGGCTTTATTGAAGATTTCCCTAAAGTTTAAAGTTCTTATTCAAGCTAAGCAATAATAGCCTTCATGTCTTTAAAAAAATATAATCTATTTTTAGCATGTCAATATTTTAAATGTAATGTTATTATTTAAGTTATGATAAATACATATGTCACAAATTTGTTTTAAAATATTGTAATTTTACTTCAATATAATTTTCTTAATAATTCTATGTCTTTTATTTTATGAATTAAAAACATTCTTCAGAGGAGGGATCAGTAGGCTTCACCAGATTGATAAAGGGGTCCATATCACAAAAAAGATTAAGAACCCTACGACCATAAAATCTTCAAGGTCCCTTTTAGTTGGATTATGATCACGCTTCTGACATGTAAGGTCAGGAGGAGAAGGCAAAACTTGAGAGAAAAAAATGGAGATGAACAAAAAGAGGAGGAAGAAAAAAAGAAAGAGAAAACCCAAATAGGAGAATGTTAAAAACCATTACTGAGGGCCAGAAGCTGTCTGTATTGTCTTTCTAGTCTGCAGGAAGGTAAAAACTTCCAAAAGCTGTATTTTGACTAATTTTTCTTTCCTGACTTTCTGAACATGTTTTACTATTTTTATAGCACAGATTAAATAAAGCAAGATCAATGTGAATATCTGCTTTGTGTGGTGTGTGTGTGTGTGTGTGTGTTCCTAAAAATTGGTACTATTCTAAATCCATAGGATAAACACATTTATGCCTTTTTGTATCCCTCAGGACTTTTCTGACTTTGAATTTTTAGTTCTAGTCTAACATAAAATGATAATATAATTAAACCATTCTCACATAGCATATAGATTATGTTTACTGATAAATCATAAAGCACTATATAAACATTACTTTATAATACTTTATGATTTATGAAGCACTTTGTAACAATAGCTTGTATTTACATATTATCTTAGATTAACTTGTATTCCTGTTAATATATTTAAAGCCTAGAGATTCTTCTCATCCTTCCCAGTCCCATCTGGTTTTTTTTTTTCTGTCAAGAATGTGGTTTCAGGGGCAGCTAGGTGGCACAGTGAATAGAGCACTGGCCCTGCAGTCAGGAGGACTGGAGTTCAAATCCAGCCTCAGACACTTGACCACGCTTACTAGCTGTGTGACCTTGGGCAAGTCACTTAACCCCAATTGCCTTGCCTTCCCCCCTCCAAAAAAAAAAAGATTATGGTTTCAACATTTAAATGTAGCATTTGGAATTTTAATCATGTAGACTTTTGCATTAAATCAGAAGAAACATTCAACATTTTAAGAAAACATCAAATTTAGAACACATATTCTTTCAAAGAAGAAATCAGAGCAATGGCAGAAGGAGCCACCTACTTCAAATTAGAAAATCTAGGTTCAAGCCCTGTCAGTAAATAGCTGTGTGATCTTGGGCAAGGGGAGTCTGTGATTGGTTAGTTGACAGCATAGTTATTTTTAGCATTGCTCCACCATCCCTGTAACCTTAAAACAACAAGAAATGGTCCAGATCAATAGCAATTAAAACTGTGGGAATGAGAAGAGAGAAGCAACTCACAATGTAAAGCTTTTTGAAATAACAACAAAATTTCAAACTTTCTCAAGTTCACATTTACCCCAACCATCCTGAGCCAAATGCACTTGCTGAAAACAAGCTGACCAACTGGTGTTCTGAGATCCTTCTATAGTGACCTCCTTCTGAAGAGGTATGGTAGAGGTGGGGATTAGAGGGATCTCATATGAATTCCTAGAGGGTTCTTGTCTGGAAAGAATTTTGCAGGACTTAAGTTATCTTTTGACAGAATTACAAAGTTTATTGTTATGCTGACTTAGCAGCAGGCAGGAGAAGTAGGGGGACTTGCAAACTGCAGGGATCCAAGGTAGAGTTAAAAAGTTTTACACTTTGCAGCAGGCAGGAAAAAGTTAAGGGAACCTACAAAGTGCAGGGTCTAGAGACACTATTTTTATAGTCATAAAACTGTCAGTCAAAAGTTAATTATGCTAACTAGGTGGGCAAGGGTGGAGTTAGGGCTGAATTTGGGAGGAGTTAAGGAGTGGTCAGTGCTTAAAGGGACATGCACTTTTTATATCAATTGTGCAAGCATATTATCCATAATTCACTGGGACATCCCCCTGGGGGGGACTACCAGGAGGTGTGTTTTTGCCTTGTGACATCACTATGTTACTCTTGGTCAAGGTTGAATGAGCTATGTCCAATATGGTTTTTGGAAGGATAGGCTTGATTGTTTTGGGAGGTAACATGTCTGGAAGCTAGACTGATAAGGGATACAGGAGGTACCATATTGGGAGGGAGTTTTCTATTCTGATAATGTTGTTCAAGGTTTTCGGGTGCAGCTGGCCACTTAGAACAAAGAAGGTATACATTTATCTAACTAAAGATTTGTTTATAGAATGCTTTTAAAGGATTCATAGGTATTGTATCTAGGCAGACTGCTGGTTCAGGGAAAAGGCTTTTAGGCTGGGGGCAGGTGAGAGGCAGAGTTAATGCCTTTATGGCTGGGGGAAAGTGTGACTTTTACATCTTAATTGCACAGGCTTATTACAAACTGATGTTACATACATAGCTACCTGAACACAAGTGAGATTTTACAAACTGAGGTTACAGACAAAAGCATCCCAGACCCCCATCACTTCCAGTTGCCCCTTCCTTGACTTAGTCTGAACCTCCTGTATTTCAGCAACAAATGGAAAATATTGATCCTTCCCAATGATTAGAAGGAGGAAAAATATAGGAGTGGGGCCAGCTGGCAATGCAGACACAATTGGAATGAAAGGGGCTTCCAGGCTTGTGAGGGTAAAGGGCCTACAAATCTAACCATAGTTAGATCTCTCCTAGGGGACATGACACAGGGCAGAGACTAGATCATCTCCTACAACTTCCTAACCCAAAGAACCAGAGGTTACCTGGCAGCAGGAGAATATGTGTCCTCCATAGCAGAGTAAGAAGCAAGGAAAGAAATAGGGTACAAACAACTAGAAATAGAAGATAAAACCTAACTGTGAGAGAGAAAGAGAGAGAGAGAGAGAGAGAGAGAGAGAGAGAGAGAGAGAGAGAGAGAGAGAGAGAGAGAAAGAGAAAGGGAGAGAGGGAAAGGGAGAGGAAGGGAGGAGGGAGAAGAGGGGTCTGGGTATAAGTCTAACTCCCAAACAGATAAACAGATTCAAAAAGAAGGAAAAATAAGCAATCTAGAAAAGTTTTTACAAATAATACTCATTATGCTGTGAAAAATATGCCAAATCCTGCCAATGAACAAGAAGGTATGATTATATTCAGAGGATTCCCCCAAATGTAAGAGAACAATAACAAAAAAATACCAGAACGCTTCAAAAGAGAAATAAAACTGATAATATTTTTGCAAGACACTATCTCTCTTGGACACAATTTCCTTATTTGTGAAAATAAGTGACTTTAAGTCTCTACTCCTATGTGGAGGTCTCTTGAAGGTGACCTGATTAACAGAAATCTGTATGAGTTGGTTATTTAAGAAATGAATGTATTTGATGTAACCCAAGTTTAAAGAGCTGAGATAGAAATGATTCTTCAGGCTTATGCTTATTGGTCATATAGTGCAGTGATTGCAATTATATGTTGCTTTCCACAAAGACATACTTAAATATAAATTGTTGATGTAGAAGTGCAGATGTCCTTAGATGCTTTGGAAAGGTTCCATGTTCTTTAATATTGAAGGAGTCCTTTTGTATAAGCATAAATCATAGTGCTGTCACTACACAGCAGGCAACCTTTATTTTTTTACTTGTCATATGAAAGTTCTACAACTCTTTGTATGACAAGATGAAAATCTTAACTGCTGATCCTTCCAGTTTTGAAAGCATGGCTCCTTTGTGTTTGAAGACGTAGCTGATGCTATTACAGTGGGAAGTGTGACTGCAATGATGACTTGGAAACCACAGTTATTTTCGCACTCTTTACAGGTGAAGGTTGTTTTTTAGATTGTGACTTTGTTTGTAGCAAAAGATGCTGTTTGTGGAGCCTGTCACTCTTTGAGGCTCTTTCTGCCTATTAGCTTTGTGGATTGCCTGAACTTTGTAGCCTGCTTACTTAAAGGGAATCATTTCATAGCTTTTTTATACTGTTACAGGCAGATTTTTTTTCTACACCCTACTCCCCTTCTGGTTTGTGGTTATACTTTAGCTTACCCTATATACCTAATCTCTAAGTAAGTATATAAATGTTTGCATGCTTCAGGACTTAATATTGGGGATCTCTTCTTGACCTTAGAAAAGATTGCCATGTGTGGAAATGATTAAATGGCTAAAAAAGGTAGATTTGATTTCTGAGACAGTGTGGTATAGAGGATAGAGAGCATTCCTCAAGTCAGGAAGATCTTTATTCCAGACCTTCCTCTGACACATATTGGCTCTATGACCCTGGACAAATAAGTCACTTTAGTAACCTTTTAGTGCTCTTGGTAACTCTCTAGGACTATAAATTTCAGAAAAAGGTGCTGATTTGCATTTATGGTTGTTTGTGTGCCAGTGATATCACACCCCCTAATGTGGCCTTGATGCTTGATGTTCTGTTTAGAAGTCCCTTACTTCTACAGAGCTGTAGTCTAGAGTTTAAATCCACATTGATTCTACCTCCAGCTTGCTTTCAAAGGAAAATGTAATTTCTATTTTTATCCTGATTTTTTCCTTCTTACCATATCACTGAATAATGTGCTACTAAGGAAGCAGAATTGGGTAAAAAACATCCACTGCTCTACATTCTAACAAAAACACACATTTCTATGATGTTTGACTCACGACAACTCTGTGAGGTAGTTTCCTCTAATTTTTACAAATGAGGAAACTGAGACTCAGGGACTTTTGGTGACTTGGATCTCTCAATAAGCATCAGAACTAAGTCAGGAAGCTAGAACCTGACTCCAAGATTAGTGTTCTTTCTACTTCACTATGCCTTTTTTTTCCACTTTGGGTGCAGCCCAGTAGAGCCATGGATGAGCACTGGGTTCAGAATCAAGAAGACACATCTTCATGAGTTCAAATCTGACCTCAGATGCTTACTAGCTCTGCAATCCTGGGCAAATCCCTTTGCCTCAGTTTCCTCATGTGTAAAATGAGCTGGAAAAGGAAATGGCAAACCTCTCTGGTATCTTTGCCAAGAAAACCCCAAATGGGGTCATAAATAGTTGGACAAAACTGAAATGAATGAACAACAAATGCTCTTTCTTGGATTAAATTTCATTTGATAATTTGGTAAATAATCTCTGACTGTCATTATCTCTTGCAGTTTCATCACTGTGATACAGTCATAGACTGCCTATATGGATGCTCTCTTACCTGCTACCTCTTTCTTTTCTCTCATCTGTGTCAGCCTGATTTCTTTCATGTCCTTGTGCTTCTGTATCTTCCTGCCTTTGTAAGAAAAAGGTCCATCACTCCCTCCAAGACTGGAACAAAGGAGAGAAAAATAGGAATAATGTTAAAGTGAACTAAGCTGTAATGTGGGGCAGCTAGGTGAAGCAGTAGACAGAGGCTTTGGATGTCGGAGCTTTGACTGTTGTCTTTTTCTGGTTGTATGTTTTGGTTTTCTTTGTCACCAAAGTAAAATTCTATTGTTTGAGGTTTTTTTTGTGCTGTTTGCTCGTTTCCCACTCAATTACTTGACTTTTTAACTCTGTTAAGGTAGGGCTCTGCTTCCAGTGTGGAGGGTGTACTCTTCCAAGCTTCAGGGGTTTTGTGCAGCTGTTTTCAGAGATCCTTCTAGGGAACTGGAAATTTTCAGTTCTTTCAAGGTGATATAAGCAAAGGAGAAGTGTTTACTCCTTTTCTAGACTGTGCTCTGGTCTGTGAGTGACTGTAATGCCAAGCAAAGGCAACTTCCGAGGCAATTTTGGATTACCAGCATAGCAAACCCCATTTATTCAGTGACAGATTAAGGCAAAACATTCACAGAACAAAGAATCAAAATACAGTATAACTCATTCATTTAGCAAGTAAGTTCTCAATTCAATTGCAAAGTACCAAGGTCCAAGTATCCCACCCCTGGCTGGTACATTAGTCAAAGTAGCCCACTCCTGGGCAGTACATTCCTTTAGTCTCTTCTCAAAAGGAGATTAATTTCCAATCATAAACAAAATGCATTCACTTGGTCCATCACAGAGCATAAAAAACAAATCAAAGGTTTTCCACCCCTGGATCACAACTGAATGACAATACCATCCATCAGTGCCCAGCACTTTCTCAAAAGGGGCAGGAGAGCACAAAAGGCCATCTACCCTTAAGTTATAACAAGGTTAAGATATCATCACAGCATCAAGAACCCAAGGAAAGGCCCTTCCTTCATCTTGACTCAAGGCAAGTACTCAGCAATCTCAGTTCCTGGGGAGACAAGGCTCAACAAAGCCATTGCTAAAGTCCTCATCAAGTCACTCTCTGCCTGCAGAACAGTCCCAGAACCCCTGAAAACATCAGCAAGACCCTCTTCCAGGATTTCTGTAAGCATACAACAAGAAAATCCTCCTTCAGGGCTTCTGAACCAATAGTAAAGTTCCAGGACCTCTAGAACATCAGCACTGTCTTTCACCAGCAGGTGAATCTGGCAGAATAACATCAAAACAGACAGAAAAAATACCGGCATCACAGCCATACCTCCTCAGTTCTTGGCAGCTCCAGGTGGCAGTTCTTAAAAGTCCTGGGCAGCTCCAACTGAACCTCATCAGTCCTCTCTCAACAATTCTGGCCTCCTCTGCTTGGGCCTTTCTTCAAATTCATGGCTCCTCCCAGTTCAGCCCTCTCTCTTCACATCAACAAGTCCATCCCACAAGTGGGATTCACAAGCTCTGGGTTTTAACACTCAACCCAAAAACCAAGCCAATACAGGGGCATCTTTAAATTCCATTACCATTACAGTGACCACAAGCACTCTTTTCAGTCTTGGAACTGTGTGGAGGATTCCCTCTCCACTGCAACCACAAGCCCCACCGCCAGTGCTCCTCCTCACCCCAGGACAGCCAATTATCATTTGATAATTTAGTAAATAATCTCTGACTGTCATTATGGACTGTGAACCAGATCCAAGCATGGGCAAAGCAAGAGAATCCTGCCTCAATGATAGCAAAGAGATTCCTGAAATCCTCCTCTGACCAGTCACTCAATTCCCCCACCATGTGTGGGCTGAGAGCTCCAGAAGCAGCAGCTGCTGCCACCAGTGCTCCTACCACCACTACGCCTGGGCTTGGGCCAGACCACGCTCCTCTCTCACCCAGGTCCAAGAGACCTTTCCTACTGACCTTCTAAGTTGTCTT
Organism: Pseudocheirus occidentalis; assembly: GCA_028646575.1. Lineage (NCBI taxonomy): Eukaryota > Metazoa > Chordata > Mammalia > Diprotodontia > Pseudocheiridae > Pseudocheirus > Pseudocheirus occidentalis. The sequence continues at coordinate 281,817,309 of CM053593.1, read as the reverse complement.
TGGCTTTTATGAGCTGAGAAGTCTGGAAACTGCCACTGCTGCCAGTGATTCAGTCCACTGAGGCCTGCTCCAGGTTTTCTGGGGGGCCTAGTCTGTGCTGCCACATTTTGCCCCGGACTGCACCCATCTCTCAAACTGGTACAACAGACCCTTCCTGTCAACCCTCCAGGTTGTCTTGGGCTGGCAATTTGTTTCACTCTGTCATTTTGTGGATTCTGCTGTTCTAGAATTTGTTTAGAGTCATTTTTACAGGTGTTCAGATGGGTTTGGGGGAGAGCTCAATCATGTCCTTGCTTTTGCTCTACTATTTTGGCTCCATTCCCCACAGCACAATTTTGAATTTAATCTGCATTATTAATATTTTCTTCATCACTTTCTTAAGTCTAGACAATCAACAAAATAATCAAGCCCTGTTTTGCCTATTTCTGAGGTGTAAAGGCTCACACTGAAAATTTAACAGTTGTCTCTCAAGTCATTGGAGTTGGTTCCAAAGTATCCCTGGGGCTAGGGTGTAAGAGGGAACTTACTGGGTAGAAGAGGAGACTCGTAACCAATGCCCTCAATTATTATTATTATTTTTTGGTTAACAGTCTTACTTTAATCAAACATATATCATTTACCTAGTTCAGGGAGAAAAGTCAGCACCCTGAACTAGAGAATACAAACAGAACACAAACAGAAGTTACAAGCAGACAAAGAAACATATCAGCAGACAGGGCTTCCAGCTGTCTGACCATTACATCCATACCTAGTCAGTTACCAGAGAAGGAAGCACAACATCTGGGTTTTCAAAGCCAGGGGGCTCAATGGCTGCCCAGAGTCTCATCTGGCCAAATCATACAACTCTTTCCAAAGTGAGCCCCAAAACAAAACCTCGTATTGGGGTATATATATATATAGCCTTCTCTTGGATCAGAGAATGTCACAATCCTCTTGACCCACTGCCCAATCACAAAGTATTAAGGTGTGGACATTCCTGAAAGGCAAGCCTCCAGGCTCCATGTAACCACATTCAGCCTATTATGGGGCAGAGTGTATTTTCAAATCAGGGAAGGTTCTCAGAGTCACTTAAGCCACTAAAGCAAAGGGCCTAGGGGCAGGGAAGATCTTCAGATAACCATAACATTTCCTAAGATCTTTCATGCCCATTACATAGGCAACTTAAATCTGAATTAACATTAACATCATAATCCTCACAAAATAGAGACATCACATTTGCAAGATCCATAACATAATGACTCATTACCAGCAATCCAAAACAATGTCCAAATAAAGTTCTCTTGGGGGTGGAGGTTGTTCTTTTTCCCCCCCTCCCCGCCAACCCCTCCCCCCCACTGCCCTTGCAGGCTTCCTCCTGGCACTTTCAGGTTTGGGTTCTAAGGAGCCAAGTCCCAGTCTTAACACTGCCGCAGTCCCTGCTTCCAAGTCCTGAGGAGTGGCTGGGCAATAAAGCCAACAGAGTGGGGTCCTTGGGGGTCCATGGCACTTCACCCCACCCACCATAGACACAACTCCATCCTCCCCCGGATCCCAAACCATGGGATGCTGCAAGAAAACATATTTAGTGCTCCTGCCTTGCTGCACTGTCCTTATCTGGTTCTGTGGCAGAATTCTTAATTCCTGGGTTCCTCCTCCTCTCGCAGGAGGCAGCCACTCCTGGCTTCTGCCCCAGTCCCGATGCAGGCAGCTCACCATTCCTGCTCTCACCTCATTGAAGTCAGCATGCAGGCAGTTCAGCACTCCTGTTCCATGGCTCCACAGAGTCACAGCTACCACAACTGGGAAACAAACAATTATCCCAGGCCCCATACTTTCCTTTCAGTTCACAGATCCTGTTCGTGACACCATTTGTATCAGTAAGAACCCTAGCATACCCAGCATGGCTGCTAGCACAGGTTCTTAGATCTGCTTTTATAAAGGAAAGCAACTCAAAATGGGTTAACAACAGTTTTACTTTAATCAAACATATATCATTTACCTAGTTCTGGGGGATAAGTCAACACTGAAGTTCAGAGAATACAAACAGAAGTTACAAGCAGACAAAGAAACAGATCAGCAGGTGGGTTTCCAGCCATGTGACCATTACATATATACCTAGTTAGTTACCAGAGAGGGAGGCATCAACATCTGGGTTTTCAAAGCTGGGGGGCTCAACAGCTGCCCAGAGTCTTGTCTGGCCAAATCACACAACTCTTTCCAAAGTGAGCCCCCTTAATTATTTTTTCAAGAAAATATAAGATCCTCTACTAAGAGAGATTAGGAAACTGGTATAGACACAAAGGAAAAAGGTTTGGAATAAATGCTGTGAAGAGTGTCCTAGGAAATCAAACAGGAAAAAAAAATTATAAAAAGGGTACTGTGCAATACTGAGGATCTTTCCATTTCACTTTGACTTTTACCCTTGAATCTTCTGCCTCTATGTTCAGTTGCTGCTTATCCCTTTTCAAACACCAGACCTAGATTATCCCTATGGGTCTGCTCTTCTTCTCAGGTAGGTACTGCTGAATTCTACTGGAGGAAGTCTCACACACGCTCATCCACGCTTGAATTTGAGTTCATTTGAAAATATAGTCATGGGCATAGAGCAGCTCCTGAATGATATCTGACATCTGAATCCTGTTGGGTAAGATTTCCTTGAGATGAATTTGATCTGATATTAGGTTAGAAGTTCCTCATGTAAACCTTTGTATCTTTGATGGATCTGTGATCTCATTGATGTTTGATATTCTCTCCATTGATGCTTATTGCAACTTAGCCATTCTCATTCATCTTTTGTCATTGTTGTACATGTTCATCCATCCATGTTCTATGTATACTGAGATCTTACTTTACATATTGATAGTACCAGTGTCATTGCAAGGGCAAAGTGGTAGGCTGAGCAGGATGCAACACATTGCCAATGAAAAATTATTCATTAGAATCAATGTAAAGGGCATTGCACAAGAAATGTGTGACTAAAGAAAAAAAGATTCCAAGGCAAAGAAAAAAAAAAAAGAAATGTGTGACTAAAGGAAGGGGGACTGGTCATGGGGAAAAACCAAGGGAGAATTAATGGACAACCCATATGGTCATCTTAAGATTAAAAGGCAAAACAAAATTCTAAATCTATTACTAAAATACTGTTTTACTCCATTGGTATGCGTAATTGATTAGAAGATACAAGCTTTAATAGGATCAGTCATAGTGTCATGTAGGAGCTTTAGAGCTGGAGTAAACTGCTATGACTCGTAAAACCTGTTCAATAACTATCAGTGTATAAGTCAATGAAAGACTGTAGCATAATGCTCATGACTTTTTTTTCCTTTTCTTCAGTCATTTGTTCTGATGAAAAAGTCTTGTCTGCTTTGTGTTAACTGGGTTTAGAAGTAGAGAATATACCCTTCACCAGAGATGAACTCTGCTAGCTTCTTCCTATACCTGGGTTAGAGGGGGGGGTGTATTTAAGTGGGATCAGATCAAGTGAGCAGCATTGCTGTGCCCACATGAGACCAGCTAAACTTTGTTGATACTCACTTTCCAGAGTGGGGGAGAATGTGGTCCAGGAGCAGTGTGGCAGCTTGACTGTGGTAGGCATAGGCTTTTTAACATTTTGCTTTTTGCCTTGTGTGTAGTCTCTGGTTTCTAGCCTCCTGGGTGATGCAGTCAAGAGTCATTTGGTACCTATGTAACCTTGCACAAATTACTTGACTTTTCTGGATTTCAGTTTCTTCAGCTGTAAAATAAGCATTGGATTAGATTACTCCTAAACTCCTTTCCACTATATAAGTCTTTGGGTCTTCAAACTTTTGAGGTATGTATTTGTTCCATTGAATATATGTATATGAATCTGTGGTCAAGTTCTTTGCTGCCTGGATATAATGTAACAAAAAATATGATCTGAGCAATGATGATTTTTTTTTTAGATGTTCTTTGTAGAACTATATATCTGACCTGCTGTGTTTGAGTTCAATCTTCCATCATTAGGGAAATAGGTTTGGTATCAGGATGTATGACAATTGTAGCATGTCACACTACAATTTTGACATTGTGCAGTTTACAAGATCAGGGAGTAATTCTTTTTATTTGGATCTTAATTCCTCACAATGGAAGTTAGAGAGATACCCTGATAATGATGGGATGAGATCTGAACCCCAAAAATGAAAAGACCATGACTTTGGGATCTGGACCCCAAAAAGGAAAAGCCCCTAGACTTTCTCACACAGCCAACGTCCCTGGTGCTCTCCTGGGGCAATTGGCCCTTCCCAGTTAATTAACTGCCCTCTCATTGTCTATGCTTGGCCCCACCTTGGACCACTCTTTTATCTAGACCCTGAATTCTATCTAGACCCCTTCTTTGTTCCCACAGTCTTCTGTATAAAAGATCCATCTTGCCTCCATTAAAGTGCTGAGATTCCTTATGAGTCAAGTCTGGCCAATATGGCTGATTTTTAGAATCATGCCCAACCTCTATTAGTGTTCTAATAAACCTTGTCTTTGGCTGAAAGAAGGGTTGGGTTGAATTTATTTGGACAGGGACTATATGTCATTATTTTGGGGCCCCAGCACCCTTAAACCTCAACAATAGTTGCTAAAATCAGAATTTTTTCTCTTAAAAGTTATCATTTAAAAATATTTTCACGTTCTAGTATCCTTTGTATTGAATTAAAGCAAGAGACTGTTTAGTGCCATAGAAAGATTATTGGATTTGGAGTTAGGAAACATGTGTTCTAATCCCTACTCAGCCTCTTACAGTATTACCTTTGAGACCTTGGGCAAGTTGCTTAATTACTATGGGCCTTGATTACCTCTTTTGTAGTTAGATGATATCTAAGATCCCTTTCAGCTTGAAATGTATGATCCCATGAAGCTTAGACAGCTAATCCTCTCCTTGTTTTAAAATATTAACACAGATGTCATTTTGTCTAGAAATGTTACCATTCTTTACTTTTAGAGCTAGTCTAATATAGTAGGAAGTGATGTGGACTTGGCATTAGGAACAGCTGGGTTAAAATCCAGCCTCTTGACCCTTACTAGTTGTGTGATTCTGGGTAAGTCACTTGATTTCTTGAGTCTCATTTTCATCTGCTAAAAAAGGCCAAATAGCAATTGTTTCTCTTTTGGCCAGCAATCCTAAGGGCCTTTCCCTCTCAGTTTAATTTTTTCTTTCTTTTTGAAGGGAGCCATTCCTTGACTCATTTCTTAAAGAGGTTTATTCGCTAAATTGGTGTTACTTCAGTCAAAGTGAGAACCTGGAAAGACCTCAGCTTAAAAGGGCCAAGGTCTCCCATTACTTCCTGGGCCATCTCCATTCATCCTGGTGGATATCTGGCACCTGGACACAGATGGCTCTGGAGGAGAAAGTGAGGCTGGTGACTTTGCACAGCTTTCCCTTACTCAATTCAAAGTCAAGTGCAAGTCATGTCATCATTTCCCCGTGTAATGATCCTCTTTGAGAATGAAGGAGAAACCACAACCTGAGCAAAATAGAGTAAATTGTACTTATTTTCATGTTGAGAAAATATTGTAAAAACAAGGATTTTTGAACTATTTATAATTTTCTTATTTAACATTTTAGAGGGAATGTTTTCATTAGCACTACAGTTTCCTTAGGGAACTCCATAGTTATATGGAATATGAAATACTATGTATATAGTACAGTGTTAAGGAAGCATTGAATTAGCCTAAAATCCATGTTTTTGCATTTTAATATGCTTTTCCTAGGTGGAAAGCCTACCAAAGAGATTACTTGTACTCATTTCAAAAATAAAAGGGTTATGTGGGATGATCTCTAAATCCATTTTAAAATTAAAATGTTCTTATTCTTAGAAAATGGTTTGAAATAAGCTCAAGATGAGAGTTGTTATTACATTTCTACTGATATGACATCAAAGAAAAACAGGGTTGGATTCATCTTTAAAGAGCTGTGTATACATCCTCAGACAGATAAGAAAATGGCTTTGAAGGGCCTTTCCAGCTCTCAATCTACTATCCTGTTATGATTGATCCTCACTAACCTTTGCTAGTATTTACCTCACAAAAAAGTTTAAAGTTTTGCCTCTAGGTGGTGCACATGCTACACTGATACCGAAACGTTTGCAGACATGCCACTCAAGAGCTTTCCATACTTTACCTCTCAAGATGAATAATTCCAAATTATCTTTTATTGTTTTTCTTCTTATTTCTTTATTTTGATATAATTGTTGGAGCTGAAAGGATGGACAGTTGACATATAATAAAAGAATGGATGCAAAGGAATTTTTATTAACATTTGACTCTAATTGAACTTTTCAGGAAAATAATTTTATATTTTCATATAACCAAATGTTGTTACTATAATATATAACTAACAACCAAATATTATCACTATGATAACAATAATGATAATAAGTAAAATTTACATAGCATTTACTATGTACCAAGCATAGTAAGTACCTTACAATTATTTTCTTATTCAATCCTCACAACATCCCTTTGAGATAGGGGCTATTATCGTCCCATTTTACAGATGAGGAAACAGGTTAGGTGACTTACCCAGGATCATACAGTTAGTAAGCATCCAAGACTGGGTTTGAACTTAGGTCTTCCTGGTTCTAAGCCTAATGCTCTTTTCACTGTGCCACCCACAGAACACCTGGATGCAGAAAGCCAATGGAAAACATACAAACATACAAATACCGTAAGCAGAATAATATACAAAGCAAGCGCCGGTTTAAGATGGCCCAGCCTTAGAGGTCTTATGGTGAATCACTGTGATTTGTTGCTGCCCTCTCTTATTATCTTCCATTGAACCAATTCAATTCAGTTTAGTAAATAAGTATTAATTCAGATGTCTCAGATTAACTCTTAAAGACATTATTTAACTTGTTCCATATGTGAGCTCTACTTTTTATGATTAGATCCCACCGATAGCCATGGATAATTTTGTGTCTAGGAAGCTACCAAGACAATAAGTACTGTCCTCGAGTGGATGTTTTTCTAACCAGAATATACTATTTAAATAGTGACAATAACAAGTAATTTTCACTTTTCCCTAGCTTTGTTTTGGGATCTGTGATTTCACTGGTGTAGGAACGGAACCTCGAATGAGAAAACTTACTTCTAATGTGGATAGGCAACTGTTCTATAATGTTCAGTGTTTGAAAGTCAGCTGGGACAATCAGAAGTTTGAATGACTTGTCCAGAGTCGCATAGTCAGTATGTGTCAAAAGTTAGACTTGAACGATCTGCCTGACTCCTAGGTGGGCTGTCTGTTTGCTACTCCATGCTTCTTCTCCACTGTCTTCGCCCATAAAGTATGCTGAAAATGTTACCAATGGTATATGCTTCTAAACATTTCTCCAGAGCCAAAACCACATTGGAGCATATGAGGTCCTTCCCTAATTTGGGGATGGCTGGACCCCAGCTGGAAGTCCCCTCCATTCTTAGTTATGTGTGTTTCTCAAAACTATTTCTGGGAGGCAATTAGCACCACATAAAGTCCTTTATTTCTCAGGACAGGGTGGATTGGAGTTGTGTTAAATGTGACACTACCCACCACAAGGGTGCAGTATAATCTTTTTACAAGAAAGTTTGGAAAATTAAGTGGGTGAAGGGTAGAAATGAAAGGATGGTTTCTAAATAATTTTAAAAAGAAATAATGCCTAAATGTTTATGACTGGGGAAATGAATGTTTAAATTTATATACCATGGAATTTTAAAAAATATAAACTTTTGATAAAAAATGAAAATTGTTATTGTGTTTTAAACAGTATTTTCTTGCTAGAAAAATACTATTCCAAAGCCAATACTTATCTAGTCCTGCTTGCTTCAGGAGTTCTCCTTTTTTTGTGTGTCACTTTCAGAAATCACTTACTCTCCCCTCCCTTCCCTGCAACAAACAGTATTTATTTCATTGGACTTCACAGTATTGAACTTCAAGACTTAGGAACCATTCAGTCTCCTCTCGTAGTTTAGAGCTGAGAAGCTTGAGGGTCATACAGGTAGTAAGTAATAGAGTCAAGATTTCAACTGACACCCTCTAACACCAAATGTAGTGGGATTTTTGGCTACACCACACTGCTCTTCTTCCATAGGGGATTATATTCTAGTGGCTGACCCACCTAGACACACTACCCTGGAACTTTTGGTACTTCCCAAATGTGGTTACAACTACAAACCATACTTTCTGACCAGAGGGTTCCCAGTTTTTGAAAGCCCTTGGTTATGCTTCTAGGTCTTGCCAATTCAATGCTTGTACATAAAAGATTCCTATGTGATTGTGTGAAGATCTTCTGATTAACCCTTTTATGAATGAATTTTCCACTCTTGGAGGACCTATGGTAGATGACTGCCATTTGCTGCTGCCCATTCTTATCATTATCTCCCACTGAATCATTTCAACTTAATTCAGTTCAACAAACATTTATTAACTGTTTACTCTGTGCCAGGCACTGTGCTAAGCACTGAAGATACAAATAAGAAAAAGAAAGATAAGCTTTGCTCACATGGAACTTCCAATTTAATGGGATAGGAAGCTGTAAAGAGCATGGAGAAGACCAGGGGCATCATGTTCCATGGAGGTGAGACCAAGCAAAGCTGCAGGTAGAGAATGAAGTAAGTTGTGAAGTCTAGGATCTGTCTTCTATAAAGGAAGACTTTGGATAGAGTTGAGTGCTCCACCCTTCAACACACCAGTCAGAGGGGAGGTGGGAAGGTGTTGAGTATATCCAAGGCTGAGTTAAATAGCATAATGTAGTACATGAATCATGAAAATCTGGAGGTATAATCCAGTCCCCTTCTTTGTCATTTCATTTCTAGTCATTTTCCAGAGTAGCTGGGTCATGTGATTCAAATATTAATGCTAGAATTCCTTCTGGAAAAATCTCAGGAGGGGGAAGGAAGATGCTTATTTGGTTTTGAGTTCCTTCCTTAAAGATGAGGGAGATTTGTGTCCTTGCTAACTATTTAGCTTGCTACACGGACATGCCACTTAGTAAGCCTACAGGTAGCATTTTTTTAAAAATTTATTTTATT
>CM053593.1:281786037-281807818 GCA_028646575.1 Pseudocheirus occidentalis | reverse complement strand
CAGGATAGGAAGGAGGGACATAAAATTAGCCTCTCACAATTTGCCTACCATGGAGATGTTCTGTGTAATTCAATACAGGTACATCCTGTATTGAATTGCTGCTCCTCCCAGTGGGAGTGGGTGACAGGGGAGGAATTGCAAGAATCTAGTATTTAAAGCTATACAATCAAATGCAATTGGGAAATAATACATACAGGGATGGGGGGCAGGGAGTCCCTCCCTGCCCTGCTAGAAACCTAGAGGTGTGTTGGAGGAGGGCATAAAAGGGAACAGATTGTGGGAGGGACCTTACAGTGGGATCAATGTTCTGGGCTGGGGGGTAGGGGCAAAAAGGGAAGAAAATTTGTAACTCAAAACCTTGTGGAAATGAATGATGTAAAAAAGAAAATAAATTAAAATTAAAAAAAATAGTAAATTATGCTATACTAACAAAATACAATTGAAATTTAACTTCTTGTATCACCAACATGAATGTCTGATGTTACAGGATCAAAACCTTGAAATGGGCTCAGTTTATTTTTAAATAGAGTAAAATGAAAACAAACTGTCATGATTCTTGGAGCTTGTTAAAAATAACAATAGCATAATAAGTACAAGACAATTCCCAAATCTCAAAGATGTGTCTTGTTCCAGTCAAAAGCCACATGAATTTTCTTCTTCTTCCCCACCAAAACCCAAAAACTTATTAAAGTATTTCAAAGCTCAAATGTTCTCTCCCGTCGCCTCCCCCCCCACAATGTTCATTGGATGCCTGACATGGGAAATTAGCGAAGAGGTGAAAAACATTCCCATATTTACTACCATAGAGTAAGGAATCTTTATTCAGTTTTGTTGTTGTTTAGAAATGGGATGATATTGTTGTTTTAGTTGTGTCTGACTCTTCATAACCCTGTTGGGGTGAAGATGCTAGAGTGGTTTCCCATTTCCTTCTCTAGCTCATTTTACAGACAAGGAACCTAAGGCAAACAGGGTTAAGTGACTTGCCCAGGGTCATGTAGCTAGTAAATATCGAAAATCATATTTGAACTCAAGAAGATGAGTTTTCCTGACTCCAGGCCCAAGCACTCTATCCACTTTGCCATCTAGCTGTCCCAGTCTGCCACACGCCACAGAATCAGACTCCAATTGTCTTATATGGCATTTCTCTGCTTTTCTGTCTTATCTAGAAAAAAGAAGACAATGCTTGCAGGAAGGTCAGAACTTTAGCATCTTAATTAGACTTGCTCCCAATGGAGGAAGAAAAAATAACATAGGTTTCTGCTTAGATTCCTTGTATATACTAAACAGATAACTCTTGGGTTCAAACCTTATTTTTGCATGCATTTTTATGCCTTCTTTGGGTAGGGAATGAGTGTCACTACTAATTGTTGTGCTTATGCATCCTTCTTTTTCAAAGAGGACCAAGGACACCACAAAAGGGATGTGTTGACTTGTGCATGGATTGGAGATGAGTGGGGCAGAGTTGCCTGAAGGCGTCACCCTCACTGTTTCCTCCAGAGTCATTGAAGTCCAATACCAAGGTAAAGGTCAAGATTATTGGTGATTCCATAGTTTAAGTAATCCACCAGTCTCAACCTCCATAGTAGCAAGGATTATAGTTGTGCTCACCATACCTACCTAGCTTACTCCCTTGCTTTCACTGTGCCCTTTCCTCATATCTTGTACTTGATTTATAGCTTTTGAGAGTTGCTTAAGTAACTGTCATAGTTTATCTCTGAATTTTTCAGGTGAAAAACCCAACTATTTTTAAACAAAATGTAGTAGGTGGAGCAGATTCACTGATCTGAAAAGAACTAGCCCCTCCTTTCCCAAGTGTTTTTTTTTTAAACCAATTTCTTTTTTTTTCTTTTTTCTTTTTTTCGCTTTTTGGAGGGCAATTGGGGTTGTGACTTGCCCAAAGTCACATGGTTAATAAGTGTGTCAAGTGTCTGAGGCCGGATTTGAACTAAGGTCCTCCTGACTCCAGGGCTGGTGCTCTATTTACTGCACCACCTAGCTTCCCCCAAGTGGTTTTTAAAAGGATAACTTTTCCTAACCCCTTTTCCAAGGGATAAAAGAAAGATAGGAGATGGCACAGCGGTGTTATATTAAACCTGATAATAGTTAAAAAAAAATACTTTCCAGAATGTTGTGGGCCAAAGGTTTATTGCAGAAGACAGTGAGCAGAGGATTCTGGGAGAGCAATAAAGAAGATACTTGAGGAAGAAAGGCAAAAGTTTGCTGAGGGTTGGAGACTGGCTGCCTCTTATGGAAAATGGCTACTTGAAACTGAGCCAGGAGCTACAGAAAAAACTACAGATGAAAATAGTGGCAGCAGTCATGGTGAACAGCAATGATAGAAGCAGAGAAAAAAGGAACCAGGGGAAAATGGGGAGCAGCTGGCAGACAGAGACACAGAACATCTAGTAATGGCTATAGCGCATAATTTTCATAAAATTTTCAGGGATGAGGACTGACCCATTCTGGGGTCCAAAAGATTGGGAACAGCATTCCTCTAGGAATGGGATGATATATACTTACTCCCTTGCCAAAATGGTTAGAATACTAGTCCATTCTCTACCCATTGCCATCCTGAATAAATATTTTATATTTCTATAGGGAAAGTCTCTCTCTGCCCTGGAGTCCTTATGTTACTTGGATTCAACACATGGGAAATATAGGGCTTGAAACCCCATCTAACAAAGTGTGCATTTCATAAACCAGACAAGTCGAGAACTGACTTTAAAGCATTTAATTAAACATAGTAAAATACAGTTAACAGGAAAATCCATACAACAGAATCATTCTCAATTCCTCAAAAACAAATAGGGAACCAGTCCTCCCCTAGACTTCTGTAGCAGTGGAGAAAAGTGACCCTGTGGGAAAGCAAGGAATTTATCCACTGAGGTTCCTGGATGGAGGAGTGCCTTATGTTGCTGCTTGAGACCCTCACCTGGTAGCTATTTGCCTTCTCAGCTGCCACCTGCTTGAGCCATGCCTCTGAAGCTCTCATTTAGCACAACTCTGCCTCCACATCTGTCACTCTCCAAAGCTTTGCCTCAGCGACTTTGATTTGGCAAAACTGCTTCCTCAGCCTGTATCGTGTCAATTGCAGAAGCCCTGCCTTGACAGCCATCCCTCACTCCACACACACTGCTGCTGTCTCTCTGCTTCTGTCACCTCCGCAGCTATCAGTTACAACAGTGCCATTTCTCAGCAGTTTCTTTCACCGTTGCTGCCAGGCTGCTTCCCTGCCGTTGGATTAAGTTTTCCTGTTCTATTGGTTATGGTTCCTTCTCTATCAGAAGTTTCTTTTATTTCATTCCCTTTTACTATTATTAGCACTCAAGCCTTGGGGAAGGAGGATATGGTCAGTGGTCTTTGGAAGTCATTTCACTCAGGATGTATGTGCCGCAAGGTGGCTGTTAGTGCTTTCTTCTTACAGGACTCACCACGTTGTCTGGGTGGTGTCAAAAGGAGCATCTCAGACAATGGGTTTGAGTGAATGCTTTTTTTTTTGTCACTTCCTCTGTCCTAGAGTATAAGTAGTATGACCACCTAAACCTACCTAAACCCTCTATTTGTGCATGAGACTTACTAACTTGGATGAGGCCCATCATAGAGAAGGAAGAATAGACTATAGGTGCTAGGTTGCATAGTAGACAGAACGCTGGGCTTTCAAGAAGACCTGAGGTCAAATCCTCCCTCAGACATTAATGGGTATGAACCTAGGCAAGTCACTTAACCTCTCATCCTCAGTTTCCTCATAAAATGGGGATAATCATAGTACTTTCTTCACAGAATTATTATGAAGATCAAATGATGTAACATATGTGAAGCCCTTTATACAACCTTAAAATGATATATCAATTCTATTATAATAATTAGTAATACTAATCATACTAATAATGATGTTAGGGGATTTTAGCAGGGTCAGGATGTTCTTATTTGGATAGCAATCCATTACCAGCAGAAGCCTCAACTCAAGACCATGGATAGGTTCATCAAGTAATATGACTAAAGAGGGCCCACTATGGACAATTATAGCAATTGAGGGGGGGGGTGAGGAGATGACCTTTCATCTGCAGCATGTTCTAGTGAGAGATCCAAGTCTCTTTTCCAGATTTGGTGCAAGAATGGCAAAGACTGATGTTGAGCCTTGTTGCCTCTTCTCATAATGTCCTGAGATTTCGACATTTAAATCTTCACAGATGCTGGAGAGTCAATCTGGGAGCACTGAGAGTAAAGAAGACAAATATATGAGGCTCCCAGCTATCTTCCAACAGGGTGGGAGAGAAAGCCTACTGGTTTGCACTGAGATTGGAGAGGATGCTATAGAAAACGTAGAAAGCAAAGGTGAAATGGAGCATATGGACCACACAAAGGTGATCCAAGTGACAAGGGACACTGTACGTGACCATAGGCCATTGCTGCACCTATGACAAGTCTCCCCTTCCCTGAAGCTGGAGTCAGATCTTACAAGCAAGAACTGATTGTTAAATTTTTAATGTGAACATTTACATTTTGGAAATCAGCAAACATTATAAGTCAGGGATTGGTTTTCCATTTTGTTGATTTCCTAGACCTAAGAAAGTGATGGAGAAAATGTTAATAATGCAATTATTATAAGAATTATAAAAGAGTTAATAATTAAACATTAACCGGCAGACCCTTCCCCCAAAGTTACTCAAAATTAATCCATTTTGTTAAGAAGTATAGAAGTGGATCCAGCTTACGGACCAAGAGCTTATTAGACTAAAAACCTGGCCCTATTTGGTTCCAGGGATCTTTCCAAGTATTAGTCACTAATATCAAAATAGAGAGAACTCTAGACCAGACCAACTTTGCTGAAGAAACCTAAGATAGCTTTGCAATCTGCTGGATCACTCTTCAATGTCTTTCCTCCTGGTGTGATAAAAGAGGTTCAGTTTCAGAGATTGAGGCTGCCTATTTTGGAAACTACACTGAAAAAATGCCCCCAATGAGGCTGAGTGGTATTTGGTTACATCTGTAGGTGAGATGGGTATATGCATACTGACTTTAGTCAAAGAGAGGAATTTAGAATTGTTTTGTAAGAAGGTGAATTCCATTAGATTGTCTTTAGCAAATAAGAATTGAGTCATGGATCTAGGGGCTGTCCTAGATGTTTGAGAAGTCATCCCTTCCTTACTGAATCATTTCTATATGAATGCACAGGACTCCACATAGCAATGACAGTGAGGACTAATGTTATAGAACGTGACGTTGTGTGGGACAGCAGATCCCAAGTGACAATTTTACTTCAGTTATTTTATGAAAAATACTTTTATATTCCCTCAAAGGGCTTGACCTATGTGGATTTGTACAGTAGAAAGAGCAAATTCAAATCATGTCTCTACCATTTATTGAATGTGTGATCTTGGACAAGTCACAACTTCTCTGGGACTCGGTTTTCTTACCTGTAGAATGAGGGAGCTAGATTAGATGAACTTTAAGGAACCTTTTGGCTGTAAATTTGTGATCCTTTGACTGAATACAGATGACCCATTTAGGTTATGTTATATGTATTTGGAATTTTCCCAGGGAAGTTGTGGGTGTCAGCAAGAAGGTAGATATCATGGCCTTGGTATGTCTAGACACGGCCAATATATACAGGGTTTTGATGTAGATTGGGACCAAGTCCAGCCCACTAAAACCAGGAGAGTGAGAACAATCTCACTTAAGGGAGACCTACTTTCAGCAGTCTCTAGAAATGCAAGCCCTGGAGGTCAAGGAAATATTATACTGTTGATAGTTCTCTATGCTCTTCTGAGATGAGGCCAGAGCTAGCATTATAGGCATCAAGCTGGCCCTCAATACCTGCACGCCCTGAAATGGTTCCTGTGCAGAAACTAATAGGAAATAGAGGACAGTGTTTGCAAAGAGTACCAAGGAAGACCTGAATCCTCTAGCTCCAGGTGGATTCAGAGAAGTTCAAGTTAAAGGCTCTCTAGTGACTGAATAATGCTTTTCTTAGCTGTAATCTTGTTTCCACTCAAGCCTGGGGTAGTTTTTTTTTTTTCCTTCTCTCTAAAGGGATAACCCTATTACTAGCTGTGTGACCCTGGGCAAGTCACTCAACTCTGTTTGACTCAGTTTCTCATTTGTAAAATGAACTGGAAAAGGAAAACTATTCAACAACAATAAGCCTTGTGCTAAGTATGTGGAGGGAGATGTCACTTTTGATTGACTGAGAGAATGCTAAACACAAGTACTTGTGTTAGGGATTTCAGTCTGTTTCTGAGATTTCTAAGATAGACTTTGGTGATATATATAAAGACAGGAGCTCTGGGGAGGCAATGGTGAAAGATCTATATTTTAAATGGAAGATTAGAGCCCTTTGAGCCTCTGGCATGTATGGGAGCTAGACCTATCATGTTTCTAGACTCCGGATTTTACAATACTACGGACTGCTGAAAGGTCCGCGTAAAGAAGTCATGTGACAGTACCTTCTTGAGTCTTGGTAAGACCTCCTAAAATTGTCCTGGTCTGAGGGGAAATTCTGTTTGGGACAGGGGGAAGGCCATATCCAAAGACTGTTCCTTTCTTGCCCATCACACAGTTCCGATGAGGTTCTTCTCAAGTCAGTATAAAAGAAAAAGTTTCGAACCTAGGGAAGAGGACGGTGAGGTGTTTTTTGGTTTTGTTTTTTGTTTGTTTGTTTTTGGTGGAGGAAAGAAAGCAGGGTTAAGTGATTTGCTTTCATCACACAGCTAGTACATGCATCTGAAGCTGTATTTGGACTTAGGTCTTCCTGACTCCAGGACTGATGCTCTATCCATTTCACCACCTACCTGCCCCCAGAGTTCTTGAAAATACTGCAGTTGGAAGTTCTACTTAACCACAAATTCAGCATGCCTAAAATTGAACTTGTCACCTTTTCCTCAAATGAAACCACCTTGATAACTTACCATTTTTTTACTCTCTTCAAATAAGTCAGTCGCCAAATGCTGTCAATTCTTGTTTCATCTGTTTTCCATATTCTTGATTTTTTATTTCTCATTTCATTGCCATAATCATAGTTCCAACCCATATCTCATGCTTGAATTATTTCAGTAGCCTCCTAACTTGTTTTACTGCACATATTTTGTATAATATTGTATAATTTGTATAATATAAATATATAATTATTTATATAATATCACACATTTTTGTATAATATTGCTCTTGTCATATAATATTGCTCCGTTTAGGAATCTTCAGTGAGTTCATAGTGCCTTCGAAGAAATCCAAACACGTTAACTTGGCATTCAAGATATTCCACAATCTGGTTCTCACCTACCTTTTCCAACCTCATTTTCAATTCCCTCCCTATGCAAATCTACCTGCTCCAGTCTAACAGATGTACTTGACAAGCCCTAAACTCTCATTCCACCTGGCCCTCTTAAAGCACGCATCTTTTGGAGCCCTTCATTTCCTAAATTAGAAGAAGGGAATAAGACACTGTACTCATCTAAGAATATGTGCTGATAATAGTTTTAATTGCCTGATTAATTTCTGTACTGATTAAGTTATCATACTCCATGTAATTCTTTATCTGTGTGTCAATTAGGGTGAGCAATTGAATACCTAAACTTGAATTAGCTTCACAAATTCCTAGCTTTTGGACTGAGTGAGGAAAAGCAATCCAAGAGAAGTAAATTACCGTTAAAGTTCCCATGATTTGAATCCAGATCTATGAGGATGCAGAGATGATAAGACCCATGTATTACATGCGTGTTGTTTTTTCCCAGTAGATCCCTGAGACCAGGGATCATGTGTTTAAATCCTTGACAATATTTTAACCTTTGTAGCATTTAGATTTGGAAGGAATAATGGAGATCATGTAGCTTGATTTCCTTTATTTTTTAAGATGAGGAACTTGGGTAGACTTTCAAAAAGTATTTGTTGATATGATCGTGTATAATAATAATGATAAAACATTCACATGTCGTTATATGGTTAGAAAGTAATTTATCTGCATGATCTTATTTGATTTTCATCTCCATCTTACAGCATAGGGAGGGCAGGTATTACCCCCATTTTACAGATAAGGAAATTAGACTCCTAGTATTCAAATTGCTTGGTTTGACAAGGCAAAACTCAAATACAGGTCTGTGGTCAGTTTCAGTGCTGTTTTGACTCCACATAGGATAGCAAGTGGTTCTCTGAGAGGATCCTCTGGCTTTGGATTAGAAAATTGTTATTGCTGTGCAAGAGCTGACCTCACTCGATCATGCCTTGACCCTGATCTTTTCCATTGTGAGTTTGGCAGTGCTGTCAGAGACTGCTGTCTGTCTTGCCTAAGCTTACATAAGGGTGGGAATGGGGAAGAAATGGACTTGAAGTGTGTTGGAATAATAATATTTTTTCAGAGAGCAAACTGTGACTTAATAAAAGAAAGGTGGAGACTAACCCAAATAATTTAATTATGGATGAACTGGGAAATATTTTAGTATCTGTTCATGTTATTAGGACCTGTCAGCTTACTGATCTCAAATATATTCTTGCCCATTTTGACTGCTCTAGGAGAGAGAAAACAGTTGACCATCTGTTTTTAACTAAAGAGTTTCTCATATATTAGTATGAGATGTATTACTTGGAACAGTTAAGAAGGGCACAGTTGGAAGAACCCAGGATACTTACTACTTTATGTAGACTAGCCATCCATCCTCAGCGGTGAAAAACTTGACCTCTGTGAAGAAATTACAGGCATTTCTGCTGGGAGAACTTTTTGATGCTTTCTTGCTGAGTTCTAACCATCTGTGCATGATCTATATTGTACATACACATTTATTTAACTGCGAACTCTTCAGTCTCGGTTATAGCTACAAATAGTCCTCACCCAGATAAATGCAATGCAGATTTCTCTTTGTAAAGCAGATTTGTTCACTGAAAAAAGTGCTGAACTTTCTGCCATGTAGTAGTATGCTCTTGGGCAAGTAAGTTAACTTTTTTACCCCTCGCTTTGCTAATTTTTAAATTGGATATATTAATACTTGGAACAACTATTGCCAAGGGTTAAAAGCACCCTGTGAATTGTAAAGCAATATACAAATATAAGCGTCTATTAAAATAATTTCTGTTCATTGAATCTTATTTTGCCTTTCATTTCCGTTATAAGTCCAGAAACTTGTCTAGATAACATTTCAGTTTCTGAACGTAATAATCATATTTAAAAGGGGTCAAATTTTTTAACATTTTATATTTAAAAGAGGTCACGAACATTTTCTGATAAAAACAATAACACTAAAGATAATATTACACAAATATAGGAAGAATCTTTTATTTCCTTAGCTTGGGGATACAATCACATTCATATACATCAAACATGGAACAAATATAATTTATGTAACAGGGGCTAACTGATAGGGTATCCTTGGGGCTGCAGACCTAAGATCCACTGACTTCCAGTGATCACACAGGTCTCTCAAAGTGACCAATGCCTAGACACGTCTCCATTAATGCTCCATGACATGGCCACTATTACATTTATGTTGAAGAATGAAGGAAGGACTCACCCAAGAACCTAAAAATTTGATACCTCCTCTCCTCTCTTTCTCCCTCTTCCCCCGATGCAGAGACAGACCCATGTAGTCCTAATGATACACAGTATTGCTTTCAGTGGAGTTTCAGTAAGGGCTAAAAGATCAGGGTCTGTTCCTCCTTGTTTCTTACTTACTCAGTGGATTTTTTTCCTCATTGGTCATGATCGTGGCTTCATCTCAGACACTTGCCAACAGTTTGTTCCATCCAGTGGTTGGTTCTTGAACACTAGAGGTATGTAATAGAGATTCAACTGACAAAGTAATAGTTTTTGTAGGACTCCAGAGGTCATTCTTTTTCTTCCTTTGGTAATATTAGGTTCTGCAGGTTTACCGTAGGAAGACAATGACCTTTTCCTGTGCAGTGGGAACCATCTTAACTAAAAGAGAAAGTAATAAACTTTACATAAGAAATGACTCCTTGAAAACTATAATAGACCAAACAAACCATTAACTTCATGAGATAGCAAGAAATATTTTTAAAAAATCAAAAGACTGAAAAAATAAAATAAAATATATCTGATTTTAAAAAAAACTGGCTTAAAAACATGTCAATGATTCTTAAATGATTTCTTCTGGATCTGTTTTTCAGGTTAGTTTTTTAAGTATTAGAGATCTTAAATCCTGACAACAAAGTTGAGAAAACAAAAGCAAAAAAACTCAGAACAACCCTAGACACAATATTTCAGGAGAACATAAATTAAAATTCCCAGGGTGCTATTAGATACTATTGGAATGGAATTTACTATTTCTCATCATTGGGTATGTGAGAAGAGTATACAAACACAGAGGAAGTTGTAGAAAAAGTACGTATCAGCTGGACCTCATTATTACCTGAAACAGACAATGGAGCCTTGAAACCACATGCATACACATACAGTGTGGTCTAGAAATAAATTTTAAAAACTCAATTTTTTAAAAAAACTTAAGACAGGGACGGTTTGAAGTTTGAGTTTAAGAGGGAGGATAGAAGTAGTCACAATCAAAACAAACTTCTTGATCTTGGAAGGAGGCTTAAAAGTGGAGGGTGATGGGGAAGAAAAGAGCTAGAATCTAAGGGTTAACTTGTGTTGTCTTTTGATAATTGAGGAATGACTGAACAAATTATTGTGGCATGTGAATATAAGAATGGAAGAAGTGGAAAAACAAAATCCTAGTAGTATGAATTAATGTAAAGGGAGGGAAACTGGGAGAACAATTTATCAAGGACTTATAGCATGTTTTCAGAAGACCTGTGATGAAGCATGTTACCCACTACCTGGTAGGGAGGTAAGGGAGGTGAGGCAGGGAGGGAGGTACACTCATATACAAATGTATATGAGGCATATACATTTTTTTGACATACAAAGTGGATATACATGTACAGGGATATACATTTTTGGACATAACAGCTGTATGAATTAATTTTTATTGACTCTGCTTGCTTGTTACAAGGTGGATTTTTTTTTTGTATTTCAATTTTTAATCTGAATAAGGAGTTTTGGGGGGAGATTTTTGAAAGGGAAATGCCAAGAAATACCATTGTGACAATGTAAAAAATGCATAGAAAAGGACAAAAGCAAGTGCAGAAGGAAACACAGAGAGACAGGAACTCCACAATAATATGGGGAATTTATTAGATACTTTAAAAAGCCAAGCAGAATAAAATGGAGATTTATTATTTCATATATAGAATCCTCTTTTCATGTTTTGCTGTGTGTATTGAAATGTTTTTTTATTTTAAATCTGAGCTGAGAGCAAAAAAAAAAAATAGGAAAGCCAGAAATCACTGGAGAAGAGGGGAAAATTGGCAGAGCTGGCAATATTTACAGGCTGGTGGGAGCAATCCTTGATACACATATAAACAATTTACAACTAGTAACTTCAAGCTTCCTATTCCTCTGCTCAGCTCTCCACTAACCAAGGGGATAGTCTGGGACTATGCCTCTCCTTTTTATATATACCACACAAGTCATTACCCATTTGTAAAGCTTTTTCCCCTTCAAGGCTCCCCTTGATGTTAATTTCAACATGATTTTGACAGTTTCAGAATATTGGAAGGTGGGGAATATAGGGTGGATGGCTTTGAGCCCCACATCCAGGGATTTGTTTAACCCAGCTCTAATCACCTTCATAGATACTTGTTAAATTTTCATTGTAAACATGTACCCATCAGAAATCAGAACATTGGGCTTGAATTGTTGTTTTGTTGATTTTCTAGAATTAAGCAAGTGTTAGTGCAGATTTAAATGGAAAGCATGCACACATTTTTTGAGATCCTTCGTGTTAAACATTTTCCAAAACACCCCAATATTGTTATAAAAATATTATTTGAGCTCAGCAGGAGTACAATAGAAGGCCTCAGAAGGTCCACTTATCACATTGGGGGCCTGGTGGCTGTAGGATAATAATGATAACAATAATAACTTGCATTTGCATATCTCTTTAAGGTTTGTAAAGACTTTGTATTCATTACTTTATTTAAATCTCATTATATCTTGCCCATATCTCACAAAGTATGGATCCTGCATATACTTAACTATTCTCTTGTCTTCAACTCTGTCTCATAGTGAATATCCGTAGTTAGTATCTATAGTTGTACTTGGCTAGAGAAGAGACATTGACTTTGACTTGGTACATTTATTTATTTTTTTTGTACTCTAGCAATTTGGTTAGTTGATTCTCTATGCAAATGATGTACAACCTGTTCCTGGATATTTCTTTTCAAAAAAAATTTTTTTTGCCTTTTATTTTTTGGAGGGGAGAAAGCAGGGCAATTGGGGTTAAGTGACTTGCCCAAGGTCACACAGCTAGTAAATGGTAAGTATCTGAGGCTGTACTTGAACTCAGGTCCTCCTGACTCCAGGGCTGGTGCTCTATTCACTGCACCACCTAGCTGCCCTCTGGCTATTTCTGTTATGCTTTTGTAAACCTATAGTTTCCGTAGGTTAGTTAGAATCGCAAGAATATTTTTACCCATTACCCTAATCCTTTTTCTTATGAAACTTCTGGAACAGTCAAAGAATTTTCTTTGTAAAAAATTTTTTTTTGGTAAAACCTGATAATTTACCGGAGGAATACTGTGGACACTGTGTATTTGCAAAGCACTTGACCTAGTCTTTCATAAAACATGTTTTAGAGAGTAAAATTGGGTCTAGGCAATAATTCCATTAGGTGCATTCAGAAATGGTTAAAAGCTAACACTATCGCAGAGTGTATTTTTAATGGAAGTATAATATCTGTGTCATAAGAAGTAGCTATTCCATTACGTTCTGCATTGCTCAAATGAGATCTGGAATATGGCATCTCATCTGGATTGTCACATTTGCAAGAGATATATTGACAAACTGTAATGTGTCCAGGGGAGGGAGATGTTTGTAAATTGTATAGTGTAGAGACTTAGAATAGTTAAAGGAACTGAGCTTGTTAAGTGTGGAGAAAAGAAGATAATAATGAGAGTTACTATTTAAATAGCATTTTGAGATTTGCAAAAAGCTTTACATATTTTGTCTCATTTGATACTTACAAAAAACCCAGTGGGGTAGGCGCTATTATTATCCCCATTTTACAGATAAGAAGACTGAGGCTGAGTGAGGTTGAGTGACTTGCCAAGGGTCAATTAACTAATAAGTGTCTGAAGCAGGATTCAATTTAGGTCTTCTCCCTGACTTCCAGTGCAAGACTCCATATGGAACTTAGCTGCCTCAGACTAAGGGGAAACATGACAGCTGTTTGCAAATAGCTTTATCATTGTCATGCAAAAGCAGGGACAGATGTGTTTGGTGTTCTTCCCAAAGAACAAATGGATGAAAGTTGCAAAGAGCTATATTTCAACTCAATTTAGGAAAGATTTCTAACTTCAGTGGTAGTGGAGGAGGAAGTCCCTGTAGTTGCTGAGGTCCTCTGCAGAATCATAACTAGTACAGGACAAACATGGCATTGCCCCAGTACACTGAATTCCTAGGGCATGTGAATGTGCTTCTTCCTCAGAAGGGGACTTTCTCACCCCAGTCACTGCCATCCCTGCCTCTTGAGCTCTTCCAGAGATATGTGATACAGTTGGCTATAGTCACAGACCCCAGGGGTATACTGCTTTAGCACCTATCTTCCAGGTCCTACTTTGTTCCCTAACCCTTCAAGGGCTACTGTAGACCATCTAAAACTGTGTACTTCACACAGTGACTGCTGTTCATTCTCATCTCAGAATATTGGAAGGTGGAGCATATAGAGTGGATGGCTTTGAGCCCCACATCCAGGGATTTGTTTAACCTAGCTCTAGTCACCTTCATAGACACTTGTTATCACCAGTTATGACTCTAGTCCCTTATTTACTCTTGTTCATAAGACACTTTGGATACATCAAAGTCTAGAAGACTATGGGGCTTCTTCAATGACAACCATAGCCATTTAAAAGACAATAAATGATAATCCATACAAGAAAAACAAAATGGTTGAAGACTGCCCATTACATAGATTATGGTATATATTTGGGTGGGAAGTCCATTGAGTCAGTTCATTAATATCTATGCCTCAGGCAGGTACTGCCAAAGGACAATGATCTGGGTCCAAGTAGAGGGCTGGATTGTATTTAGGAAAATTTTCAGTGTTGCCATAATCTCAAGTTGTTCCCTATCCTAAAAGTCTATTTTAAAAATATTTTCTTCGGGCCATGCTACCTCATTGAATCATGAAACATGTGAGTCATTAAGGAATTTAATATTTTAAGACAATGGAAAGATGCATAGTTGATATAAGAATGTTCTAAGATATTAGTAATGATGGCACGATGAAGAAATGGCATAAATTTTGTCATTCAGAAAATGCATGATTGGAAAGAGAGGTAGATGGGTTGGTTATGTAATATAAATGAGAGAAAACAGGTGGATTATTTGAATAGCATAGTTGTACACTTGAAATTTTTTTATCTTTTAAATTCTTTTAAATTTTGTTTATATGTCATTCATTTCTGATTATTACCTTCTGCTTATTGGGCTTTTCTTTATTACAAATATTAATAATCAATTAATTAAATAAATTAATTAAATTATAAATAGAATATTTATATGTAAACATAATATGTAAAACAATTAATTAAAAATAAAAACATTAAAATAGTAATAAAATTAAAATATTAATATTCATTACAAATATTAATAAAGAAAAGAAAAAATTCAGCCAAATCTAACCAGCACATCATCTGTATCTATATGCAATATTCCATACCCATAATCTTCTCACTTCTGGAATGAAGTGAATGAAGTGTCTTTTCCTCAACTTTCATCTCATGTCAAGTTTGGTCATTGTAATTACATACTCATCAATGTCATTTTATCCTTCTTTCCAAGATTGGCACATAATAAATACTTAATAGACTTTTTTGAATGAATGAGTTAATGAATGACAGAGCTTTACTTCAGCCTTTTGTGGACAAAGTAAACTTAATTTATTTAATTTTTCCTTCATAAATTTAAAAACTATTTAATTTAAAAAACTATTAAAAATTTTTTTTTATCATGGTTTAGTTCCTTTATGGAGATTCCCTAAGTTTGTTGTATCATGCTTTGATGCCTTGATCTGAATATAATTTTAAACTTTCCCTACTCACTAGTTATATGATCCTGGGCAAATAACTTCTCTGTGGTGGGCCTCAGCTTCCTGTAATCAATAAGGTGAGGGGTAGGAACCAGATGATCTCTGACTCCTTTTTTAGTTTTTTGAGTCTCTGCTGTTAAATTAAAGCCTTATTAAAAATTGTTTACAATGATAAAATGATCAGCTTCCCTTTCCCTCAAGAGCACAGATTGCTTTCAGGGTGTAGAGCATGACACTGCTCAACCAACTTGTGGCATGTAATAATTGCTCTAGACCTTTTCTGACAGGAAAAACCCTACCACCTTTTAGCTAGGAGGTTGGTATGTTCTTCCCAAACAAATCACTCTTTGTCTTACTGGACTTTGTCCAGTCTTAGCAGGTAGATCCAACTTTATCCATCGGTTAGCATTGACTAAATAAAGCTAAGACTGAATTGTATGGAAACTTGGTTGCTTTCATTCCATGGTGGATTCCTGCCTGGGGCCTATCTGCTCTTCTGCCTTCTTCCTTGGTTCCTGGTTCCTTAGTCTTCCTTCTGGCTTCTTACATTCTATCAACACACACTTTCAAACACTTTTTTTTTTTTTTTTTTTGCTTTTTAAAGGGCAGTTGGGGTTAAGTGACTTGCCCAAGGTCACACGGCTAGTTTTTTTGTGTTAAGTATCTGAGGCCAGATTTGAACTCAGGTACTCCTGACTCCAGGGCCGGTGCTCTATTCACTGCGCCACCTAGCCGCCCTTTCAAACACTTTCATGAGATTCTGATTCCCCTTTGCTTATATAATCACCTCTTCTCCATCCCACTTTCACCACATCTAATTAAACATTGAGGTAGGGCATTTTTTTCTTTTTGTCCTTTTATCCTCACCACCTAACCCATTGTCTAGCTTATAGGAAGGCACTTAATAAGAACTGAATCAGATGTAAGGTATTTGACCCATAATACAAAGACAGGAATTTGCTCTCTCTTGCCTGACAATGCAAACAAAATAATCATGAAAAGAGTGTAACAGGTAAGCAGGCCAAGGCCCCTGGGAGGAAATAGATTATAGCATCATTGGATTTAGAACTGGAAAGGACTCTAGATGTTATGCAGTCTAAACTTCTTATCTGACAAATGGGGAAACCAAGGCTCAGAGAGGCTGAATAAGTTGTGCAAGATCAAATAGGTTGAAAAGCCAGGATTCAAGCCCAGATCATCTTGGGTGAAAGTCGATATTCTTTTCTTTTTTTTTTCTTTTCAATGTTTTGGTGGTACTCTAGTCTTTCTTTTTTTTTGTATCACTTTCACTTCCCAATGTCGCTCCCCTTTTAAACCCATAGAACTTTCCCATGTAATAAATTAGTGCGTCAAGAAAAACAAAGCTACCCATTGGTCATGTCTGAACGTGTATACATAATTCCATATGTATTCTCCACGATCTCTCTACCAAAGTTGGAGGAAAACTCAACATCTGTCATCTGAAGTCTCCGTTGCTGCATTGACCAGAGTTCTGAAGGTTTCCTCCAATGTTCTTTCCATAATACCACATGGACCATCCTTACTATGTCTTATTGGTAAATAGTAGTTGTAGACTGAGATGAGGTTATCTAGACATATCCCTAACCCTTGGAATGTGTTGATTTCTAATTTCCCTCATATTATACCAAACAACAGATTTTTGTACACTAATGTAACATTAAACTAATTATAGTTCAGGGTGGAGTAGGACTGGAAGAATGCCTTGTGATATAATTACTGTAGGAATACATAGAAAAAACTAAGCAAAAATATTTGACTAAACACCATTTCATGATCTAACTTTTTTTTTTTCATGTCATTGGTGAACTTGACTACAAAGACAGTTTTCTGGTTAACAAAGTGATTATTCTGGGCACAATAATGGGAAATAAAAGTTCTTCTGTCTAATTCTTCCCATATGTTGGCCAAAGTAAGTTTATTGTTCACAGTTCTTTGATGGGGCAAAAATGTTAATTAAATAAAAACAAATAATGAACCCAGCAAGTTTCTACAATCCCAAATCTCCCACTGCCATATGTTGTTATTATTTAATATTTATTAAGCAGCCACATAGCTCTCTAGGGTAGAACATATACATAATGTTCTTTGCTCATGTATGTTCAATATTTTTTTTCAAAACAAAATAGCTCAGAAAAGTTCATCTTTTCTTAACTTGTTCTGTTACAGACACGTAGACCAACCACCTTTCCAGTCTTTTAAACACATTGAAAAATTGAGAATTCTCATTTTTATTCAAAAGATATTTACCAAGTACCCATTATTTACCAAGCACCTACTATGTGTTTAGAATTATAGGCAAACAAGCCAAGTGTAAACACACTCTTTACCATCAAGGAACTTATAGTCTAGTTACCTACGTATGTGAAACATTTAAATAACAATACAATGTAGTATGTGATTATTAATAGTCTTAATTCTATAATTTGGTAAACTTTTAATCATGCTTTTAAATATGTTAGAAGTTTTAATCAAGCTTTTAAATGTGAAATTTCTGATAAATTGTCTTATTTTGTTCTCTTCCTTTTATCCTGAATGACAGAGTCGTACTTCAGCCTTTTTGTGGACAAACCCCCCTAATTTCTCTAAGTTCTTATTATATTACACTTACAGAAATGCAACAATTTCCTATTAAAATGGGTAAGATTTGTCTTTTTTTTTGGGAGGGCACTTGGGGTTAAGTGACTTGCCCAAGGTCACACGGCTAGTTTTTATGTTAAGCGCCTGAGGCCAACTTTGAACTCAGGTCCTCCTGACTCCAGGGCTGGTGCTCTATTCACTGCGCCACCTAGCCACCCCAAAATGGGTAAGATTTGAATGAAGGGAGGACAATCTATTTATGTCTATCATTAGTATGTAGGAGTTGATGAAAATGGTAGGAATGGAAGGAAGACAGCTGGAGCGGAGGATTGGGATATATTGTCCAGGGTCTTATATGAAAAGTTGAAGAGTTTGGACTTTATCCTCTAGGCGATGGAGAACAACGGAAGGTTCTTAAAAATATTTTTAATAAGATTGATTTATTCATCCCTTTGTATTTTAGAAGGAACTCACTGATCTCAATAGCACTAAAGAAGGTGTGCATTATAAATCAGAGGAAAACTCAGGAAAAGGAACAATGAAATATGAATTGTCAAAATTTGATCATCATACTTTATCTAAACCAGTTTTGGGGAAGAAAAAGTACCACAAAGTTAAAACTACATTCTCCTTTCAAAATCAGTGAAATCAGCATTCTTTTCTAATGGGTGACCATAAATTATTTTGGATAAGTAGGTGAGAGTCTATGTCATAGATTGACCTAAACTTGTAAATACCCTTTTTCCAAGAAGCTTCTTGTTTCTATTTTTAAAGTTGCCTTGTTTTGTTTTGTCTTAATGTCAAACAAGAGATCCTTCTCACTCCACTTTGGCTAATTGTCTGATTTTCTGCATAACAGGAATTCCTAACAGTCTCTGACAACTGAAACTGCTCCTTTTGACTTTCAGTTTACAGAGTAAACTATGTGATTTCAACCTGGACACATAGACTGAGAATTTAAGAGAAATGTGGCTCTAATGAGACTTGGGCAGCAGAATGAATAAGATATTGAATGTATTTGACTATTTTTTCTTGTCAACTTTAATATTTTTTAAAAAATGAGAAACTTTTGGTCAGTTGTGGTAACTTGGGCAGAATGAATGGCATTGGTAAAGACAAAAAGATTAATGTAGACTCAGGGAATCAAATACCAAAATTTTTTATATCTGATGAATTTTGAAAAATATTTTTGAGACTGCTTTAGTGTCCCTAGATTCACGCCCCCATCAAGTGCATAGCTAGAAATAGAAGTTCCTCCTAGCTAAAATTTCAGAAAGGACCTCACGTATTATTTCCTTGTGACATAAGGACTACCTGAATGGTGCTTACAGAGAGGAAAAAGGAAACAAATGGACAGTGGGTGTTTTCCCCTGTGACGCTTATGCAGTGTGTGTTTTGCCCATGTAGGCTATGTCTCTATCCACCTGGGTTTGTCTAAATGTGTCTCAAAGGAAGGCATGAATAGATATCTCTGGAAATTTGGCCTCACCTCTCCAAAGGAAACTTTAATTCCTGATTGGAAGAGAGTGGGAGAAAGGGCAATACCTGCTCTATTCTACTTTGATGGGGGTGTAGGGTGGAATACCAAACAAAAATTTTATCTACTTTTGGAAATATATCTAGTCTAGGGGAAATTATTATTTTTCCTTTTGTGCAAATTACATTTCTGGTCCCTAAGCGTAAATGGGAAGCAATACCTTAGGCTTATGTTCAAAGGCTTGACGTTTTCCTACCAAATGCTAGTTTACAAATGACCATCATAAATAGTGAATAGCAAGTAAATAGCAACCCATTTATCTAAACAGATGGCAAAGAGAAATCAGAGAATTTTTACAGATTAGGAATACTAAACAATACCAAGACAGAATGAGCTCTTCTATTGGGAGTGAGACATCCCAGCTCAATCAACAGACTCCTTAATATCACCCAAGGGGAAGTTCACTGAAATGTCTAGAAAGGCAAATCGGATATCAGGGATGTGTTGATGAGTTGATTTCCCCTCTTAATGTATTCTTTACAAAATCTGTTCTTGTTTCTCTCTGGATTTTTCTCTGAAGAATAGAACCACATGTGTCCTTTCTTGAAGTAGGTAGGAGGAAGCACTTCTAACTCTTCAGCTTGCAAAGTCGCATTGAGTCATAATTCTACCAATGAGGAGACTCTTATAAAAATCCAGACTTGAACCCTGGATTACATTTACTAGTCCTCCTTTGCCTTTTTTATTTTTCCTACACTGATCAAAGTCATATTTCTAATTATCTTTCACTAGACTGAACTAATCTTCAGCAAATTGGAGCTGAAAATTTAGTTAAGGTTATTATTTTATATAAATCAATGAATTATAGAAATGCAGAAGATTTAGAGATCCTTGACAGTCTTTCTTAAAATCCTTTGTCAATAGAATAGTTTAACTACTTAATGGTTTCTGAAGCATTCAGTTCCTAGACTCACAAGTATTTAGGGATCGCTTGAGTTGTAGCTACAGCTATGTGATCATTCTGTGTTTTATTATAACCCAAGATTAGAGCCTGAGGGTATAGAGGGAGACAGGAAAGGATATTTGCAGAAATATTACTAAAGCCACTCCCTTCATCCTCTAGAGAGGGTTACTTAACAGTGATTATTTTGGTTCTCCAGTTTCAAAAAAAAGGGAACTTAATCATCTTTCTCAAAAACAAATCTGTAGTTTGGGTATGTTGTCACCAGGTGGCAGTACCTAATCCATAGGTTCATAGGGATTGAATGAAAGAAAAACTGAAAACACCCCCCCCCCCCCCCCGCCCCCAAATCTTTTAATAAATATCAGAAGTAACTTCATTGAAATAGCCAAATAACATTAACTACCAAGGCAGGTAATTTTAGGATATTTTTAAAAGTAAAGAAATAATTTGGTACCTTTGTCTCTAATTCCTGATTTTCCTTTAGCAACTGAACCTGAATCATAGTTTGGAGTCAAAAGTCCAGAAATTTGTTGTTATAAGTTGGGCTTGGTTTATGGAAAAACATCTCTGGAGTGCTTTTCTCTATGACTTGCTAGAACTTTTCTAATCCTAGGCCACAGACATTCTATTGTCTAGACGGTTTCAGCTTAAGGGAAATGCTTTATTGTGTCTCACACCTAGTTAACTAAAAAGGTCAATGCTATTCTTTTTAGAAATCTCCATTAAGATTTCCTGCTTCTTGTTTCTGAATGTAAATTAATTAGTAAATTAGCTGCCAATGCCACAGGAACAGCACTAACAATTCACCCTCATTCACTCAACAGAATGAATATAAACACTCAATTGGGGATATCAATTCAATAATTTGATAATAAATAATTATTAAGCTCTTATTATGTGATACACTACTAGGTGTTGGAACTACATAGATGAAAAGTACATAGTGCCTATTATGGAGAAATTTATAATTAAAGTGAATACTTCCCCATCCTCAGTCTAGTGAATTGTGAGCAGCAGATCACTTTTCTTGGTTATAAAGTAAGTCACACAGGCTGCTTGAGAACAACTTCCTTCCAAGTACCTGTTATTAACCTCTGATAGCTGGTGAATATGGAGTCTGTTTCTAATATTTGTTTTCCCTTTCCTATCATGTAATTTATGTGTCTTTTGTAGCACCAATGATGACAACACGCTATTCACAGTGCTTACAGCAACCAGGAATATGCTGGCATAATTCTAAATTGCAAAATGTAAAATTTTCCACATGGAAGACAGAACCAAAACATTTATTCAAACACCAGAAAGCCGAATCCCAATAACAGAAAACCAAATCCATCATAGCAACAAATCTATATGCAATAACAATGTGGAGGGCACCACCATCCCCAAGCCTTCCCCCTGCTTGGGGCTTCCCACAAATGAGCACTCATAGCTCACTGCCTGCTTCCTCTCTCCCTCAACTATAACTGCTGTGACCAACTTCCTCTGGGCTCTGCTCCACCCTTCCTACTTGTAAAGCCAATCAGCAGTAGATTCCTGAGAGAATGCTACTGTGAAGAGCTTTTAAGATTCGGATTACACAGTATTAGTGAACACTCTGTTTATTCCATTACAAATCTTTATTCAGTACAATGTTCACAGTTTCAACAG
>CM053593.1:281702388-281785537 GCA_028646575.1 Pseudocheirus occidentalis | reverse complement strand
GGAAGAATTTGGTGTGGGAGTTCTGACTGTGTTATCTTCCTTCTGCTCTATGATTTGATCCTTTTTGTCCACAAGAAAGGATTCTAGAGTTTTATTGCTGTTCTTACTTTGCTTCCTTTTCCTCATGTTGGCCAGTCTATCAATTGCTTGGTTTTTTAGCTCTGTGAAACTCTGCTTACTGGTGGGGGAAAGCTCTGTCTCAAATTGCTGGGGCCCTCACAGCTGCCGGAGCTATTAGTGGGATGCTGCAGCGCCACCCCCCCAGCTTTGGCTCACTGAAAGCACACCCCAGGACCACCACTCAAGACCATGATCCAGATCCAGACCGCTCAACGCAAGAGCCCTTGGCCCTGATTGATCGCCTCAGACCCCCTGCTATCTGCAGACCAAGGGCTCTGAAGCAGCCCAGTGGAGGCCGCTGCTGTTTTCAGCCATTCCTGCTGCCATAGCTGGCCTCTTGCTGCTTCCTTGCCCTGGGAGCAGTTTGGCCAGACTGCTCTTCTCCCCCCAATTTAGCAAAATCCACTGACCTTTCTCTTAGCCTTCTTTCCTCTGGCCTGATAAATGTGGGAACTGTGCCTCTAGTACCGCTGATCTGCTCTCCTATAGATATGGGTCAGCCTGACTGCCCTGGGGCCTGGCCGGGCCAGGGTTTCGGGCTTGGCTGGCCACGGCTCCCAGACTGCTGCGATGAGCCCCACCTTCTGAACTGCCTGCAGCAACAGATGCATTTTCTGTATTTTGGAGAGTCTTGGAGCTCTAAAATCTGTTTAGAGTCATATTCAATGGGTGTTTAGGGTGGCTGTGTGGGAGTTGCCAAACTTTGCTGCTTCAATAACGCCATCTTGGCTCTGCCCCCACATCCAGTTATTTTCAAACAGCAGTACCAAAGACTTGCTCACATGAAATGAAATGCTTACAAAACACTTGATTGTAAAGGTCCTACTGTACCACATTCATTTGGGACATATACACCTAATGCAATTGAAGGTTAAGCCATATATAATGGAAAAATAAGGCGGGAATAATTTACTTGTGGAAAACATTGTTGAATAGGACAAGAATTAGGGCTGAGTAACTTTGGAACAGTACTAGAATACTAACCCATATGGTAGAATCTGTGATAGAACATTACATGAACTAACCACATACTGAGTTTAAAGTGAAACACTGAGAGGAAAGATTCAAAGTGTCTTGTAGGTATCCTTGATCCTACAAATTTATCCACTGAAAATTTTGTAGGATGTTCAACTTTAGGAGCATCAATTATGAAAGAATAATTCAATAGTGCTGCATCTAAGTTTAAAGGAAAGAAATCTAGTCAAGTTTCTTATGGGATTATCTATATTTTTGTTTTGGAAGTAATGTCCAATTATTTGCATTTTTAGACATTGAATATCATTTCTGACTTTTCAGACCCCTTGCACATAGTTGATTATTGTTTTTCTTGAAGCACAGTGTAGTGAAAAAAGTACTGGATTGAGAGTCAAATGCTTCAGGAAAAGTTGGTCTGAACTTTGCCCCTGTAAGGCCTTGGGCAGCTCATACTCTTTCTGGGTCCCATTTTCATCATTTGTACAATCTAAGGGAGGTCATAACACTAGAAGTAGAATGAATCTTAGCCAACTAGTCTAACCACTTCATTTTAAAGAAGAGAAGATGGTTGCTCAGGCAGCTTAAGTGGTTTGCCTGAGGTCACCTATGGAGAAAGAAGCGTTAGAGGAAGAATTTGAAACCAGGCTTCTGACTCAAGAATCAGTGATATTCTCACAGGACCACATAGATTAGATTAAATGTTCTCTGAGTTTCTTTCCAGCTTGAAAAAAAAAGATTTTAGATCTACTAATTAGAAAGGTGATCAAACAATCATTACTATAATTCTGAGTGAGTTCTCTATCTGGAGGGAGTTTCAGTGCTGTGGGGTCCTATCATATGTGCTTGGCTGACAAAAAAAACTTTAAAAACAAGCGGGCTTCATATACATATACATACATATACATATACACAGTTGTATATATATATATATATGTACATATATATAAATAGTTATAGTTTTAAACTATATATATATATATAGCTTTTAAAAAAGCAGGTTTTATACATACATACCTACATATATGTATATATATATATTCTGCTTGTCAAGTTTGTGGAATAACACAAAGTTGGGGATGGGGGATGGGAATAATTATGATGTCAAATGTGGATGACATAATACGGATGCAAAATGATCTTGACAGGCTGTAAAAAATAAGCTAAAAGAAACAAAATCAAATTTAATTTGGGATAAAAATTACTACAAGGTGTCACAGGCCAACTCCACTTCTTCTAGATCTTGTTCCCAGAGTTATTTAGCCCAATACAATCTACGTTGGATTCTAGTTTAAACTCTAGGGTCCTAACAAGGTAAATTATATTGCTATGGCTATCAGAATTCTAGTCTTTTAGTATCAGGCTTCCTGCTCCTCTCCCTGAAGGTGGTACCCCTTGACTTGTCAAAGGCCTTCTCTGATTGACTCTCCAGACATTCCACTGCTAGGTTTCAGGCCATTGCATGCTAATCTGGTGGTCACCCAATTCATCCTTTTTTGACTTCACGCTATGCAAGTTCTAACGTACACCTGATTCATATGCTTTTTTGTCCTGGTTGGTTTAGGTTGAAAATGGAGGAAGGCAGAGAACTGACCATATAGATCTTCCAAGCCTGGTGTCCTAGAGAGTAGCAAATACAACTGAGAAAAAGAACAGCAGGAGGGGATAATTAATTAATTAGAGACAATAGTCAATAAGAGAACCAACAATAAAACTGATGACCTATCCAGCAAATACACAAAGTATAGGCAAAAAATGGAGATGGTGTTGATGACAGGTCACATTTATATTGTGTTTTGCAGTTTACAAAACACTTTATATATGTTAATTCATTTGAAAGAGAGATTTTAGTAAATTAATTAGAAATGCAAACTCTGTGAAGCATACTTGACCTCAAAATGATTAGTGGGATGAGATTTTCATGCTTTGAATGTGAATCTAAAAGAGGATATCTTATTTAAAGGAAACACAGTGTTTAGATGAGATGAGAGTCAACAGCTTTATTTCTTTCAAATGAGATGGAGAATGACCGAACATTACCATCTGCCATGCAGTTCCCCAGTGCTGTTGTTTGATCTGCTTATATAACCTCAGAAATCCTGGGTCTTGCCATCCACCCCACTAGTGCACATTTAGGAATTTTGTGTTTTTCTATCTGCCTGTAGCTGAACTTTTTTTTTAAGTGTTATTTTTCCCCAATTAGAATACAGGTTACTTGAGAACAGGGTTTATCACACTTTTTCTGTTTGTATCTCTAGCACTTTAGTACATGGTTAGGGCTTAATTAGTCACTTTTAAGTTTATTTTAATTTAATTCAATTTAATTCATTCATTCACTAAGAATAGATAAAAAGGGGAGAAATGGAGTAACATATATTTAGGAAATGTATTCACATGACAAAATCCATAGAACTGAAGGGTGAAAATATGATAGGCAGACATTTGAATAAGGACGTATCAAGGGAGAAACAGAAATAGGAATTAGATGAGTACTTTAGAAAACAGGTCACAAAATTGTCATGGACATATGATTGTAGTGATGGGGATTTTGATTATGCATACTAGATGTGAGACTGGAGTCCTCTGCCCAAAGCAAAGCAACTAAAAATTTGTAACTTGCTTTAATTATTTCATCTTTCAAGAGGCAGTGAGAGCAACAAGGTAGGAGAAAGAGGGAAACTACTATTCTGGATCTGATTCTAGCCAACAAAGAGGAAGAGCTATAGTTGCTGAAGTAGGAAACATAGGAGCCTTGGGGACAAATGCCATTCTATCATAAAATTCCTGATAGGTAAAGAGAGGAGTGCTCGGCATAAATTCACATGAATTCTTGATTTTGGTAACACAAATTTCAAAGGGCTCAGGAAAAGGGAGTCCAGGATCTGCTGTTCTGGTATGAAGTCATGCAAAACAAATTTCTACATTAGTCATTTCCAAAAAAAATTTTTTTTTAAGGGAGGAAAAGAAGAAAAAATGCTTCAATCTTGCTTTGAATCATTCAGTTCTCTTTCTGGAGGTGGAGAGTATTCTCATCATGAGTCTGTTGTGATTGTGGTAGGCCACTGTGTCTGTCAGAGTTGCTAAGTTTTTCACAGCTGATTAGTTTTACAATATTGCTCTTGTTGTATAAATTGTTCTGGTTTTGCTCGTATCATTTGCATCAGTTCAAAAAAGTCTTCACAGTTTTTTCCCTGAAATCATTCCCCTTTATCATTTCTTATAGCACAATAGTGTTCTACTACATTAATATACCATAACCTGTTCAGCCATCCCTAACTGATGAGTGTCACTGCATTTTCCCAATTCTTTGCCACTGCAAAAAAAAATTGCTATAAATATTTTTGTACACCTTGCTCCCTTTCCTCTTTCTTTGATTTCTTTGGGGTATTGATTTAGCAGTGCTATTGCTGGGTCAAAGGGTATATACAGTTAAATGGCTTTTTGGCATAGTTTCAAACTGCTTTCCAGAATGGCAAGATTTGTTTACAGTTCTGTTGGTCGTGCACTAGTGTACCTGTTTTCCCACATTCCTTTCTGCATTGGTCATTTTCTTTTATTGTCATCTTTGATAGTCTTATAGGTGTGAAGTGGTATGTTGTTTTAATTTACGTTTTAAAATTATTGCTGATGTAGACCATTTAAAAATATGACTTTTGATAGTTTTGATTTCTCCCTCTGAAATCTGCCTGCTCATATCCTGTGTTGTTTTGGTTCTGCTGTTTTTGAATTGTGTCTGACTCTTTGTGGGGTTTTCTTGGTAAAAATACTGAAGTGCTTTGTCATTTCCTTCCCCAGCTTATTTTACAGATAAGCAAATTGAGGCAAACAGGATTAAGTAGCTTGTCCAGGGTCACACAACTAAGTGTCTGAGGCTGGGTTTGAGCCCCCAAAGATGAGTCTTCTTAAGCACTGAGTCCAGTGCTTTATCTACAGTATCACCTGCCTGTTCCGTTCACATATATTGACCATTTATCAATTAGGGAATAGACCTTGTTCTTATACATTGGCTCAGTTTCTTATGTATTTGAGAGATGAGGCCTTTATCAGAGAAACTTCCTTCTATAACCCTCCTTTGTAACAGAGAAGCGCAGTCAAGCAAATCAATCCAGTCAGACAGGAACTATGTGGCATAATCCAAGAAAGTAAAATGTTTTATGGTATGTTAGCTGCAGACGAGCTGGGTTATTGCATTGATCTGAAATCTGATAGCATTATTTTCCTTTATTATTTTTCTTTAGATCTAAGTAAAAGTAAATATTTAAGATAAATAACGATCTAAATGTGATCATTATTTCATATAAATAACAATAACATTTAGATCATTATTTATCTTTACTTCATTTGTGTGATCTTATTTTGTGTACAATCATCTTTTTATTATACTATGTTATGTTTCCCCCCACTTAATGGTATTTTTTCCAATTACATGCAAAGCCAATTTTCAACATTTATTTTCATAAAGATTTTGAGTTCCAAATTTTTCTCTTTTCTTCTCTTCTCTCCCCTCTTCCCAGGCCAGCAAGCAATCTGATACAGGTTCTATATGTACAGTGATTTAAACATATTTCCACAATAGTAATGTTGTCAAATTTGTGTTATATTCTTGAGTATTGTAAAGCAACCTGTTGTAAGAACTTTTTTCTGAGTCAATGAACTTTTCTGATACTGTTAGACAATAGGCAAAAAGTCCCCCAACCAAGAGATAATGTCATTTAATTATGAAGTGTCTGAGAGCAAAGGTAGTTTATTTTCACCTTAGGAACTTTCACATCTTGTAAAAAAGGGTTTTGTGGTGTAGAAGAATATCACACTTGTAATCATTAGAATCTGAGTTCCATTTCTACCTCAGACACTTACTAGCAGTGTGATCATGGGTAAAATTTGGGATTAAAATACATTGCATTATCTAGTTTGCAGCGCTGTCATAAGTAAAGTGGTTTGTAAACCTGAAATTGTTTTATAAATGTGAATTACTATCAACAGCAGGCCACTTCTTACTCTCAGTCTATGATCCTATCATTGTATGATCGTGTGTATAAGAGATACATGATATACATTAGTTTAGAATGTTGTTATGCTCTCACATAACCCTTTCTAAGTCCCAATATGTCCTCCATATCATTATTCTTTCCCCTTGAGGATTCATCTCCTCAGCTCAGTGGTGTGTGACTGATGGTGAATTGCTGACAGTGCATAGCACTGAAATGGAATTGTTATCACAACCCACTATGTCAGGTTTGGCAGAAGAGACTTCGGAATACCTGAGGCAATAGATTCCTCCTGAATTTCAAAAGAGTTATAATATCATAATGGTATGCTACTAAAATTCCTGGAACCTAACAGCAATCAAGATGCTGGTGACTAGGAAAGAATTGAGGATAAAGTATGACTCATGCTGTAAGGGAAAACTTCTTACTGCCTTAATTAGCTTGTCTAAAAATGGAATGATGCCAGTTCAGTGATTTCATTTTATCTGGTACATTTCTTGATCCTGAGCATTACTTGCTCTTTTTTATTTTCAAATAAGCAAAAGGCAAGGAAATTTTAATACAATTTTTGTAATAAGATCTTTAGTCATAAAAATTCATCTGTGTTCACTCCTATCCAAAAATTATAGCCCTAACCAGAGTCTAGTTTTCTGAATACAATCTCTTCACTAAGCTGAAGCACTAACATTGTTAGATCAAAACCTATGCACCTAGTATGAGTTTTATGAAAATTATTAGTTATGTCCTTTCCACTATACTAATAATACAGGAAGAAAATTAAAGGTAACCAAATAGAATACATTATCTCTTTTTAATTTTTTGAAGTCTTACTGATGTTTTAAAAATTATTTTCACATTATAATTATTTCCCAATAGCAGGCTCCCTATAATTTTTTATTATAAGAAAGAAAAAGTAAAGCAAAACCAACTGGCAGCACCTAATTCTGATAGTGTATGCTACATTTCATATTTAAGAGTTCCCTGTTTCTCTACTGACATATACTGGCTGTTTTGTCTATATCTCATCTAAGGAAGGAATACTGGACTTGGAGTCATTGGAAGTTGGGTTAGAATTGCACCTTAGACAGTTAACTAACAATGTGATCATGGGCAAAAGTGGGGAGAAACACTTGCTTTACCTTTTTCACAGGGGTGTCATGAGTAAAGTGGTTTGTAAAGTGGCATTTTCTACTAAGTTGACATAATACATAAATTCCAAACCCTCTTTTACTGAGAAGAAATTTGGTGATATTTTTCTCTATTGTGAAATCTCTAAATCAACTGTTTAAAAACTGTATGTGATTATGTTGTTTCATTGCAACAAAAAACATCTTTATAGTGAATATCATCATCTATTTAAGAAACAATTTTTGAAGGAAATTGTGTTGGAATTGAGCTTTAAAGACAGATAGGAATGCAGCAGAGAAGAGGAAAAGAGTGCATCCCATGCATAGACAGCCTGGGAAGGGTGAGCTTGGGAACTTATTGGCCAGGCATATATAAGACAATAGTTTTCTTTTCCTTTCTTAAAATACAATGTTGTTAGGCAAAACAAACCTCAGCCAATAACTTATAATATTAAAAATAATGTCTCCTTATAATGATATAAACCATCTTTATGGTTATCATAGAATTTAAAGTTAGATCATTTCTAGAGTAAATGTCCTCATTTTCATTGAAAACTTTTTATTGAACACTTTTTTTCAGTTACTTCCCAATTCCTTTCTCCCACTACAGAGCTCTTTTTCATAAAGCAAAGCTAGCTGACATTGATTTCATTTGAGAGGACAACATTCCATACCCATAGCCTACTGCCTCTCTTCCCATCACCTCATTTTACTGATGAAGAAAATGAGGCCCCAAAAGTTTATTCCTCTAAGACCACACAAGTAGTAAGTAGTAGAGCCAGCATTTAAACCTAGATCCTTCGACTCCAAATTCAGTGCTCTTCCCATCACTACACCATATTGCTAGAGACTACTTCTATTATCCTTGGCTTCAGAATATGTTCCGTGTCTTAAGCCAAGGCTTTGCAAGATAAGGCAATGCAAGCTAAGCCAGTCCCTTTCTGGAAATGATTTTGAAAGGAAGATGAAGACCCTCAAAGGATTACCAGAGGGAGTATAGAGTATGAAAAGAATACTGGAGTTGGAATCAGAGAATCTGGGTCCAAATTTCAGCTCTATTTCTCACTACCTGTGTCACCTTGGTACAATCATTCCATTTTTTGAGAATCAGTTTCCTTGCTTATAAAATTGGTGTGGGGGTCAGACTGTATCATTTCTGAATTTTAGGATTTTCTTTTCTTAGACTACTCACTTGAAGTGTGATAGAGATGCATTTATCCAGGATATTAGATATGGCATGAGATCAGGGAAGAAAGAGGGAGGGAAGGGAAAGCAAGGAGT
The DNA here is from genome assembly GCA_028646575.1 of Pseudocheirus occidentalis. Taxonomy (NCBI): domain Eukaryota; kingdom Metazoa; phylum Chordata; class Mammalia; order Diprotodontia; family Pseudocheiridae; genus Pseudocheirus; species Pseudocheirus occidentalis. Next base: position 281,777,049 of record CM053593.1, on the reverse strand, counting down.
GTAGGGAATGAAGAGCAATAACAGGAATTCCAAGTCTTCCATTGCATCTTTTGAGGTCTTATAAGAATTTTTTCTTGCACTAGTTGCTTCAAACTAGTCCTTCTTTCCTCCTCCTCTTCCTTCTTTTGTTTGAAGGGATCCATGAAAGGATGAGCTGACAAGGAACTATCAGTGAAGTAGAAAAAACACTGGATTTGGAATCAAAAGATCAATTTTCAAATACCGACTCTGCTACATATTACCTGTGTGACACAGAATGAATCATTTCCATTCTCTGAGTTCCACTTTCTTTGTTTCTAAAATGAAGAAGTCTTTAAAGTTCCTTCTAGCCCTAAATTTATAATCTTGTGAAAAACTTTGCATTTTAAAATAGCAAATCATTATTAATGAACAAACTTATTTATAGTGCAATATTTCTTGTATAATGCTGGTTCTGTTTTTAGGGATGAGGATCAAAGTTGTTCCATGGTGTTTGCACCGTCACGTCTATTATTTTAAGATGTATAATCATAATCTAATTGTGGATATATGTATGTTTCAGCTAATGTTCAACAACAGTCACTAGCTTAGAGGCTGTCTGATGTTAGCATAAACCAAAACATTAGAAATAACCATCTCTTGAGCTATGAACAATTTACCTTATGCTGTCAATTATGAAAAAATACAGTTGTAAAATTGAAGGGGACTTCACACATCAAGGTAATCTTTTCTGGTATTTTCCTTTATATCTTACATTGGCTACAAGACACCCTCTCAGGCTAAAGTTGGACATTATCCCATTTTTATACATTAAATGTAACATTCATTTCACTCCCTGTGAATCAAAAGAAATCTCTATAGAAGTGCTCCTGCCAATATCTTTGAATATTTCTTATTCTCATTACATTTAATGCTCTCTCATCTAAATGTTATTCTTTGTATGCCAAATGATAAATGCAGACCCATTGAAACATATATTTGTGTTCTGACTAGTTGACATATTCCATCCCTTGCTTCTGTCTCTGAAAGTGACTCTTTGCAGATGGCCAAAGTGGGGTGGGTAAGGAAGATGTTTGAACCAACAGGGATGTTTCTAAAGCTTCGCTGAATGCTTCAGTTTAAATGGTGCAAAACCATCTTGGTCATTGTCCCTCAGCAAGAGCAGAAGCTAATGTGATTTTTCAGGCAGGACATTGGGATTACTCACGTACCGTAAGCTGAATTGCTCCATTACGGGATACTGCAGCTGAGAAAACAAAATGTGGGCCACATTATTCAAGTGTAGCTCTGGCACACACAGAATTTGACTGGCTTTACAGGGTCTCAGAAATGTTATTGTTTCTGTCCTTACACAATTCTGCAATTGAAGCTCTTACATAAAGGAACATCCTGGGAATAGTGGTTAAAGTAAGAAAAATAAGTCGTTAAGTTTCTTCCTGTATGAGCCAGGGGCTGTTGGAAATACTTGTTTCTTCTTGATTTTCCTGTTCTTCTCAATGGTGGGAGGATTGTAGTGTCTGGGGCCTTGAGTACTGGTCCTTCATTTCTTTGCCACCAATGCACCACGGGACCTTATTCATTATCTTGAAGTGGTGTTCCTGTGTAGGTGCAGAAGCCCTGGGAGTAGCAGCACCTTCCAAACCACTTGTCATGCTTCCAGTCCAGTCCTCACAGTAAACTCCTGTGGAAAAGGGGCTAGACATTTCTACTAAGTGTAACTCAACTGCCACACACAATGGGTAGGCAAGACAGCCTAAGTGAATCAGCAAGGCATCCTGAGAGAGACAAGCAAAAAGGAACATATCCCATGCATTGGTCAAACCACCACCACCTCCTTGGCTACTATTTCCCCACAGATACTAATGGAGACAGCCTAAGACTGTCAAGCCTAAGACAAATCAAGAGGCTAAGGAATAGAAATGTTTGTAGCCCAGTGCCCTCAGCCATCATCCTGGGAAGATGCAGCGTGGCAACTGCTCCTCCACTTGCTACAGTCATAGCTACTGAAGATCCAGAAAAGAAAGTTCTTGCCACTAAAATCTCTGGCACTGTCAGATAGTTCAATATTAGAAACGGATATGGTTTTTTTTCTGGTGGAAATGATATTAATGAAGAGATATTAACATCTGTTTTGCTATTGTACCCTAAGGACTATAGGATTTTTCCATCTGATTTACTGTTAAAAATTCCATATGTGTTTTCTCCTCTATTAGGATGGGAGGTCCTTGAAAACAAGTACTGTCCTTTCCATTTGTATCTCCAGTTCTTAATATAATTGCACTTAGTTTTTAATATATACTTTACTCATTCATTCCTTATAGAATAGACATAAAACTCTACATTTTGTATTTCTGCTTTCTATTTGTTAATTATGAAAAAAAAGTTGGAAAATTGAAGGAGCCTTCACACATCAAGGGAGTCTTTTCTGGTACTTTGCTTTATATTTTATGTTGGCTACTAGAAAGCCATTCAGGCTAAAGTTGGACGTTATCCCATTTTTGTACATTAAATGTAATGTTCATTTTGCTCCCTGTGAATCAAAGGAAATCTCTATAAAAGGGTATAGGATTGCATACATCAACCTGGCATAAAAAGTGCATATTCTCCTTTTCAAGATCTTTAGAAAAGACTATTTATTCCAATGCTGACTGGCCTTTGGAAAATTCCTCCTTACCATAACCTGATTGTAATAGTAGTTGCAATAGTAGTAGTATTAATATTAGTAGTAGTGGTAGTAATAGTAGTAGTAATGGTAGTGGTAGTTGTAGTGATGGTGGTGGTAGTAGTAGTAGTAGTTGTAGTAGCTTTAGTAGTAGTAGTAGTAGTAGTAGTAGTAATAGTAACAACTAGCATTTATATAATGCCTATATAACATGTATAATGCCTATATGTTAAATGTTTTACAGATATTATTTGATCCTCACAACCACCCTGGGAGGTGGGTGCTATTATTACCCCCATTTTACAGATGAGACAAACAGAGGTTTAATGACTTGTCCCGGTCACACAGCTAGTAAATGTCTGAGGCTGGATTTAAACTCAGATCTTCCGGACTCCAGGTTCAGTGCTATATCCATTGTGCTGCCTACCTGACTCTCTTACAATGAAATCTCATTTATCAATGCTAGTGAAAAGAGATCATCTTTCGATGGCCTCATAAATGTGAGACCAGAATATCTATGAATAGGGCAATTGAATAGTGGAAATTATACTGTAATGTTTCCTAATTCTCAATATTAAGTTGAAACCAGGACTTTCAAAGTACAATTTTGAGGTTAGTGGTTGGAGGCAGCTGGATGGCAGAGTGAATAGAGCACTGGCCCTAGAGTCAGGTTAGACCTAAGTCCAAATCCCACTCAGATGCTTATTAGCTATGTGACATTGGGCAAATCATTTAACCTTTGCCTTAGTTCCTTCATTTGTAAAATGAGAGTAATAATAATAATAATAATATATACTTTCTAGGGTTATTGTGAAGATGAGATAGATAATATATATTAAATGCTTTGTAAATCTTAAAGTGCTGTTGCTTTGACTATTATTTTAGTGTGCAGTGGCCTAAATTTTGGAAATGATTACTCTCTTGATGAAATGGTACACTGGTAATATGTCAAAAGTCATCCATCTATAAGCACGTTATATATTTTGACCTACGAACTAAAAGCAAGCATCAAGTGAGGAGAAATGCAAATCTCAATAAATTCAGATATATTTGTTTTTTCTCTTCATCTTGTTATGAAATATCTTTTTGTAGTAAATGGGTAAAAATGAATCATTTTAGTTTAATCACATGAATGTGCTATTCATCTGAGACTGATTCAATTTGATATTTTGTCCAGTTTTGTATATTGATGTTTATTTATATGTATATATGTGTATGTGTGTGTGTGTATGTGTGTGTGTGTGTGTATTTGTAGTTCTTATGAATTACAAAATAACACATTTTTCTCACCTCTTCTTTCATGGTAAATTCTTTACTATTTTCCTTTTTCAATGAAGAATTGGAGAAGTTACTTTGAGGAAGGAGGCAGTTTATTTTTTAAAATGTCAAAATTATAGATCTTTTATTGAGTATTGACAAACATTTTAGAAAAGAAAACACCATCTCCCAGAGTAAATAATGAGGATTGGAATTAGCAGTTGTTAAACATTGCTTTTCTCTCCTTTATTTGCATATTTTATAAATAAACTTTCTGTTATTGTTGGTATATTTTCTCTAAATGAGAGCAAAGGCATGCTTCTATTTCCTGAGTGTTTTGGGAAAGGCAGAGTTGAATAGGAAGCAGAAATATAGCTGGCTGAAAGAGATATCGCTGGTAATTTTGACACTTGGGGTGCTTCAGTTAGAGGCAAGGGGACACTGCCTGATGATAACAGAAATAGGGACTCAGGGAGATAGAGCTGGGTAGGGGAAAAACAAAGTCCAACAGGCCACAGAGGATGTGGCTGAGGAGGATGCCGGCCATCTGGTAACCCATGTTTGAACTAATTATTCTTGCTAAGTGCAAAGTGGGGTTATTTCTATGCTGAAGACAGGCTTTTAGTATCCTTTATTTTTTGGCCCCAGTCACTCTGCCCTACTTACAGTTCTACCAGGAGGGCAACAGTCCTAATCAGTCGACAAAGTAGGGACTGTGGAGCAATAAGGTGCTTATTTTAATTACAAGCATCAGTATACAATGGACAGTGTAAACTGGAGAGTCCTTGCAAAGCAGAGTAGATTACGTACAATACTATCCTTGTCTTTTTTTCTTCTTCTTCTTTTTCTAATATCATTCTCAATTTTTTTCTTTTGTCATTGGTATTTTCTTGAGATGCCTAACCTTGTTATTCCTTAAAACCATACATGCAAATGTATAGACCTGAGCTCCTAGCCTATTGCCCAACTTAACTATCAGGACCCATTTCTGCTGAATGAACATGCAAAAGTAATTGTCTTCATCAAGCTTTTTATTCAATAATTATATTATTAGGTCATTCCAAAGCCCCATTTAATGTCAAGTGATTCATTTTTAGTGTTTCCAGTTCCCCAAAGCTGGAACAATTGAAATGTTCTGGACTTCCTAGGGAATTTGTCACTAATAATAATAATAATGATAAATAACTATTGATACATAGGATACTCTTTATTTTTACAAAGCACTTGACATATATGAGCCCATTTGATCCTCACAAAAGCCCTGTGAGTTAGGTTGTATAGACATTATTACCGTTTCACAGACGAGACAACTGAGGCTCAGAAAATCATCAGTGAGCATTTGTTACATACTTACTATGTTCCAGACACTATACTTGATGCAGGAGATACAAAGATAAAAGAAAACTAATCCCTGCCCTCAAGGTTAATGAACATGCTTATAGTCACACACATAGCATACGACAGATTTTGGATTTAATTATAGTTGTGAATTCACTTTTCTTTCTGCTAGACCACCACAGTACCTAGCACATAGTTGGATGCCTAATAATAGTTGATTGATTGGGTTCAAAAATTACCACCTGCAACTGAGATATACTTACTAATACGTAGACTCTAACAAAATCACCCTTGTTCCATGTCTTATGCTGTAGAACCATATCTCAAAAGTCTGCCATATTCAGGGACATAAAAATAATTTACAAACCTCCAACTTCCGTTTTCAGAAGAGACATACATAAATAACTGAGCAACCATACCTTTAGGGGATAACTTTTTTCTTCTCAACATTTATAAATATATATGTAAATAAATATAATATATGTATGTATATGTAGATATGCACACACATTATATAACATGCAGCATTACAGACTGACTTAAAATAGTTTAACCAACTAGGAAAAGCAGAAGGTAATGGGGATTGAGTTAACTTTGAGTTCAAGTCCTACCAGTGACAAGCACTGTGCTTGTAACCCTAGGCAACACACTTAGTTTCTCAATACTCAAGACAACTCTCTAAGACTATAAATTACAGAAAAAAAATGTAAAAAAAATTTCCTAATGGGGCACTCTGGAACTCTCTACATCAGTGAAATAACAGATCTGGGTCAACTCTCCTCCCCCTGTCCTCACATTAAAAAAACACTAAATATTACATTCGTCCATAAGTCAGTAAAACTAGACCACACTGATCAAAGGTCTATATTTTTGCACACATTATATACTTAAAATCAACTGTGTGCCTTCTTCCAAAATTATAAAACTGGACAATTTGCCAGACCTTGTGTATTGGGAACCAAAGCTACTTTTCATCCCTTGCTTTTTGACATTACGATTTCATCATACTACTCTATACCCACATGCAGTATAGAGAGCATTATTCTACTTTGGAAGGTTTTATTTGCCTCAGATTTTGCAAGTTTTCCAAAAGAATCATAAAATTGAAGACATTTTATGAACCTAGGAGACATTGCTTTATTTATGGTCTACTTAGGCAGTTCTTGTGCGAGGGGCCCTCTTTTGCTTTTTCCAGGATAGTAACATGGCCAAAGAAAAGCATATCTGAGTAGGAGAGGTATGATTGGAATGGCATTGTTCCAAACAATGACAGTTCAGCATGTAGCGATAATTTACTGAAATATTTATAAAAAGCAATTTTCTGGCAATAGTTCAAACTCGTCTTCCTTCCCTCACAGCTACCATTTCCACAGTGAAAGAGTCATATTTTTCCATTTTTTTTCTGGGTATTGTAACAAAATTCTGACAGGTAGAAAAATCCCCCTTTTTTACCTCTATTTTTTTAATTCAAAGCAAATGTTTTTCTTTTGATACTGTTTCCTTTAGAAGTATTAACTATAATTCCAAACGGACCTCAGAGTACCTGGTAACTAACTCATCAGGATATCTATGGTATTGGTTTTCCCATATTTTTCCAGAAAATTACTACTCTCAGAATCCCATGTTCTCTTCATTGTTGATCTTTGAGTTTCCATCTTGAATGACAAGTGGGGAATTTTCTAAGATAGATATAGCAATTAGTTTTGACCTGAAAAGGAGAAATATTTCTTTGCACTTGTAAGAATTGTTATTAGTTGTTGCAGAAAACAAAAATAAAACTTTCATTCAGATCTTTCCATTTTGATGCAGCTGCTGTGATTTTCTTACTGTCAAACAGTAGTGATTGTTGTGTTAAACCAGTAATAGAATATGAGTAAATGAGTGCATGCAGAATAGAGGGTGTTTCCTAATGGTGCAATCTGAAACTCCATTTATCAATTAAATAACAGTTCTAGGTCAACTTTTCTCTCTCTCTTTCCCTCCCCATATTCACACAACAGTAAATATTGTTTTCATCCCTAAGTATAAAAGTATATGCTCAGAAGTAATTCTGTCAATCACTGAAGTGTTTTAGTTTCTATCAGAATAGAAAATATGCTTTAGGAATGTAATCAGAGGTGTGTGCTGGAGCCAGCTCTAAACAGATCTAGCCAATTATTAAATTTTCATTTAACATTTACACCTCAGAAATACAAATCGTTACAAATCAGGGTTTGATTTATTGTTTTGTTGATTGTATAGATTTAAGAAAGTATTAATAATTCAGATTAAACTTAAAAAGTGTGTATACATATCTCCCTATCTCTAATCCCCAGAGATCCTGGTTGTTAAACATTTACTAGCACATTCCTATATTCCTCTGTAAATGTTGCCTGAGTTCATCAGGAGTACAGTAGAAGGCTCAGATAATGATGTCGTCTCCAGACTGGAGGCCTCCTGACTATAGGATAATAATAATTGACATTTATATAGCTCTTTCAGGTTTACAAAGTACTTTATATCTATTACCTCATTGGAATCTCATAATAGTCTTGAATATAAGCAGCTGTTCATATTATTACTCATTTCTATTTGCATAGTCAAATTAGCTCTGATAATATAAACTGAGGTATGATTATAATGGCATAAAATTTAAAAGAGGGTGAGAAATCAATAAGTCTGTTTTCAAAATTAATGTTGACATGAAGTTTTACTTTATTTTTACTTTGGTGTGGAAGAAAATAGATATAAATGAGTGCATGTGGGGACTTCAATTAGATTCATTTCAACAAACATTTATTAAGCACAGTTCAAAGTACCATGCTGGGTCTTGGGATTACAAGAGAAAATCAGAGTTTTTCTACTCAATTTTAAAGTCCTTGAGGACAGGAACAGAATCACTTTTTACATTTGTATTTTTGGTAACTTGTGAGTAGGAATTATTGAATGAAGTCCTGGATTTTTAAGAAGCCTGTAGGTTGTTCAGTCTCTGAAGGACATTGTTGATGGATGAGATTGCCCAAATCCTAAGGGGTACACCAGGACCTGGGAGACCCCATACAACTAGAGAACTTTTCAAAGAATTTAGTCAGAGGTGAATTCTGACCCATAGTTTTCCACTTGGCTAGATCCGAGTAGAGGTGGACATCCTTTTGTCTTGATTGCCCTAGGAGTAGTATGGATAAGAGATAGGTTGCTTTGTCCAAGACAGAGTGATCAGAGTCTTGTCCCCCAGCTCACCTCTCATTATAATATCCATTCTTCTCACTAATTGTTAGCCAGTGAGAATTGATTGCACCCTCAGGAACACCCACTCTTCCAAGGGCATATAAGCACTGAATAAGTTCCATGAGGGGTCTTCGGCATTCAAGAGTGCCACTGATGCCTTTTATTAATTATATGCTAGCAATGGCTAATAAAATGATTAATTACTCAGAACTTTTTATACATCATGTGTTATTTTGTCTGTTAGGTGCTTAATAATGACCCTTGAATTAAATAGAGATGTTCACTTTGTACAACAATGATATAAGAAAGTTTGACTGCTTGTATTCTCTCAGTAAAATAAAATGACGTGTATAATACTACAGAAATTAATGCCCATGAAACAAAGTGAGTAATAGTACAGTAGCTATCATGTATACAATACTTTAAAGTTTACAAAAGCACTTTATCTCTTTTGATAATCATAGCAACCAGACATGGTAGGTGCTCCAATTACACACTTGGAAGTCAGGGAGTATTTTTATTTTTGACTTTTGTATGTATCTTCAGCACCTAGCCCAATGCCTGGCATGTAATAGGACCTTAATAAATATTTTTTGAACTAAATGGAATCATCATCATTTTATAGAAAAGGAAACTAATGCTAAGAAATTTTAAGTCATTTGTCCAAGGGCACATAAGTAGTAAGTTCCATAGATTCAAACTCAGGTTTCTCTTAACTCCAAGTTCAGTACTCTTACAGTACTATAATGGCTGGCACTGGTTATGCTGGACTGGTTATACCTGGGAAAATAAAAAAAAGTTTAAATCACAAAACTGCTCAAAAATTATTTTGAAGATTGAGTAAGTGATAACCCAGAAGGTTCTTAAAGTAATTCTTTTTTTTTTTTTTGCTTTTTGGAGGGCAATTGGGGTTAAATGACTTGCCCAAGGTCACACAGCTATTTTTTGTGTTGTGTCTGAGGTTGAATTTGAACTCAGGTCCTCCTGACTCCAGGGCTAGTGCTCTATTCACTGTGCCACCTAGCCACCCCTAAAGTAATTCTTGAAGATCTGTAATCTCTACTCTTAGTCATAGAGGACTATAGTAAATTGCTCAGTGCATGCCCAGTTGTTTGAAGAAGACTGCATGAGAAAAAGTGTGACCAAATGAAAAGAAAGTAAAGCAGGTCATGGGCTGATTGTATGAAGTTCTTAGTATGACTGAAATCTGTGGGAATTTCTGTGACTAGGAATAAATTGTTATTACTCTGAAAGATGCCCTCATGAGATAGATCTGTTCATCAATATAAAATCTTAGACAAAATAATCCATATCCAGAATCTTTGTCTCTCTCTGTCTTTCTCTCTGTCTTTCTCTCTCTCTCTCTCTCTCACTCTCTTCATACATACATACATACATATATGTCTATGTGTGTATATGCACATACATTTATGTCACAATAATTTATTAAGTACTTGCTTTGTGCCAAATCACTATACCAGATTCCAGAGATACAAGGATAAAAGTCAAAGATGAAACAGTTCTCACCTTTGGAGAGCTTACAATATAACAGGAAACAACATGCAAACATATATAAGGTAATCCTGGGGGAACCCCAGACTAGTGGCTGGTCACAAGGAATCCAGACAAGGCCTTCTGTAAAAGGTGGCTTTTGGGCTGAGTACTGAAGTAAACCAAGGGAGGTAAGGAGGGAGTCCATTCCAGTCATAGGGATAGCCAATGGAAAGGCAATGGAGTTGGGAAGAGGGAGGAATAGCGTGTGAGAAATAGCAAAGAAGCCTGGTTAGGCTGAAGCTGAATAGGTAGGATCAGAGAAGGTTGTGAGGAATTTAGAATGACAAAGGTTTTGTTTTTTATCCTAATCACTAGAGTTTATTGAATAGGTGGGATGATGCTATAGTGACTATAGTATAGTAGATAGTATTAGTCAGAGGTATACTTTAGGAGAATAATTTTTGTCAGATGTATGGATGTATGTGAGAGACTTGAGAAAGAGATACTAATTGGGAAGCTATTGCAAATAATTTAGGCAAAAGGTGATGAGTCTGAACTTGAGCCATGGCTACATAAATAGAAGGGAGTTTATGGGAAAGATGTTTCCAAGATACAAATGATAAGATTAAGAAACTGATTAGATGTGTGGGATTTGACAGAGAAGTAGAGGATGAAGCTGAGATTATGATTCAAGATGACTGGAAGGATGCTGTTGCCTATAAAAGAGATATGAAAGGGGTGGCTAGGTGGCGCAGTGAGTAGAGCACCAGCCCTGGAGTCAGGAGGAACTGAGTTTAAAACTGGCCTCAGACACTTGACACACTTAACTATCCGTGTGACTTTGGGCAAGTCACTTAACCCCAATTGCCCTCCAAAAATAAAAAAAAAAGAAATATGAAAGTTTGGAAGGGGGATAATTATTTTTGGTGGTGGGAAGATAATTTTGAACATGTTATATTTGAGGTACCTACTAATTCAAATTCCAATTCAAAAGTCCAGTATGTGATTTTTGATGCTGGACTAGACCTCAAGAGAGAGGCTAGGATTAGATACATAAATTTGGGATTATTTGCATAGAAATTGATGATGAGATTACAAAATGAGAGAGAAGAGAAAAAAAAGAGAAAAAAAACCTAGAAAAAAGCCTTGGAGTACAATCCTAATTAAGTAACATGACATAGCTAATGATAAAATGAAAGAAACTGAGGAAGAGCAGTCATATAGGAGGAGAGCTAGGAGAGAGAAGTAGTGCATAAACACAGAAGGATAATTTTCAGGAAAGTATAACAATGTCTAAGGCTGTAAAGATATCAAGGAGGATGAGGAAGGAGAAGAGGTCATTGTATTTAACAATTAAGAGGTCACTGATAATTTGGGAAAGAACAATTTCAGTTGCATGTTGAAGTCAGAGACCAGATTACAGAGGTCTCTATACAAACAAACAAATCTGAATAAATACATATGTATATATGTATGTATAGATATGTCCAAAAGAACCCCATTATAATATGAATTCAATAATACCAAAAATCAAATCAGATTCCTCCAGATAAATAATGAGTGGCAAAATCCTGATATAATATTATTAGCTTAAAGGTAGAGGAATGTTGCCTTTCTCATCAGCACCAGCATTCTATTTTCCTTCCAAAAGATTTTATTACTTTCTTTAAGCAATGATACTGCTAGTGTTTATAAATAATTTACTTCATGAAAGAGGTTACTGGTAGTGAGAACAAAATCTAAATTATTATGAGTTTCTTCTAATTTAAGATTGATAAAAAAAATCAGGATAAAGTATCCTGGATTTTCCAGTGTAAATCTGTGGTGTTTAGTGGTCATGGTAGTGATGGTGGGTGTGGGTGGGTGTAGGAAAGGATAATTTAATTTATAAAAATTCAATTTATAGAGTTTTCAAGAGTGTGTCTGTCTCATAAAGTGAACTACATCTGTATAAAATTAATTTGTACTAAGGTCATCCAGATAGGCAGTTTCATGTAATTAAAATTTGATATAACTATCCCCTGTTGTCTTAGTAAAGTTCAGCTTGTACCATTGAGGTCTCTTATATGGGAGCTATATAGCTAATTATTATTTGATATGGCTATTCCCTAGCACCTGAAAGATAGCAGCCTGGGAGAGCTTAATGTTTTTTAGGCTAGAAATGGATTGTTTCCAAATTTAGGAAATGATAGTCTTAGTTCATTCTTTAAACTTTTAAATGTCATGAATGACAATGGTGAGCCAGGCCAGTTCAAGGGTGGGATATTATTGGAACAAAGTGGGCTAAAGACTTGGGCAGAGCCACAACTTAAGGCTCATGACCTCAGGCAAATATCTTCCCTGGGAAGGTTCACCTTCCCAGAGTCTGTACCTCAAAGAATCAGATAAACAAGGGTTAAATGACTTGTGTAGGGTCATACATCTGGTAAATGACTGAGACATTTATATTATACTCAGTTCTTCCTGGTTCCAGGTCTGTTGCTCTATCCATTGTGTCTACCATGCTCCAGACACTTGTTTAGGTGCCAGGGATACAAGGACAAAGAGTGAAAGAATTCTTACTCCTAAAGAACTTATATTCTAATGGGGATGGAGCAAGTTGTTGTTTGTCCTTTGTTTTTGGAAGAGGACCAGTGATATCATGGAGTGATGTCTTGACTTGTGTGTGAATTGTACTTAAGTGAAGCAGAGTTGCACGAAGTCATCAGCTTCACTCTCTATTCCAGAGACGTCGAAATCCAGTGGTAAGACAAAAGTCAGGATGGCTGGTGATGGCCCGGGATTCAGTGGATGACCTCGTCATCTTTGGTTTCTTACCAGCACCTGCTTCAGCTGCCATCGTGGCTGACAGAACACATTGTTCTCATCTGCCCATTACACTGGGGGAAGTCTTCACGTGCTAGGGATGGACACTTCCCTATAAACAGTTTAGTCACTTTTCTCAAATAATTCCCAATGTTTTCCAGAATGAGTGGATTAATTTACAATTCCACTGCCAGTAACAGTGTGTTAGTGTTCCTGTTTCCATGTATCCTCTCAAATGTTGATTAATTCTGGTTTTTGTCATGCTTGTTATTTTGCTTTATGTGAAGTAGAACTGGAGAGCTCTTTGAATTAGAATTCTTTTCATTATTAGTGATATGTAATAATTTTTCATATGATTGTTGATAATTTTTCTCTTGAAAACTTTATTCTTATTCCTTGAACACTTAAATATTGGGGAAAATGGGTCTTGGTCTTAGGTTAACTTGCTATATACATATCTTGTATATCAGGCTTTTATTAGAGATATTTGATGTACTTTTTTCCTCAGTGATTTTCTTTTTTCTTCTTAATGGATTGCTTGAATGTGTGTGTGTGTGTACATGTATGTGTGCGCATCCAAAAACTTTTACATTTTGCACAAACTTATCTGCTTGCTACATTATTATCTTTACTATCTCCTTTTTCAGTCAAGAATTCTCTTGTTAGTTGTGTGTGTGTGTGTGTGTGTGTGTGTGTGTGTGTGTGTGTGAAAGATATCTTTTTCTTTTCTCTCCTAAGTATTTTCAGTGATATGGCCTTTTATGTTTAGGTTGCATTATCTACTTGGAATTTGCATGTGGTATAATGTGCTAGTCTAAACCTATTTTCTGTCAAATTGTTTTCTGGTTTTCCTGGAAGTCCTTATCAATATAAGGAATCATTCCTGAATATTTTATATTCTTAGGTTTACCAAGTACTGGGATGCTGAGTTTAATTGTTTCTGATCCATGTTTAACCATTCTATTCCACTGATCTTTATTTTCTCTTTATTAACTGACATGATATAAGGTTGATAACTACTACTATGAAAAATAGTTTAATGTGTGGAAGTGCTATTCTTCTATTCCTATTTTTTCATTATTTTATAGTCACAGGATCATGAATTTAGAGCTGGAAGGTAATATAATATATTAAATAGATTCTTATAATTTTATTTTATTACATTGTATAGGATAATGGATTTAGAGACCATTTATTCTAATCCCTTTCATTTTGTAGAAGAGGAATGGAGACTCAGTAAAAGTTAGTGACTTGCCCAGGTTCACATAATTAATATATATCAGAGGAAGGACCTGAAGATATGGGTCTTCTTAAGGCTAGCTCTCTACCACACCATTTCCCTTGAGTTTCTCAAAGTGAATTTTGTTATTATTTTGTTTAATAAGAGTTGCCTTTATTTGTAGTAATATAAGAGAATATGTAAGTTTAGCGTCTTGCTGAAAGGAAAGAAAACAAAATTAGAATTATTTTTCATAACCATATTTCTCATTTTCTGACACACTAGAACATATCCCCAAACCATGTCTCCTATATGGATTTCTTCCTCTGGTCAGGGCATTTCTGTCAAAGAAATGAGTGTGTTATTGGGAAGCACTTTATTCAAGTTTTGTTCTGGCAGTGACTGTTATTTCTCTAATAAGAGGATGATTTCCTTTAGGACAGGACCTATGATTTGAGAGTTTTGGGTATCCTACAAAGTGCCTACTCTGTGTCAGGCACTGTATTAAGCGCTGGAAATACAAGGAATGGCAAAAGACAGTTTCTGCTCTCAAGGAGCTCACAGTTTAGTAGAGGAGACAACATACAAACAATTATGTACAAACAAGATAAATGCAGAATAAATTGGAAATAATCAACAGAGGGAAGACACTAGAATAAAGGGGGATTGAAAAAAGTTTCCTACACTAAGTAGGTTTTTAGTTGGGACTTGAAGGAAGCCAGAGAAACCAGAAAGCCAAGACAAGAAAGGAGAATATTCTGCACCTGGGCAACAGACAATCAAAATGTCTACAGTGGGGCAAAGGAGATTGTTGTTTGAGGAACAACAAAGGAGGCCAGTATTACTGGATAGTAGAATATGTGGTGGGAGAGAGGTAGGAGGTACAAAAAAGACTGTTAAGTTGGGGTCAGGTTATGAAGGGCTAGTTGTTCATTAACTATTAAGTGCCATTTTTAGAATAAAGACTAATCAGGGAGGAGAAGAGAAGGGAATAAGTATTTATACGTACTAAGCACTTTTTTTAAAACAAATATTATCTCAAATAAGACAAATGTTAATAGAATGCTCTGGGGATCAGCACTGTGTGATATATTTACCAATTATTTGGTTAAATGCAGAAATATCTTGCTTTTCATATTTACATATGAGACAAAGCTGGAAAGGATTGCTAACTTGGAAATGAGGATCTTGATAGATTAGAACAATAGGCTTAGTAAAACAAAGAAATTTATTATTTTTTTGCATTCAATTTATTTATGAAGATCTTTTAAAATTTTGATTTCATTTTTTTCAATTAACAAAAATATTTTTTCTCTATCTCCACCACTGAAATTGAAAGAAAAATTATCCTTTTTTTAAAAAAAACCCATATGTGCATAATTAAGCAAAACATATTCCCTGCATTGTCCATGTCCAAAAATAGGTGCCTCAATCCATGAATCCATCACCTCTGTGCCAGGAGTTGGGTGGCATATTTCACAAAATGAAATTTAATAGGAATGAATATATAGTCTTATATTTGGGTTCAGAAAATTGATTTACAAGTAAAAGATAGGAGAGAGATGGTGAGACAGCAATTCGTTGGGAAAAAAAATTCTTGTAACTTTAGTGGATTACAAGCTTCGTATGAGTCAATAATGTGATTCCAGGAAGTAGGAAAAAAACTAATGTGATCAGGCTTCATTTAGAAAGCATAGTGCTTATGACTAAGGAGATCATAGCCTCATTATAGTCTACCCTAATTATATTTAGTAATAATAATAATAACAGTAACAACAATAGCTAGCATTTATAAATTGTTTTAAAGTTTGTAATGCACATTACACATATTATCTCCTTTTATCCCCACAACAACTCTAGGAGCTAGATGCTATTGTAACTGTACCCATTTAACAGATCGGGAAAATGAGACAGACAGAAGTGAAGTGAGTTGCTCAGGGTTATACAAATAGTATCTGTCTGAGGTGGGATTTGAACTCAGTTCCGTTTCTAACAGCACCCTCCTGAAGTGGAATGGACTTCCCTGTGAGATGGGGGTTTCTTTTTTGTGCCAATATCCTAATACTCAAATGAATCTATTATCTTATCACTGTTAGTATTCTTTGGAGCATTGTAGACCATGCTATTTATTCCAGTCTATGCCGTGCTACTACTGTCCATGTCCTTCCATGCATTTGCAATTGAGGCTCCTAACTAACACGTTGAGGATCTTCCTCATGTTTTCTTGACTTCTGGAAGATGCCAGAGGAGCACATGGACTATCCTTCAGTCATCCCTAGCTCTCACCATGTGACTAGTTAATTTTCTTTTTCAATACTTAAATTTTTTTTTTTTTGCTTTTTGGAGGGGAGAAAGGGCAATTGAAGCTAAGTGACTTGCCCAAGGTCACATGACTAGTAAGTGTTAAGTGTTTGAGGTCGGATTTGAACCTAGGTCCTCCTGACTCCAGGGCCGGTGCTCTATTCACCGAGCCACTTAGCCACTCAATACTTTTTTTTTAGTTGAAATATTTTGTACCATTTCTTGTTTGTAATATTGGCAGCCTGTCCACACCTGCCATGTTTCTTTTCATTGTCCTTTGAGTGATACTTAGCTTTGATTCTTTGGAGACTACATTACTCCATTAATCCCAGCCATATATCACTGGAATAATGTTAATATTAAAAGATAAACTTTTGTTTAAGAAACTTGGGAACATTAAAAGAAGCTTGCAATTTATCAAAGGCTACCTCTCCTCCTTCTGTTCAATTCTAGGCACAACTTAATTATCCATTTGCCATGTCTGTCCAAAATATAATGTAATGGACACTTAAAATGTTTTTTTAAATGTCATATCACAGTCATTTCCCAATAACACTTCACCCAACACATTCTTGCCTTGTAAAAAAAGATGACAACCAAGCAAAACTGACATCTGGTGCATCTGACAATGTTTGCAATATTTCACACCTGTCTCCTATCACTGCTGTACCAAATGACTGACTAGTTTCCTATGTTTTGATAAATATTTTCCTGTTTTCTGTTAGGTAGACATATAACCTAACCCCAAATCCTAAATTACTATGCAGCTGTCTTGGTGTTATTCTCTTTCTCTGTCTCCTTCATCCCCCCACCATCATGGAGTATTTTAACTATGACTACTTTTAAACTTTGATTTTTGCTTCATTGCATTAAAATCTTGTTATCAAATATTATTATTGATTTAATGATCAAGTTAGTAGTCAGATATATAAGAAAGTTTTTTTCCCCCAAACTACTTGCATATGCTGCAAAACAACAGAAACAATGAAAATTTCATCAATATTCATTTTTTCACAAAGATCAGAACCATACTTCTGGTTCAGACAGCCTTAAAAACTAAATAAAGTCTTTGAGGTTAGCTAGTCTAAGCTCCTAATCTTTAATTTAAAAAAGTTTTAGTGAGGCTCACTTTTACTTACATTCATTTCCTCAAGTCTTCTGCCCCAGCCCCTCTCTGTAACAGAACCTTTCCTTAGAACAAAAATCATACATTTATCTGACAACCTCTTTTATACTGTATCTCCTACATTATTCCTAGTCAGCATTATGTTGTATATTCCTCTTGTCTTACTAAACAATAACTGGATGACTTCTTATCAGTCATCTGACAAATGAAATTCTTAGTGTGGCAGAGATTGGACTAGTTGGCGTATAAGATTGCTTTCAATTCTAAAATTCACCAATTGATCAATTAACATGAATAACTGGGACTTTGTAGATATCAAATTATCTTAATCAGAATAATTTTCAAACATAGCTTTGTTTTAGTACCTTTTAATATCATATTCGGTACCAAATTGGCAAGGCCTTTAGACTGTGTTACATAGCACTGGTGGTATGTTTTAATAAAATCATTTTATATTCCCAGCATCCATAGTAAATTCGCAATCTGGTTATGTGGCCCTAAATTGAGCTAATTGCTAGTCTAGAAACCAAATCTCAAATTAGTGGTACTTACTCATGCGCAACACCATCTATTACATTCACAGGAAATAATAAAGTGGAGAGAAAACTAAAAATGCTGGGTAGCTTTTAAACAAAATTGCAATCTTTTTTTTGGAGGGGGGGAGAAGTCTCATTGAAGGATCACATAAACATGTAATTTGGGGTAGACAACTCTATTTCCAGAAATAATCTTCAGTGGGTTGTTTGATTGAAGAATGTCTGTTTGAAGACGAAATAGTTATTGTTTTTTAAAACCCCAATTTCTTTCATATTGGTTCCTTTCATCAAGCAACAGACTGTAAGCTCAGAGTCTAAGCCCTTTGCAGCTGTCAACTCACATTCTGTTTATTCTTTAGGCTGTCAAAGCTCCATTACTAAATCCCCTGAAATTCTTTGATTTTTTTTTTGTTGTTGTTCATAAAACATCAAGTTCATTCCCCATTGCAGGTGGATGTTTTCTTTAAAAAGGATTCAAACAACTGTAAAGTCTTGAAATATGGAATGGTCACTAGCCAAGTTTTATTTCTGTATAGAAATCTACTCATTAAGAAGCAAACAAAAACAGCAACTTCTTGGATTACAGTGTGTTACAATATGTTACCAAGCGTTTCTTCAGACTGGAGAAGTGTTACAGAACCAGCATATCATAAAGAATCATAGAGTGATCCCATTTAGTAAGTCCGACCACTTTAAGCAACTATTCTAAGTGAAGGTCTCTGATTTTCCTAGTAGAACAAGCCTGGGCATTTCTGACTAAGAATATAGAAAGTCAGAGTAAGGGAAGAACTTACAGGAGAACATGATATTCAAGAAAATTTTCTTTAGAGAAAGCACCATCTGTAGATAAAATCCAGTCTTTGAGACTTTATTGTATTTAACTTTATGGCTTTCAAACTATCTTACAAATCTATTTTGCAAGAATATGATAGGTAACCAGTTGCCAATATGAGGCATACTTAAAATTCCTTCATTTGATCAACAACCATTCATTAAATATTATTATGTGTTAGGCTCTGTACTCAGTATTGAGACCTAGACAAAAATGAAATAGTCTTTGTCCTCAAGAAGCTCACATTCTTTCAGGTGAAACAAAATGTACACAAATAAATACATATACTTATATACATATATTACTTATATACATTGTTGTTCAGTTGTTCAGTTATGACCAGCTCTTGGTGACTCTGGACCATAGCATGCCAATGCTATCCATGAGGTTTTCTTCATAAAGATGCTGGAGTGGTTTGCCATTTCTTTCTGTGATGGATTAAGGTAAACAGAGCTTAAATGACTCGCCCAGGGTGACATAGTCAGTAAGTGTCTGAGTCTGGATTTGATCTCAGGTCTTTGTGACTCCAGGACTAACTCTCTATTCACTCATAGATGTCTCAAAGTCTTTTATCAGACCATCTCTCCTGATTTGACTTCAGAAGATTTTGTTTCTTAGGTGTTTGGTGATGTCTGAATCTTCATGACCCTGTGGACCATAGCATGCCAATCCTATCCATGCCAATCCTGGTTTTCTTGGCCAAAGATACTGGAGTGGTCTGTCATGTCTTCCTCTAGCGTATTATGGCAAACAGAAGTTAAGTGATTTGCCCAGGGTTACACAGCTAGTAAATATCTGAAACCATGTTTGAACTCAGTTCTTCCTGACTATAGGACCGGTGCTTTATCCACTGGGACAGACACCTAGCTACTTCTACTTATATATGTTACTTAATACAATTCTTAAATATATTACTTGTATATAAAATAAGTAGGAAATATTCACACAATAATATAATTTATAGAGAGCTTAAAGATTTGCAAAGTATATTACTTAAACTGTCTCATTTTTTTCCTTATATCAACCCTGTGAAGTGGATGCTATTATTATCCCCATCTTGAAAATGAAGAAAACCAGGGCAGATAAGGGTTATGTGACTTGCCCAGGGTCACACATAGCCATCTGAGGCAAGCTCTGAACCCAGACTTTTCTCTCTCCACGTTCAACACTATAGGGAAGAAGAGTACTAGTGAGTGCTGGTGGAGAGAGATAAGGATAAATCTTGTGTAGGAGGTGGTATTTCCCTTCCAAGTAAGTGGATTGTTGTACAGCATATGTACAACCATGGAGACAGAAGATAGAATGTCACATACATAGAGTGAATGAAGGAATAATATGCAATAATGCCAGGAAGTGTAATGGCAATGGGGATTTGAAGATCTCCCTTGCCCCTTAATAAGCCTAAGGGAATTTGAAGACCTTCTCTGCTTTGAAGATAATGCCCTTCCCGCTAATAGGTTGACTGTAATCATATGGAGCCTTTGGTGGGAGGAGTTTGCTGAAGGGTGGAGCAGAGCCCACAGGAAGCTGAGAGTCAGAGTAATTAGAGACTGGAAGGAGGAGAAGGTGCACCCTAGGGAGACAGTTAGACTCATGGGTAAATGTTGGTTTGTGGAGAGGCTAAAGGATGCTGTGGCTCTCTGTGCTGTTGTGGCTTATTAACTTCATTGCTACTATGATGAAATTGCTTTACTGGTTTTGGGATTCAGATTTTTTTTGATGTCTGGATAAATGTTTTGCTTCTGTCTTCTATATGGAGAGTCTATTATATTTTGAAATTGAGCATTTTGCTGGCATATTTGCAGTGGCCATTGGTGCTGTGGATATTGTGTTGGTGCTACAGGAAAGTAAGCTGGAATCAAATTATGAAGGGTTTTAAATGCTGAACAAAGGTGTTTATATTTGACTAAAAGGCAATAGAGAGGCACAAGAGCTTCTTGAGCAGGGGAGTGAAGACAGACCTGTGCTTTAGAAATATCAATTTGGCAGCTATGGGGATGATTTGAGAGGGGATATACCTGAGGCAGGGAAACTGATTACGAGGCTATTACAATAATCCGAGACATTTGTGATGTCAATATTGAGAGAAGGAGATGGTTGAAAGAAATATTGTGGTGGTAGACCACATACAGCTTGGCAACCAATTGAACAATGGGGGATGAAGGGGAGGGAAGAGCAAAGTGCAACTGGGGTGTGAACTTAGATGACTATAAAGATGATGGTACCCTTGACAAAAACTGGGAAACTGGGAAAAGAGGAGGATTTTTTTGGGGGGGAGAGAAAGATAATGATCTCCACTTTGGATATCAAAATTTTGAGATGCCTACGGAGTATCCAATGGGAAATGCCCAATATGCAGTTGTTCATGTGGGATTGGAATTTCTGAGAAAGGTTAGGGCCAAGTATGTAGATCTGACAGTCATCCAGGAATTGGGATCACCAAAGGAAAGATTATGGAGAGAAGAAACTCTAGTGCTGAATCGTAGGAGATACCCAGGGTGAGGGTAGGACATGGACAATGGTTTTTATTTTGAAAAGAGTTAAAACAACTTTTCCTGGTTATAAGCACTACCTAGGCACAAGTAAAGAGCTGGGTGCATTTTCATTTAAACTTATGAATGATTGCTTATTAAATTTCTTCTAATTTTCCTTTTAATTTTACTTAAAGAAATAGAGTAGGAGGTTTAGCATGGTATAGAGTAAAGTTTGGCTAGAAACTTGATACTAAGTAAATGCATAAGATCAGGGAATTTGCTTAAATACTTTGGGTCTCTGGTTCTTCATCTATGTAATAATGAGGTTTAATTAAATGCTTGCTCTAATGGTCTCTTTTTGAGGGCAGCTAGGTGGTGCAGTGTCGTGCCTAGAGTCAGAAAGATCTGAGTTCAAAAGTGACCTCCGAAACTTACTATTTGTGTGACCCTGGGTGGGTCACTTAACTTGCTTACCTCAGTTTCCTCATCTGTAAAATGATCTGGAGAAGGAAATGGCAATCTACTCCAGTATCTTTGCCAAGAAAATTCCAGAGGAGTCATGAAGAGTCAGACATGAATGAAAATGACTAAGCAACAAAATGATATCATTTGTTCTAAAAGTCTGTGAATCAATTCAACAAACGTATAATAAATATCTGCTATGATGTAGTCATTGTTTGATGTGCTGGGGTGCCAGAGACAAATAGGAAACAGTACCTACTCTCAAAGAGCTTCCATTCTAAGGTGGGAGGAGGGAGGAGATAGTGGCAGTGGGGGCAGGGAAAAAAGTTTATACAGACAAATAAATATGAAATCATTACATGCGGATGGAGAACACTAGCAGCTAGAGGGATCATGGAGAGTGTCTGGTAGGAGGTGGCTTCTGAATTGTGTTTTGAAGAAAGGTAGGAATTCTGTTTGGCAGAGGTGAGAAATGGGTACAATCCAGCATTCAGGTACAGATTGTTCAAAGGTACATGAGTTGTCTTTAAATGTCATGTAACGGGAATAGCAGATAAATTGATTTGGCTAGATTATTCACATATTGTGAATGTACTTGTATATTGTCAGTCTGAGAGATGGTGAGGTAGAGTAGATAGAGGTCTGCTCTCAGTGAACTTGGAAAACTCTTGCCTGTGTGACATTTGGCTAGTCACCTAAGTCTCAGACCTCAGATTGCTAGTCTATAAGGTTTTAAATTTCAGAACAGTTGTCAGTCTGAATTCAGTCAATCAGTCACCATTTAATGTTATGTGCCAGGCACTGTGCTAAGTGATAAGGATACAAAAAGAGGTAAAGGGCAGCCTCAAGGAGCTTTGGATCTGTATCTTTTGTTTGTGGTCCTTGAACCAATTTCTATTTTTTATTGCATTATGGTCTGTAAAAGATGTATTAGTTATTCCTACCTTTTTACAATTGTTTGTAGCATCACTTTGCCCTAGTATGTTGTCAATTTTTGTAAAAGTTCCATATGGTGTAAAGAATACATATATTCTCTTTGGAGTTCCCTATACAGATGAAAAAATAAAGTTCTCAGGTTACGACTTAAAAAGGTGAAGCACTTATCTGAGTAACTTAAGTAGAAGACCACACTCTGACTAGTCTTCCAAATCCTGTCATTGGGGAAAAATTCCATTTGTGGAACCCTTGAGTATGTTCTGGGCGGAGGGTCAGAAGGGAGGACAAGGCAGATGTTGACAGAAATCAAGAGCAGAGTTTTCTTTGTATTATTCAGTTTCATCAATAAATGACTTGACTTTGCCTAGAAAGCACAAAAACTTGCATAGAGTGTGACTCCCTCCCCCCACTCCACCCTTCCTTTCCTGTTTTCTGTGTGTCCTCTAAGTTAGAATTCTGCCTTCTTAAGTACTTAATTCACTGCTGTCACTGTCACTAACCACATATATGTTAAACAAATACAATCCCACATGCCTCTGGAAGGGGCCTCTGTATTTCAGCCCCTTACAGTCTCATATGGAGAATACGCCCTTACTAGAAAGATAATCCAAGGAACCTTGAGATATTAACATTTAGGAAGGGTCTGAGTCCTTCCCTAAAATAAATTCAAACTACTTACAGTTTTGACCTAAAATTCTTTCTGATACTTTTGTGTTCTCCATACTTAGTCTTTGGTAAGAAAGTCAGCCTGGAGGAGAGGTTTGACAACCCTGCTACTTTACCTGTGTAATGTGTCTGATAGAATGCATGAATACGGCAGTGCTGGGTATCATAGGAATAGAGAGAAAAAACATAGATATTTACAGTTTAGAAAGTATACCAGGCTCCTTTAGAATAAATTGTGCTCTGTCGATCATAAATCACTGATATTAGAATGCTATATGGAGTTTAGGATTGTTATTTAAAGTAGGAAATTGGTATTATAGTCTCTTATTGATAACGTATTTGGAGTATTCATTCAATGTTTGGTAAATGTTCTGTGCAAGGCACTAAACTAAAGTTAGAGATACAGCATAACAAGATGTAGTCTCTGCTATCAACATCTAGTAGAGAAGAAGAGAAATATTCATCAATAACTATAATGCAAAAAATTACCAAAACATTACATATAATTTTAAGCCATGTAGAGTGTTTTTCTCATTAGCAATCCTGTGACAAAGATAGTGTGTTATTCCTATTTTATAAAGAAGATATTTGAGGATTAGAGAAACTAAATAACTTGCCCATAGTTATGTCTGATGTCATAAATCATGAAGATTTGAACCTTGGACTCCTCATCTCAAATCTGGGACCCTTTTCACTGTGCCATGATGCTTCCCCTTCTCAACACTCTGGTGCAGCTGGTAGTTTTAAAGTATTAGCCTCGTTTTATAGCTGAGTAAATCCATGTTCATATGGTAAGTGCTAAGAAAGCTATGAACAGTTTGCCATGATAATTGATATGTAGGTGGGAGAAGCCACAAAAGCTTTAAGGATGTGCCTTGAAGGTTCAGTTGGATTTTCTCTAGGATGAAGGATGCAGGAAGAGTATTTCTTCTAGTAAAGGTATTACTAGAACTGGAAAAGGCATAGAGGTGAGAAAATATCAGGTATTTTTTTCAGAAGATGGAAAACAGCACAGCTTTGCTAGAACATAGACAATGTGGTAGCTCTTAAACATGCTAAGGTTATAAAGGAAGACTAATTCACATAGTAATTATAATGATGATGATGATGATAATAATAATAATAAAATTTTTTATAGAGTCCTTATTATGTGCCAGACACCGTGCTAAACACTTTACAAATAGTGTCTCATTTTATCCCCACAACAACTCTGGGAGGTAGGAAGCTACATAAATAAAATCCTTGGGTTATGAACAAGTTCCATTATGGAATAATAGTTAATCCTGAAAATCTCCCTGGGAGAGACAATTAGTACGGAAATTAATCCACCAAGTAAATGTTTAAAAGGTATCTTTTTAGAAGTAGGGATGATATTTATGGTATCTCCCCCCACCCTACTTTGTTTCTCAAGGCATTAATTATCTTTGTAGATGTTGGCGTGTATGATTTGAAAATCCAAAATGTAGCCATAGCTCTGTGAAACATCTACTTTGGACTTCTCCTTTTTGGTCTTTTATGCTTTATCTGATCAGATTACTAACAATAATTACTTGGTCCTTATTCTGGCTTATTTCCCACTGGGAAACTTCCAAATGGGAACTAGGTCCAAGTGAAGACAAGAGAAACAGCCTCACAAACATATCTTTTTGTGCTTAATACCAGAAAAAAAAACAGCAGCAACAGCAGCAGCAACAATAAACTGAATTGCATTCTACATTGGGTCAACTACCAAAATGCCAGGTAAATTCTTATTTACAGAACATTGATCAAGTTTGATGCTGGTGGGTAGAAAAAATGAAGCTCATTTTATCATTTACTTGGCAATATCTTTGGGCAAATAGAAGAGAAATTGTGTTTAACTTTTAAAAATAAACCAATTTTATTTGGAAACTGCTGAAGGAACATGTACAGGAACAGTCCAAAATCGCCAGACTGAAAGAGCAGCA
The DNA here is from genome assembly GCA_028646575.1 of Pseudocheirus occidentalis. Taxonomy (NCBI): domain Eukaryota; kingdom Metazoa; phylum Chordata; class Mammalia; order Diprotodontia; family Pseudocheiridae; genus Pseudocheirus; species Pseudocheirus occidentalis. Next base: position 281,751,809 of record CM053593.1, on the reverse strand, counting down.
AAATAATTAGTTTGATTAGTATAAGTATGAAAGAAAACCTACTTATTTTATTTTTTTACATCTAAGTTTTCTTTTTATTATAAAAGGAAGTTGTTTGAATTATGCTTTGGCCTCACTTTATATGTCTTTTAATAATACAGGCAACTCTCTAAAACTATAAGAAAAGGTGCCAATCTGTATTGGTAAGGTAAAGTTCCTCTCTGGGAGTTCCTTACATACTAGTAAACTCATGGATTCAATTCAAATATGTATATATAACTATATATGTACACATATACACACGTATAAATAGAGAAAATGAGAGCAAGTCAAAGAAGAGGCAAGAACTCATTTGAAAATTTTTAGGTTTCTACATTTTGCTGGAAGCTGCTAAGAACTATGTTCAGGATAATTGTATGGGATGATTTATATTTGAAAAGTTATTTTAATTATATATAAGATTGGCACGAAAACTAAGGATATGAAAGGAGTCTATGGATGCCATACTTTTTATGTGGAGAGAAAACGAAATTAAAATTATTCTACATTGGAAATATTTGATATCATATCATATTTTAGCAATATAGTTCAACCTAGGAAGGGAAATCTTATACACTTACATAAATGCCCCTGGTAAGCTTTTCACATTCATGGAAGGAGTCACTTTTACTGAACAGAGGAGGTTGCTTAACGTATGGGCTATTGTTTTTTGTTCTCTGACTCTGAATTTTGGAGTTCTTTTTCTTTTTCTTTTTTTTAAACTTTATAGTAATATTCATTTGAGCCTGAAGGTGGCAGCAACTTTCCGCCTATGGAGTTCTGCATTATGAAACTTCATTTGGACTGAGAGAGTAGATTGAAATTTGAGGTGGTTATTTCAGTGAGTGCTGGCTATGAAAGATCCATTTTGAGTTAAGCAAATGTTGGTATATTTTAAATTTGACTTTTAAAGGCCACCATCACCCCCCACCTCACCCTCACCCTCTGCCCCTCCCTCCCTAATTAAACACATGCATGTGCGAACTCATACATAGTCTAGAATTAGGGAGTATTCATTTTGAAATCCAAAGCCCTTGTAAATCTGGGTGTGATATTACTAGCTGGCCTTTGTCTCAAAAGAAAAGAGTTGTGCCAAGTGGAGTGTATTATCAACAAAGGCAGTGAATATCACCAAGCATTTTGTCATCATTCTTTTGGCATTACATTTGAACTATTGCACAATTTTCCTAAAGACAATGACCTTTAAGATTTGTGTGGAATCATAAATATGGTGATCTAGTATATTTACTGAGCGTTCCAATAAATTTGCTTCATGGAACCTACTTACACCTGAAAGGTTGCCTCCTGCCTGTGTCTCCTTCAATCTGTTATTGGGGTCAGGGTGCAGACTGAGGCTCTGATTTACCTCCTTTTTTAGGCAGGACAAAACTTGTCTTTCCTAAACAGTGCACAAATGGAAGGCCTTCACAATGGCAATAGTTTCAAAGATTTGGAAGGGCTAATTGGAGAGGTCAGGGGGAAAATCATTCGTATTGCCATGGCTAAGTCTTTCCAAGTGGAATTATTTAAACATTTTGGCAGCTGTTTATTTTTTACAATGCTTAGAGATATTAAGATTGCTATCCTTTTGATAACTCCTTGTGATTTGCCTCCCTTCGGGTTGACCGAGATGATACTGGTGAGAAAGGATGGTTCCAATTAATGAATCTTAACAGAAAATCTGGCCCCAACACATTTGGCCTCTGTGGCCCTTTCCCAGCAGGGTTTCAGTTTAAAGAAATAGAGGGAAGTGTTTTGTAGAACTGAACTTCCAAGGGTCTCCCTCTCCGACTGCTGGTCAGATCGGTTTTCAACATTGCTCGCCTACCCAGGCTGGTTTCTGACATCTGTTTCTTCATTTGTCACTGGGCAGAAATCCAAATAAATATTTTTTGAAGCAGGACACCTTGTTCAGAAGTTGAAAGGTTGACAAGTCCAAGTAAATACTGATGGTTAATAAGATTAAGAGAGAGAAAGGATGAGTCAAAGATGCTTATTCAAGAGAATCTCTTTTTGGGGGGAAGAGAAGAAGAAAGTTGATGAGCTTCAGCATCTCTCCTATGATACTATAGGTGCGATGAGGACAAAGTTAAGTTTCATAGGCAGAATAGAACCCCTTTATAACATCTACCTCATGTGTTGATCCTTATGTAAACAAGACACATGATTTGTCTCGTAAGATAAACAAATCCTTGACATAGTGTTGTACATAAAACAATTTTAAAAAATTAGTTAAAATGTTTAAACTGCAGAGGATCTTGGGTTCATTTGCTGATAGAATCATAGGTATAGACCTGTGTAGACCCTGAGAGGCCATCTCAGGGGCAGACAAGTGGCATAGGGAATAGAGCACTGGACTGGAAGTCCAAAGGACTGAGTTCAAATCCCGCCTCAGACATTTACTACTTATGTGACCATAGGCAAGTCATTTAACTCCAGTTTTACTCAATTTTCTTATCGGTAAAATGTGGATAATGATAGCACCTACATTGTTGGGTTTTTGTGAGGGTCACATAAATAATAATTGTAAAGCCCTTAGAGTCCCTGGTACAGAGAGGTGTTACATAAATGTTGTTGATGATGATGATGAGAATGAGGATTTCTTTACAGATGAGAAAACCAAGCCCAGGTAAATTAAATTAAAATGCTTTACCCAAGGTCACTTAAGTAGTGTTAGAGGTAAGATTTAACTCCTGACTCAAAATTCAGGACTTTTTCTACTATCCCACAAGATCTGCTAATCCAATGCCTTCATTTTCTGTATAAGGAAACTGAGACCAAGGAGGTTTAATGACTTGTTCAGAATCACATACCTAAGGACTTCTTTGTTTCCTGTCAAAGCAATTGCTGATTGAACCAGAGAGCTGGTTCAGGTTTTTCTCTGTGACTCTTTATTTGCCTGCAATCTGTTTTTAGACTGATAGTGTCCTAAGCCACCACTATTTCAATTTACAAGTAAATGTGAGTTTAAAAGAAAATACCTCAGACCTTGATATTTGTATAATATAAATTTATATTCACAATGGGAATATGCTGATTCTTTCTTGGAAGCAGAATCTGACATTTTAAGTTTCTTTTTTAAAAAATAACATTTCTAAGCATGAAGTACAGGACAATTTACAGAAACCTGAAGCATCAAGCAACAAAGAAGGGATTGTATTTTATTTATCTTTGTTTCTCTTAGCACCTAGCAAGGAACTTTGTATAAATGTAATGAATATTGTGGGAACTAATTACTAGATGAGGAAAAAGGCATTATACCTGTTGTAGAATAATAATAGTAGCTGATACTTATTAAGGGGCTTTAAGATTTATAAAGCAGTTTACCTGTATTTTCTCATTTGTTCCATATAACAATCAGCACTTAACACAGTATGTGCTTAATAAATGTTTATTTATTGGTTGATTATTGATTGTAAGATAAAAACTGTAAATATTACGGTTCTTGCTTTACATAGGAAGAAATTAAGGATCATAGGAATTAGGACACTGACCTTGTGTCATATAAGTTGTAAGTATTGGAAATGGGATTCAAATCTAGATGTCTTTGGATTCTGCATGTAGCATTCTCTATCTTGCTTGGTTTTTATGAGGTGCAAATGACAACTTTCTAGTTTAAAAGGAACTTACAACTTTCAAGGTTCTTGAACATAAAATCATATACTAAAGATATGATATCAAACTTTTTGGCTAATTCAAACTTATAGGATGGTTGAAAACAAAAGCTAAGTGTTTTTTACATCTAATACTTGTGTTACATTTCTCCTAGAAGTTAACGTAGGCTTAAACATTAAGGAACACTAGTCATGTGACCCAGAGTAGGTTATACTTGTCTGGGACTCAGTTTCCTCATCTATAAAATGAAGAGATTGGACCATGTTGTTTCTAATGGTTCCTTCAAGAACTAAGTCGTCCTGTCTTATGATTTATTGGGACAATATGTTTGCTTTTGTTGAGTCTAAACCTCTGGAAAAAACAATTTAAGTTGTTCTGTGAAAACCCTTGTGTGGATTGGCCCACCCCTTGAGGAAACTAGATTGATTATTTTAGATTACTATTTTTAAGAACTGATGTCAAAGCATTGAATCCATCAGTCTGAGTAGGGAAAAAAGAAGCATTCATATTTTTGAGATTACATTGTAAATGTTTCATAATTTAAGGAATAGATAGTAATACTAGTAGGAAGGTTTGATTTCTAATAATGCATTTGTTTTTAATAATGTGTTAGCTTTTCAAGTTTAAGAATCAGTTATAACCCAGCATATTTTGAAATTTTGGTTCTCAATTCATGATGATTAAGTCACTGGAAATGTTTGTTAAGCTAAAGAAAAAAGAAAAACTAAAACAACAAATCCCACTATATTAAAAAAATACACATAGGAAAGAGAAACAATAATTTAGATTTGACACAATGCAGTCCCTGTAGATGAACTTTCCTTTCTATGCCAGAAAGCCTGCTTTTGTTCTCAGAAATGTTCTGTAACATGCATACATGCCAACTATCCATGTTTTAGAGAAACATTCTATTTTTTTGGAAAAAATTAACCATTTTTAAACTCAATTTTCCCCAAACTTTCATAGCCTGTTAGCTAAGTTTTCCAATTTCTGGTTTTCTCTGTAAAACTCTATAGAAAAGAACATTAAACAAGGTAATGTTTTCATACTTAAAATCTCATGACTAATATATACTTCTGCACTCACCCACATACATACTTACATATATACCTACCTACACTCACACATACATACAGATGTATTGCTGTGTGTGTGTGTGTGTGTGTGTGTGTGTGTGATCCATCACTTTGGATAAAGTTATCTGAAAATTTGTAGTAAAACTTATGTTCTATAGTAGAACAAGCACTACTGGATTTGAATTTAATCATGTGGAGTTAAGCAAATCTGATTTATATATTCATAGAATTTTGGGCTGGAAAATACTTCCAGTTGACTTATTTTACAGATGAGGATATTGAGGCCTGGAGTAGTTAAATGATTTGCCTAAGGATACACAGCTAGTTGGTGTAAGAGCCTAAATTAAAACTTGGATAGGATTCTGGTTCAGTCTTCTTTCCATTTACCATACTGCTTCCTTTCCAGAGCATTTCACATTTTAGACCTTCACTCACTGAGGAAACCTAGAAAGAGTATTGCACTTGGGCTGGCTATTGTATTTACTGGCTATGTGATTTTGGGCTAGTTGCTTAATATTTTGACCTCAGTTTCCCAATTTGTAAATTGGGGGCGATAATACTTTTACTATTAACTTCATAAGTCTATTGAGGGGAGTATTCTTTGGAAAGCCTGAAGTGATCCACGAGTGCTGGCTATGATTATATTTCTGAAGAGAGTTCCCTGTCATTGGAGGTTCTTCAGAAGAAGCTGGGTAACCACTTATTTTTATGATGTTATGTTATAATTAGTTATGTTATAATGGGAATTTGTTTTAGGTACCTCAAAAGGGTTGGAGAGGATAACCCCTGAGGTCCTTTTTTTACTTGAATATTGTAGGATTCTAATTCTACGTTTAGCTCTGTGATGTTATATGAAATATATAAGTATTGGGGTGGCTAGGTGGCGCAGTGAATAGAGCACTGGCCCTGGAGTCAGGAGTACCTGAGTTCAAATCCAGCCTCAGACACTTAACACAAAAACTAGCCGTGTGACCTTGGACAAGTCACTTAACCCCAACGGCCCTCCAAAAAGCAAAAAAAAAAAAAAGTTAAAAAAAAAAGAAATATATAAGTATCAATTTGAAAACAACCAAATTTTGGTTTACCTAATGGTAATGGAGGTGCCTTTTTTGAACCTTTGACAAATGTCTATTCTTATCAAACATGGTGTAATTCATGGTGCACAAGGACCTATGATTATTTAACATGTAAAGGAGGACAAAGAAAGCTTTAATAACAATTTTTAAGCACATAAGCTATTTTTTAATACCAAGGACGGTGAGCATCTGTTCTCCATCTCTACTGAAGCCAGAGCATGAGGAAACAGGAATAAATTGCAGTATGAGGTAGCTAGATTAGATCAAATGAAGAATTTCCTGTCAGTACTGTTAAACACTAAAATGGATTGTGATGGAAGATTGCAAAATCTTCTCATGACTTGTTTTAAAAATAGGGTACTGTTTCATTGAACTAGACTCTTTTAAATGTAGTCTTGCCTATAAGGAGAGGGTACAGACATGGAATGACAAATATTGGTGGAAAACCCCCTGATTGAGTCCATACATAGGTTGCTTTCTGGATGGTGAGCTCATTGCTGAAGAACTTGCTGTTGCTAGTGAGGTGACCTATACTGAATCCTGTATGAAAAATGAAAATCCTATATCTTAAGCTCATGTGGTAAGATTCCTGCTATCAGTAATAGTACACTTGGGGTATATGGGGTCCTCAGGAGGACTAGAACCTCTGGTGTGAGGGCTTGCCAAGCCCTTTTCATAGCTGCTTGTCTACCTCTGGTGTCCACCTGATTTATCCAACTCTCCTCTAAGAAGCTATAGCACAGACAGTGGTCACACTTTAGTCAAACCATCTTGGTAGACAGACTAACCCCGACTGAGGGTAATTGGCAGGCCTGCAAATCTGTTGGTGAGTTAGGAGGATGTCTACCCCAAGTATGTGAAGACTTCCCCTGGCAAAATGGGCAGATAAGAACAGTTCATTCCAACGACCATGAAGGTGGCTGAAGTAGACACTGTGGAACATTTAGAGCCTGGTCAGGTGTTGATGACCCCAAGGCAATCTACTGCATCCTGGGCCATTGTCAGTCATCTTGACTTTTGTCTACCACTGGATTTCAATGACTTAGGAAGAGAGAGTGAGACTGATAACTTTGTGCATCACTTATCTAAGTCCAGTTCATACACAAGTCATTGCCCATGATGTCTTTGGTCCTCTTTGCAAAATGAGGGACAACCAATAGTACTTTTAGTTTTGATGGAGCTAAGAGAGACAGGGTATGTAAGTAGTTCAGGGCATTTTTCAAGGTCGTTCCAGATATGAGGTTCCACAGTTTCAGAGTCAGAAGTGACATCAGTGGCCATTTTGTCAAAACTATACATAAAAATAATCTTATCTACAATGCATTGTTTCATCATCACTAAAATTAGATACCCTTGGAGATCCCATATAGCTTTAAATCTAATATCCTATGATCCTCTGCTATCTGACAAGTGAACTACCATCTAGCATTTGATTAAAGGCTTCCAGTGGGGACAGCTAGGAGGTGCAGTCATGAGAGCACTGGCTCTGGAGTCAGGAGGACCCTGAGTTCAAATCCAACCTCAGGCATTTGACAATAGCTAGGTGATGCTGAGTTAATCACTTAACCCTGAGTGCCTCATAAAACACACACACACATACACACACACACACAACTTCCAACAAAGGGGTATGTATTACTACTGAAAGCAGTCTGTTCAACTTTTGAATAGCTCTGACTGTTAGAAGTTTTACTTAAATCAAGCTTAAATTTGCCTCTTGGTGATGTCTACCCCTTGTTCCTTGTTCTGAGCTCTGTGATCAAGCATAAAGGTTTATTCTAGTTTTCATGCAACAGCCTTTCTGATACTTGATATCCTGTCTCCCACTATGTCTTTTCTTTTCCTGGCTAAAGACTTCCAGTTTATTTAGTTGATCCTCCTATCAAATGACCTTGAGGCCCTTCACAATGCTTGTTCTTCTCTGCACACTGTCTAGATTATCAATAACACAGATCACCTCCTCGATGATGGGCTAAATGCTCCAGAGAACCACATAACCCAGTGGTTCTCAACCTTCCTCATGTTGTGGTGACCCCCAACCATAAAATTATTTTCATTGCTACTTCCTAACTGTAATTTTGCTACTGTTATGATTCATAATGTAAATATCTGACATGCAGGGTGTATTTTCATTGTTACAAGTTGAGCATAATCCACAGGTTGAGAACCGCTGATGTAACCTCTATTGTAACAATCAGTCTAGAAAGGACTGGTTACATCAAAATACTCGATGTAATAATATTTCACTGTCATTTATACAAATAATTAGAAATCCAGTGACACTAGTTTATTTATACAGGATACTCCATCATTTCCCTACTCAAGACCTTTTCACTGGCTGTTCTCTATGCCTATAATTATCTTCCTCCTCATTTCCGCCTCCTGGTTTCTAAAATCCACCTCGTGTAAAATACCTCTCCAAGGTGTCCTTAATCTCCATTCCTTCTGTCAGCAATTATCTTCCATTTATCTTGTATGTATCTTGTTTGTACATAGTTATTTACATGGTATCTCCTCTATTTGACTGAACTATGGAAGGTGAGCTTGTTTCTGAAGGATTTGCTGTTGCTAGTGAGATGACCTTTACTGAATTCTGTATGAAGAATTGAAGTCCCGTGTCTTAAACCTGTGTGGTAAGGTGGGCAGGGACAGTTTTTACCTTTCTTTGTATCTGCAGTGCTTAGTGCAGTGACTAGAACATAATAGGTGCTTAACAAATATTTGTTAACCTCACTTGGAATCTTAGAAATCTTTGCAATATCCCGTCATCTACCCCATCTGCCTATAGGCATCTATCCCTTCATCACTCAATGAGTTAGAGATTCTCAAGGTATTTTTTTTTTTTGGTTTGTTTTATTTCAAAGTGCAATGTGCATCTCAGGGGACTGTTCTTTGGCCATCAGTGAGAGAATTTGCTAGACTTCATAACCTGGAAAATAAAGATCTTGTCTGAAATGGCTTTATATGTTAGAAATGAAAATACCCAGACCAAATCTTTAACTTTGTTATCAAAAAGAGTTGGATCATTGACTGGCTCTTAGTTTGCTGTGTGACACAACTTGGTCCTGTGTGACACAACTTGATTTTTGTGCTTGTTCTCTGTGTTCTTTCAGTTGCAAACTTTCACAGCAGGGACTGGTCTTGATTTCACAACCTTGTAAGCATGCCTAGAGGCTTCACCAATGGGAGATTCAGGGAATCCAAAGGCAAAAACAAATAATAATAGTGAAAACATGTCAACTGGCAGATTGTCTGAAAGGATTTCTCTAGCAGCCAAGTTGATGAAAGACAAGAACGCATTTCTTTTTTGATAAGTCTAACCAAATGTATTTGTTTCCTTTAGCAACACTTGCACTACTGTTGCTGTTTCCATGTGTTCTTCTCAGCATTTCGTAAGTACTAGAAATCTCTAGGAATGAGAGCAGCAAATGGGAAGTCCAGAACTGTGAGTTCCAGTTGGGATTTTGCTATTTGATTGTTAGACTGATTTTGATGATAATGATGATGATGATGATGATGATGATGATGGAGAAGAAGAAGAATTAGAAGAAGAATAAGAAGAGGAGGAAAGGAGGAGAAAGAAGAGAAGAAAGAGAAGAAGGAGAAGAGAAGAAGAGACAGAGGAGGAGGAGGAAGAAGGAAGGAGAAAAAGAGGCAGAAGAAGAAAAAGGAGGAAGGGAGGAAGAGAAGAGAGGAAGAAGAGGAGGAAGGGGAAGAGGAGGAAGAAAAGAACAAGAATAGGATCATGATGATGATGATTGTTCTTATGGTGATTGTTGTTGTGATTTTCAATTTGTTTCAAGTTTGCTTCTGAACAGCAAAGATCAAAAGTAGAGAAGTAATTAACTACAAGGTGAAGAGTTTCCAGTGATGAAATTACTCATGGAGAGTGTTAAGGCTCTTTGGAAAGGACTCGAGATATTACTGCCCTTTTTTCTTTTACTGTGTCAGTATATTACATTGCAAGAGATTTTTAAAATAGGAAATAAAGATTTCCTGCTGGAATGAGGATCAATTAGCCTGGCATGTGATTCTGACACTATAAAGAAAAGGCAGACCTCATCTATATATACTCTTAAGGGTTAATAGCTATAGTATTTCCCTGGTGGTGTTGGCATGCATATCATTATCAACTTCAGCCAGGCTACGCTTGTGCTACCAGTCTGTGCAAATCAGGGGTAAGGTCTTGTTGATTTATCCAGTGGGTGAAGATAAAATGTCCTAAATGCCTTCAATCCATCCCCTGGCATGGATCCCCATGGGCAGAAAATATTGGCATTATATGTCTGCAGATGGATTTATCTTTTTTCATTACACTTGAAAAAAATGGCAAGTCTGTTTAGTGATTGAATAATAGTTTTAATGTTGGTATGTCTTTTTTTTTTCTGCAAGACCGATAAGTATTTCATTTAGACATCACATTAGTAGGGGAATTTGGTGGTCAGGCTATTACCTCCAGATCCAAATAAAATATGGAGTGTTATTTTATTGCTAAAATCCCACTGGAGGGTAAAAATTCATTATATTAACAAAGTATTCAAGGTGCTGCTTGAAGCAATAACCTCATTTTACTTTTAGCAGAACAGTAGATGTGCTGATAATTTTGTTACTGTGTTTGGGTGCTGGCATCAAACAATGTAAAAGTCAATAGTCATGGGAAAATAAAATCAAAGGACTTGTCTTAAATATTTTTGAAAAGACTCATTCTTTTCAGCATCCAATTTCTAATTCTCAAAAATTTTTAAAAATACATTAAAAAAGTCATGAAGTATGGAAAAATCTATAAATTCCAATGAAACCTCATAAAATAATTTTCCTGGTAGTTGAACAAAGGACTGGATTGTGTCAAACTATGCAGGTGAAAAGTCCATTCTCTGTCCCAGTGTGAATAACCCTGGCAGAATATGAAATCAAATTGTAGAAGGTGAGCAATTTCAAATAATTTAGTCTATTTCAATGTTCCTTTGAAATAGTTATAGAGCTTGACACACCTCAAATTCATCATGAAGCAGCCAGGAGGGATTTATAAAAATTGTTATATACTTCATTAGAAATAAATTATAGGGTCATAGATAGAGAGCTGGAAGGTACCTTAGAGCTGATCTACTTCAAATCACTAATTTTAAAGCTACCAAACTCAGAAAGGTGCAGTGACTTGCCCTTTGTTGCACATTCAATAAGTAACAGAGAACAGGATTTAAACCCGAGTTCTTTGAGGGCTTTTTTCTTGGAACTCTGTAAGCTCTCACTTATTTGTGTAATGGTCCAAAAATAGATCTTATCTATGGGTAGATGCAGATATGGGGCAGCTAGTTGGTGCAGTACATAAGAGTGCTGTGCTTGGAGGCAGAGAAACTCATCTTCATGAGTTCAAATCCTGCCTCGGACACTAGTTGTGTGGCCCTGGACAAGTCACCTAATCCTGTTTGCTTCAATTCCTCATCTGTAAAAAAAAGAGCTGGAGAACAAACCACTCAACTCCAAATGGGGTTGTGAAGAGTCAGAAATGACTGAACAACAACAAAGATACATATATAATCTTTCTTTCTTACACACACATACATACATGTACACGTATGTGTTATAGGAAAATCATGAAGAGACTTTTGTGAAACTCTTAAGAGAGAGACAAAGAAAGAGTGAGGAAAAGGGGAGAAAGTGAAGAGAAAGTGAGGGGGAGAAGGAGAGAGAAAGGATGGTAGATGAATGAGAGTGAAGGGACAGAGAGCGAGAGAGACAGACAGACAGAGACAGAGACAGAGACAGAGAGACAGAGACAAAGAGAGATGGAAAAGGAGAATGAGGGATTTACTCATGGTGACTTTGAGCCTGTGATTCTAGACAGGTCTTTTTCCAGGCAAAATTTTGAAATAAGAGAGAGGTGAGGGGTAAGAACTTGCATCCTGTCCAGTTTCCTACTACTCCCAAGACTCTAAATCACCTGACCAAGGAGGTTGGACTCTAACCGTGGTGTTTCTCAGAAGCAAAGCTAGAAGACTTCTTGCTCTTTAATCACATAGAGGTGCCATCTATTATTCCCTGAATACCAAAGCTATGCAACAGTCTTACACTGCTACCATGTACCCAGATTCTAAAGCCTATTGAATTCATTATCCAGGATCTATTGCACCAAATGATTCTCCCTACTTCCCTGAGCCATCTATATAAAGTAGCAATGCCTTAGTTTTCTATAACCATTGAGTACCCTCTTACTTAACCTCTTGCTTCCAGAATTTTGTCCAGGTGCAGAGCCTTTGGTGAGAGACCCAACCGGCAGACAAGTATGTGCCTTAGTCTGTGATATCTTGTCTTCCATCCACTATCTAAGGATAAAGCAAAGGACTGCAACTAAATATGCCTACTTAGGCCCCAGAGGTCCTAAACTCTAGGTACTTGCCAGCCTGGAAGCCTAACCTGATATCTCTTCTTCCATTATGTTTGAGAAAGAACAAAAAATGTAATCAAAAGACTCTTGCAGTTGGGAGCCCATGAGGAGAGTCTTATGGAAATGTTCCAGGTTTGAAACCAGGGAGTAATACTACAGCTAAGTAACTCTTGCCTTATCCTAGTGATTCAGAGTCATGATCTGATGAAGGGGAAATTCTCTTTGTCAATAACTTATCTCTGTTCTCCCAAGTAGTCACCCTGCTCTATCCTCCCCTTTCATGGTGCTATTTGGAACTCAACTTATATGCTTAACAAAAACTCCTCTTCATCTTAAGACTCTTCCTCAGACTCTTTGCTCACAGAGCAAATCAAATCCCTCCACATGTCTCTCTATTCAAGACCTCCTCTGGTATTATATATTTCCTCTCATGTTTTCTGACACATAAGAGCAAGAGGAGAAAGTGGGATACTCCCTTGGTCCCTATTGCCACTTTCAGGCTCTCTATCTCCGTCACTCAACAAGCTCTCCTCCTCTGAGATTCACTCTATTAAGATACAGAACACATTCTTTGTCTCCACTTTCTTATTTCCCACTCACTTCTTAGCCCCTTGTAGTCTGGTTTATGACTCTACCACTTGACTAAAATTGTTCTTTTCAGGGTTCCCAATGATCCCTTAATTGGCAAATCCAATAGCTTTTTCTCAGTAGTTATCTTTTGGGGCCTCTTGGTTGATTGTGATGCTGTTCATCACTTGCTTCTCCTGTATATTCTTTTTTCCTTTGGGTTTTGTGACACTTCTCTTCTAGTTCTCCTGTCTTTCTAACCATTCTCCATCTCCTTTACCGCATCATTATTCATCTCTTACCCTTTAACTATGGGTGTCCCCAAAGGCTCTATCTGGCTCTTCTCTGTTTTCTCTCCTAGCTCTCATGAGCTTTCATGGGGTTTAATTATATGCACATGACTCTCAGACCCATGTATATATACAGTTCTTTCCTGAGATCTAGTCCCATATCAACAATTGTCTACTGTACCTGGAATCACCATAGAGAATTCAAGTTCAATATGATTCATATAAAACTATCTTCCTCATTAAAGTAACCCCTTTCTTCATATGTCCCTCCAATAATTCAGGGTACCACCATTTTTGTAGAGACTCAGGTTTTTTAATCTTGTACTCTCCCTTAACTCTTCATTTTCTTTCCTTCTCTCTCTGGTACCATTTTTAAAGCACTTACCAGACTTTCTTTATTCTACTTCCACACCCTCTCGCACCTACAATGCCTTATGTCCACTCACAGGGATACTACCCTCTTTCAGGCCCTCACCATGTTTTGCTTAAACTATTGCAGTGCACTCCTAATTAATCTCCCCTTGTTCACAGTGTTTTTCCCCTCCCCAATCCATTTCTAAACAGTCAGGCTAGCAATAAGCATTTATTAAGTACTTACTACATTCTAGGTACTCTGCTTAGTGTTATAGAAGCAAATATAATACAAAAGAAAGATAGTACTTATCTTCAAGGAACTTAAATTTTAATGGGGGAAATGCAACACACAAAAAGGAGCTTACAACCTGGGGAGGGGATAGAGAAGGTACCCTTACTTGGGAACAGTAGTGAAGTCTGCGGTGACAGAAACACTATCAAGAGGGGAATGAAATATGGCCATCCTGGTCTTATCTTTGCAGATGGAAGCCCCTGAAAGGAACTCTACAACAGGAAAAGAGAGCAGTCAGGGTAGATGTAGGTTTCAAGCTGAGAAGGACTCAGGTCCTGAGGGAAGTTCTAGGTGAGAAGACTCCTGAATTATGGAAATGTAAAACCAAAGAAGAGCAGGTTTCCACAGGATTGCTGCTGTGAATAGTTATAAGGTTCTGATCACATAGTATGGTGAACTCTCTATTTATTCAGCAGTAAACTAAAGCAAAACATTCACAGAAACCAAAGCACAGCATTTGCAATGATATAACACAACAACTTATCACTAAAGTGGCCACTTAGTTTTAAACAAAAGATATCATTCAGTAAGTCCTTAACCCAATCATCCTTAAGGAGCAATCTTCCTTAAGGGACACTAAGTACAAAGGTCTAAGTTTTCCACCCCTAGATCACATTGTCTTAATCCCTCAGTCAAAAAGTCTTCTTTCTTCTTGATTGAAGATTAGTTTCCAATCATCCTTAACTCAATCATCCTTAAAGGGACAAGGTACAGAGTACAAAGTTCTCGCACCCTTATATCACAGCAAATCATGATCTTGTCAGCACTAAGTACCCAAGGAGAGGTCTTTTCATCTTGGCTCAAGATTGGCTCCCGAATTCCATGGTTCTTCTTCCATGGGTCCAGCTCCCTGGATTCACAGGCAGGCAGCTCTCAGCTCCTCATCCAGCTTCTTGTCCAGTTTCCATTCCATATTGAAGCTCCTAGTGTCCAATCCACCTCAAGTTCTTTGCTGTTTTTGTTTCTGGGAAGACAAACAGAGCCAAAAAAGTATTCATGCACATTTCCAGCACCATCATTAATTCACTATCTGCCTGTGAAATCAATACAGACCCACAAACAAGGTGTGAGAACTCAATACAAACACACAAACAAGGTCTGAGAACTCAGCACAAATTGTCAATATAGTCCCAGGACCTCTAAAACCCTCCTCCAGGACTTCTGTAAACAGACAAGAAAATCCTCTTTCAGAGCTTCCAATAAGGTCCCAGGGCTTCTGTACAAAGTATCAAAAACACAACAGAACAGACAAACAGAGTGCCTGGCCTCCACAACCATTCCTCTTCTCAGTTCTGCTCTCTCCCAACTTGTGCTCAGGTTTTTATCTTGTCATTAGCTCCTCTCTGTTCTGCCCATCTCTTAAGTCTTTTCGGTTCCTGTCTTTGGCGAGTCCCCCCCACTGTGGGTTTCACAAGTTCTGTTTCTTAACAAAGACTTGATATAATCATGGGCAAGGCTTAAAAGAAACTTGAACTGAAACAAGGTGCTAAATAATTAAATAGCTGAAACAAGGTGCTAAGTATTTCTTTGCTTGCCATTACAGGAAGCAAAGTGAAGAGAGTCAGAAGCATAACCAGAAAGGAAATGGAGCATGGTCTGTACACAGAGTTACCAAAATAATCTTCCTAAATCAAAGTTCTGACAATATGATTTCACTGTTCAAAAATCTTCAATGACTTTGTATTGCTTATAGGGTTAAATGAAAACTTGTAGCCCTTACATTTTACAATATGGCTCTAAACTGCCTCTCTAAATTTATTTCACATTCTTCTTCTTCATTCACTTTTTGTTTCAGCCAAGATTTCTTCCTTCCTTTCTTTCCTCCCTCCTTTCCTCCCTCCTTTCCTTCCTCCTTCTCTCCCTCCCTTTCTTCCTCCTTTCTTTCTTTCTTTCTTTCTTTCTTTCTTTCTTTCTTTCTTTCTTTCTTTCTTTCTTTCTTTCTTTCATCTTCTTTTAAGAGACAGAATGGAAGCATTAATGCACTAGTCTGCCAATGAAATATTTCATCTTTGGAAATGATTCTAGTCTACTCATCATTTCTCTCCTGAAAAAAACTAATTAACAACAATTAATGAAATTAATTATTTTTTCAGGCATGGATGAAATCACAAGCCTGACAGCACTCAGAAAAGTTAGAGCTTTAATAATTTAGAAGATAGTTACTATTTTTTTTTACTACTATAAGAGGTAAATATTCTTTGTTTGGAAGTGTTTTGATTGCAAAGCAAAACAAAAGTTTCACTTTTGGAATATATACTTTTCACTCTTATGATGCGTGTCATGTGCCCATTCCAAAGGGAAAAGCCCAACACATTTCATATACTGGGTACATTTGGAAGCTCTGGATTCATTAACAGTGTTTATTTCTCCACTCATCTCTTTAGTGTTCTGTCTACTGTCTTCAAAATGAATCTGTTTTTCCTTTATCTGGCCAAAGTCTCCTGAGTACATGTTGACTTGGAATAAAGATCTGGATAATTTTAAATTTAAATGTACCTAAAGCTAAATCAGCAAATGTTCTCTGTTAGGATCCAGTGCAGGGGAGGGAGAAACCTCTTGCAAAGAGAACTGAAGAGTGGTGGAAATGGTAGTTTCAAGACCAAAAGGTCCATTTCCAGTAGGGAGGAGAGGATTTCAAATCCTCCATTTATTAAATACATGTTAAGATGAAGAGACATTTCTGTAATTAGGGAAACTGGTGGGGTTTTGTGGGATGCTTTCTATAGATGCAGAACTCCATTGAGCTGATACTCTTTAGCTATCTCACACTCCAAACTCTCCAAATCATTGTTCCTAAAGTTTCACAAATATCTTGAGTATCATACCCTGAGGATATACTGTTTGGATTATTGCCTGAAATTGGAATGAACAAGAAGCATTTGCCAATTTGTTTGGGTTGGGTTTTTTTGTACCCAAGTGTGAGACTACATTTATCCCTATGCAATTTCTTCCTAGATTCAGTCTAGTGCTCAAGCCCATTCCAAAATACACTGACTATATTGACTATCTATCTAGGCTCTATGTCATTTGCAGGTTTGTTAAGCATACTCATCTTAGCTTTTAACCATGTCATGGTTAAAATATTAATATTAATATTAATAATAGCACACAATATTATTATATTAAATATATTTATAATATTATTTATAATATATTATTATATATAATATATAATAATATACAATATATAATTATAATTATATAATATATAATATATTATATAACATATAATATATAATATATATTATAATATTATTATTATATAATATTAAACAAGATAAGGCCAAACTCAGGTCCCTGAGATACTTACTCCACTAGAGATTTGCCATTTGGACACTGAACCATTAACAACTACCCAATCTTTGAGTCTGGCCATCCAACCAGTTTTGAATCCCTTTGAGTGTATCATTGTCTTATTATCTATTCAGCTTCTATGTAAGAATAGTATAAGACACTTTATAAAAAGTTTTACTTAAGTCTAGGTAAACTAGATCCAAACCAAATTCCTAATATACTACTTTAGTCATCCTTCCAAAAAAAGGAAATGAGATTAGCATGTTCTTAATGAAGTCATGCTGGCTCCTAGTAATTATTATATCCATTTCTATATATTAGTATCTCTCTCTTTTTTTAAATTAAATTTTATCTTTCTAATTGACAAGCATTTTTTTTCTTTTTCATTCCCTCTTCCTGGAAAAAAAGAAAAAAAACCACCCCAAATTCTTGTAACAAATATGTATAGTCAAAACAAATTCCCATATTGGCCATTTTTCATGTTGTCCACAAGTTGTCTCATTCTGTGTATGTATGTAGGTACACACACATACACACATTCTAACATTGCTCTGTCAGGAGATTGGTAGGATTTTTTATTATTGATTCTTGCAAATCATGGTTTATCATTATGTTTATTGGAGATCTTAAATTATAACATGACAATTTATACATTTATATATATATATGACCTATATAATATATATGCCAGCAATATATATTTTATATGTATTTAAACATATTTTATATATTTACCCAAGTTATAACATCTTAAATTATAACATGACAAGAACGTCATAAAAATTAGTTCATTTTTATGATATTGTTGTCATGTTACAATTTTTTCTTTAATTTTGCTCATTTTCCTCTGCATCAGTTCAGATAAGTCTTCCCAGGTTTTTCTCTTTGTTGAGCATACCAAATTTTTTTAACCACTGTGAAGCAACTGGCATTGTAGATTGAGTATCAGACCTGAGTTCAATTCTGCCCTCAGACACTGACCCTGGGAAAGTCATTTAACTTCTGTTTGTTTCAGTTTTCTCAATCATAAAATAGCACCACCTAATCATAAGGTTGTTGTGAGGGTCAAATAAGATAATATTTACAAAAAGCATTTAGTTCATAGTAGGTACTGTGGAAATGCTTATTTCTTCCCTTTCTCTTCCCCCTCAAAAAAGAAAAGAACAAAAACAAAATGCTTGTTACAAATATACATAGTCAAGGAAAACTATTTTAACATTGACCACATCCAAAAAATACATGTCTCAGTCTGTATCTTGAATCTATCAACCTTTTTGTCAAAAACTGGATAATAATATGCATCATCATGAGCCACCTGGAATTGTGATTGTATAATTTGTTGGTGAGTTGACTAGGATATTTTTGGGTCTGCCTTTATAATAGGGGGATTTGTTATCTCTAAATTCAGGACAAATATAAAGTTTTTGATGTATATTTCTACCTACCAACTCATGTCTTAGTAGGTATTCAGTAGGTGTTAAACTTTTACACCCCCTACAGTAATGTGGTCCACATAATTTCCTCACAGAGTCTACATCAGTCATTAAGTATGGACACTTATTAAGTATGATTTCTATTGCAGTCTTAGTCCTAAATTGCCATCATAAAACCTGTATATTTCCATAAACAAATCCTCACAACACAGCCATTTGTTTGCTATTTCTTTGTTGATTTGTCATCAGAGTTTGCATAAATGTCACCCATGGAGAAATTTTAAATTCTGCTCCTGAATTTTAGCCATTTTATAGGTTTTGTTTGGAGCTACATCAACAAATTCAGTGATATAAGTCTGTTATCATTATTTACTATTGCTTGGCAAATCAATCAGTTAACAAGCATTTTTAAAGTGCTTACTATATGTTAGGGGACAAAAATACTGGGGATACAAAAACAGAAGTGAAATAGTCTGTACCCTCAAGGGGATTACATTCTAATGAGGGAGAGGAACATAATAAGTATACATACACATACACATACACATACATATACACGTACACATACACATACACATACATATATTATAAGCCTACCTCCCAGAGTTGTCATGAAAATCAGATGAGACAATAATCATAAAGTACTCTGAATGGTGCCTAGCACATAGTAAACACTACATAAATGTTAGCTATCATTATTATTATTATTATATGGTTAAATATATAAATGAATACATTGTAGTTTGGGAAGGTAGGGAATACCATGAGGGTATAACAACAATAATAACAGCAACAACAGTTAGCATTTATATGATGCTTTAACATTGGCAAAGTTTTAAATATGTATTAATTATTAATATATTCAATAGAATTTTAAATATATATTAATTAGCTTATTAATCAATATATAATTTAAATTATAGAACATTTAATATAACAATGAAATATTTATTAAATATTAAACATCTTAAAGTATTATTTTACTTTATTCTCACAACAACTCTGGGAAGTAGGTGCTAATATTATTATCATTTCTATTTTACAGTTGAAGAAACTGAGGCAGACAGAGGTAAAGTGACTTGCCCAGGGTTGCATGGTTAATATTGATGGCAGAATTTGAATTCTGATCTTCCTGACTCCAGTTCCAGCACTGCTATCCATTGTACCACTTGGCTTTATGTCGAAGGTAGTGCTTAAATGAAGTCTTAAAGGGGTGTATTAATCTTCAGAGTCAGAAACACCATACCTTGACTCCAACATGAGGATGTCATTTTAGTTCTCTTTGAACAATCAACTAAAGGAAACCAGGGATTTTAAGAGTAGAGGTGTGTGGGAGCCAAGTTCAGGGGAACCCTGCTGTTCTGTGGCAGAGCTGAGATAATGTTAGAGGAGCCCTGCCAACCAGCAGCAGAACTGAGACAGAAAAGTTAGGAGGAAAAGACATACTGAAAAGAGTTACTTACCCAGAGGTTGTGATAATCGTAAATGACATGGGACCCCCAAATGGTGGAAAACAGAGTCAACTTTATTCAGCTAAGAGTCCAGTATACGTAGTGAAAAACTGCATGGTCATCATAAGCCACTATCTTTGGGATTAAACCAGTGCCCTAGTTCCCATTCACCTCATACATGTATCAGGGTGCGAGTACCAGGCAGGATGTTCCAAACCTCTGTAAACCTCCCTAGAACAGGATGGAGGTATCCCAAGGTTTCTAGTTAGTACTGTGTTGCAACATTATGATAGTTTCCCCTGAGAACACTGCGTACATCCTTGTTCCCAAGGTGGGAGCACATATCACACTTCTCACAAGGATGTGATGCTCATGCCTGTGAGCCTTCCTGGGGCATGGGGAACTGGTCTGGGGTCGGTAGCAGAGTCTTTTGCTGAGAGGGCTTATTCAGCCATCAGGGTCAGAACTCCACTGGCCTGTGGTCCTCTACATCTCCCCCTTTCTTTTGTTGAAGGTGTAGGTATTGCAGATAGGTGGCAACCTCACACAGACCATGAGTCCAGCACTGGCAACATAGGGGAACAAAAGAGACACAACACAATCAGGGGAAGAAGGGTGAAAGCAGTGTATAGAGCCAATGAAAGTGACTTAACTCTTTAAGTGAGCCTTAAATTTTTCCTACAATATTGTCAACATTAACTTCATCTAAGGATGCGTCATTAATATGTGAAATTAATTTACTGAATTGCTCCAAATCCACACCTACTGAGATATTTCTAAAAACCCATGATAAATGATTTTTAACTTTTTCTGACTCATAATTGTGTCTATTGTATTTTACTGGTGTAACACAAATAGAATAGAATTTTAATCATGTTTCATTAATAACCTCCTTTCCAATAAATCAAGTTTGTCCCCTTCAGGTATAACTACCTCTTTTACGTTTTCAATCAATTGCAATAATCCCTCATTTATCCTTTCTTGTTTCTCTAATGCCATAGAAATATTTCTCTGCAGCTGCTGCAGAAATTCCACAGTCTTTGTTTCTTCTTGTAAAGAAGTAATAGATACTGCAAGAGCTGCAGATGTGATAATTGACACAAACATCATAGTACTAGGCACAATACATGGAATACATTTCTTCTGCCATACCCTTTTTGCCAACTGCATAAGTACCTGATTGGAAGGGCTGCCAAACCACCCAACACTGTATACAGGAAGTAATGCAAAAGGTGACTGTGTAAGAATAAGCACTTATTTTCCATTTGTCACACTTTGATGTATACATTGATGCACTTGGTAGTTTGAGCAAGTAATATTCCACAGTGTCCCTGAATCGTTATGTTTGATAAACACTTTCCCCACTAAAAAAGCAAACTGCTTTGGTTCACATGCCATGACATAACTTTGTACAATGCTATGTAGTTCTTGTGGGCCGTCCCGATAGTGGTGGAGATAAGTAACTTTCCCCATAGTTGCCAACGCCTTCCATAAGTCCTTCTGGACCTGTCCTGATGCTGTGCCCCACTCACTTTTAATCCAACACCCATGCACTCCTCCATCGTCCCACCAAGTGCCAACATTGTACGAAGTGCTGTAATTTGTGCCATTATCCTGCCGCACATTTGCTTTGGTAAAGTGAGTGGATCTACAGGTGACAAAAGCAGGATAGCATTCTTCAAAAGGGAAGAGTGTCGTGTTGACACAGAATAATGGAAAGGCCCTGAAAGCAGATGAGCTGTGTTCTTTTGTTGCATTGAAGCTTAGTACAGTGATATTGAAGGTTATAATGCCCCTAACCTCCATTTCACCATGTACTAGGCGCATGGTGTGTGTTGTATCTACCAGTATCATGTAGAGGGCCGGTCCCTCGGTCCTGGACTGAAAGCAAATGGGTGGCAAGGTGGTCATTCCTGTGAAGTTAAAGGATTGGCTTGTTACCTCTTTGGTATGCTTGATGACTGTGCCAAATATTTCTTGCATGGCCCCCATTCCCAGCACCACTACAGGTACCTCAGCTGTGGTCATCAAGGCCAGGTCACTCAGGGTGAGCAGTGTTAAGAGAATCAGGCCGCTCTGTGCTGTTAAGTGGGTCATCCTGTCTCGAGGACATTTCTTCCTTCTGAAGGGGCATTGGTGGTGTACTTGTTGCATCAGGTGCATCCTTTGAAGGTCCTGTGAACACTTGAGTGTACAGTCATGGGAACCAGATCAGAGTGGCTCCATCACCTGGGGAGACACAAACATATTCTTTCCCCCAAGTGATCACTGTCCCAAGTCCCCTCCAAGTATTAGTGATCAGGTCCTTCCACATTATTTGTGTGGCTTTGTCCGTTTGTTCCACAATCTCTTCTACCTGACTTACCCTGTCCCCTTCCTGACAGGGGTAAATCCTGCTTCATTGCAGGTCAGAAAATTTAAAGTATATAGAACTAAGTTCAATTTCTTACAGGGTCTTCTGCCCCCTATCTACCCCCTTCTTTTGTTTTTGAAGGAGGGTTTTGATGTCTTGGTGCTTTCTTTCCACAGTCGCTTAACCAGTGAGATTGTAAGGAATACCCGCATTATGAATTATGGCATACTCTGCAGAATGCAAAAAACACAACAAATGCATGATAACATGGGAGATGGACTCTCCAGAGAGAGCCATGGCCTTAGTAAATGACAAAAAGGTATCTTCTGTAACATGGACATAGTGATATTAGCCAAAAGATGAGATGTGAGTAACATCCATTTGCCAGATATGATTAGGGTAGAGGCCATGGGGATTAAAGAACACTCCTCAAGGGGGTGGAGTGAAAGGAACACATTGGAGACATGCTTTAACAATGTCCAATGCCTGTTTTCTAGATATCTGAAACTGTCTCCTTAAAAACTTTGCTGACTGATGGAATTTGGAATGAGATTGTTGAGCATCTAAGACTGGAAAAGTAAGAATTTCATCAGCAAGCCTATTGCCTTCTGTTATGGGACCTGACAAAATAGTATGGGAATCAACATGGAGAATATACAAAGGGTGCACTCTTCCCCTAATAATAGCTTGAATAAAATAAAACAGTTGAACCAGTCTCATTGGTCTGATTCTTAATGATGGCGGTTTCAATTCTTTCCATGACCTTGCCGTGTATTGACTGTCAGTAACTATGTTTAGCGGTTCTTGGAACTTTTGTGCCACAAGAGCTATGGTGTATAACTCATTCTTTTGAGTGGAGGTAAAAGGTGTCTCCAATACATACAGCTGTTCTCTCATGGGAAAAACAACTGATGCCTTCTGGCTTTTCATGGCATCTGTATATACAATGACCGCGCCTTGTATTGGATCCTTGTGGATGACAGATTGATAGATTCATTGCCATTTGGCAAAGAATCGAGACAAAGAGATGGGAAGTCCATGAGGAAAGGAACAGGGATAAATGATGAGTAGTTGCCAATTGATGTCCTAGGTGAGGAGATGGTCTGTCTGGACCCGAGTATATGGCATGTGCAAGAATAATCTTGGGGTACACACCAGAAAGGAACAAACACCTCACAATGGCTTTATGCAACAAAGTTGTGGCAGTCACAGGGTAAGGAGATAAAGATGGGGTAAGGAAGTAAAGACAGGGTAAGCTGCGCAGGAGGGAAGCACCATTCAAAGATGCTAAGCCCTTGATGTAATAAAGCAGAAGGATAAATAGGTGTATCCAATAAGGAAATCTCTAATGGCTGTTGTGGGTCATATCTCCCAGTGGTGGATTATGCAATTGCTTTCTCGACCCTGCTAAGCTGTTCAGCTGCTTTAGGAGTGAGTTCTTGTGGGGAGGTGAGATCTGACAGTCCCCTAAGAATTCCATAAAGCTCAGTAAGATCTGATGTGGGAATCTCTACATGAATCCTAAACCACTGAATGTCTCCTAGTAACTTTTGGAAGTCATTTAAGGTCCTCAACTGATCTCTTGTAATGTGAAGTTTTTGTAATGTGACTTGATTGCTGTGATTGTTGTAGCCCAAATATCGATATGGATTAGCCCTTTGAACTTATCTCGATCCTCAGCAATCTCTAGGCTGGTGGTGGCAAGGCATGTGATTACATATGTCAGTGACGCCTCCAACTCAGGGGCTGAAGAGGCAGATACTAAAATATCATCCATATAATGGATAATATGCACCTAAACGGAATTTGTGCTGGACAGGCTGTAAGGCCTTATCTACAAATAACTGACACATGGTAGGACTTTTCTTCATGCCTTGAGGCAAAGCCTTCCATTGACAGCCTCATATATGATGGCCATATACTCTATCCTTGCTATCAGGGTGCGAGTACTGGGCAGGATATTCTAAACCTCCCTAGAACAGGATGGAGGTATCCCAAGGTTTCTAGTTAGTACTGTGTTGCAACATTATGATAACTCTGCGAGCATCCTTGTTCCCAAGCTGGAAGCACGTACCACATTTCTCACAAGGATGTGACACTCATGACTATGAGCCTTCCTGGGACATGGTGAACTGATCTGGGCCTGGTAGCAGAGTCTTTTGCTGAGAGGGCTTATTCAGCCGTCAGGGTCAGAACTCCACTGGCCTGTGGTCCTCTACAGAGGTGAAGAAGAAGTGCATTCCAGGCATGAGAGAAAGCCAGCACAGCCATGGAGTTGGGAGATGACATGGCATGCAACTTCTTTTACATTTCATCCGAAGTCCTCCCATCTATAAGAAGTTTTCCCCAGTTCTTGATTTTAGTTTTTTCACTTTGTGACCATCCCCAGTTTATTCTGTATGTATCTTGTTTGTACATAAATATATGTTTTCTCTTCCATTAGATTTTGAACTTCAAAGTAAGGGGCTAATTTTTGCCTTTCTTTGTGTCCCTAGCACTTAGCCTAGTCTCTGTCAGCTTTTTAGGTGCTTGATAAATGAGAATTGACTGACTGACTATGCTGAATAGTGAATAGGCCCACATAGCTGGATTGCAAAGTGAGTGGAGGGGAATAGGGATTAAGAAGACTGAGAAAGTAGCAAGGATTCAGGTTGTAAAGAGCTTTACATTGCAGTCAAAGGAGCTTAAGTTTGATTCTAGATATAATAGGGAGGTTCTGGAATGTACTGAATGAATGTTATGATTACACTTGGCCGTTAAGGAAAATCACTTTGGTGGATGTAGGGAGGATGGATGATGAAATGATATCTGCTTGTTCCAAAAGTATTTCTATAATTTATTTTTACCTGTTTATCATGGGTTCTAAGAATATCTATCAGTCTTCTTATTCTTTTTTGACAAGAAAATATTCTATTTTTATTATTTAAATCTTAACGCTTGTGTCATATCTTTGACACAGACGACCTTTTTGGACCAGCAGAATGCCCTAAATGGTCATGTTGTGTTACAGAGAAGATTAGATTTGGAATCAGGGATACCTGGCTTCAAGTGCCACCTTAGATACTCGGCAAGTCATTTAACCTCTCCGTTTCAGTTTTCTCACCAATAAGCTAAGGTGTGTGTGTGTGTGTGTGTGTCTATGTTTGTGTCTGTGTATTTAGTAGGCTCTAGAGTCCCTTCCAACTTGAAATCTATGATCCTGTGAATGCTATTTTTTCCTATGATGACCTTAGCCTGGCCTGATTCAGCCTGGTGTTATAATTAGCTACCTGTAATATAACTGCATTAGCTGGTTGCACAGAGAGAGGTCCAGCGGTGTCTTTAGATGTATTTTGTTATGTTTCAATCATTTAGCAATCCATTTTTGTGCTTCCTAGACAACTTAATGTGACTTGATACCACCCTGATTGTTAAAGCATTATCTTATTTACAGTGAGATAGAACTAAAAAATAGGTAATAGCTGATTTTGTATAATTACAGCATCTTAAGTTAGAAGAAACTTTAGAGACTAGGTAGTCTAACTCACCCCTCAGCAACAATCTCCTTTAAATCATCTTTGGCAAGTTGGTATCCAGCCTCCCCTTCAGTACTTCCAATAATGGTAGCTATTGACTTTATGAGGCTTCCCATAACACTTTTGGACAGTTTTAATTATTAACAATCTCTCCTTTCTTTCAGTGAGGTAACATCTGCCTTTCTACAGTTTTCACCATTGCTTCTCCTTCTGATTTTCAGGGACTGGGGAAAACAAATCTAATCTTTACTGCATATGATAGTACTTCTAATACTTGAACACAGCTGTCATGTCCCGTTAGCCTTCTCTTTTCCAAGCTCAAGATCCCTTGTCTCTTTAAACAATCATTCCATGAAATTACTTACAATCCTTATCATTCTCTTTTGTATATATTCTAATCAATGTCCTTTCTTAAATTTGGTATCTTGATCTAACTGAATAAACTAAAACATTTTTGAATTTATATGTAGCACATTCTAGTCCACCTAAGGTAGCTTTGTCATTCACCAAGTAATTCACAAGGTATATCTTTTTCATGTTCTATAGGAAACTCTTGAACTTTTGAAGTTTAACTAATATCTATGAGTCAGGATCTCTTCCTTTAATGATATGATACCCATGCATATCTCAGGCACATTCTTCTGGTCTAGTCATGGTTTCCACCCCCCAATAGGGGGATGTATGGTGAGGACATTTTCTTCAATGCCAACCTTAACTCCATTCTCATGTAACAAGTTCCCTGACATTCCACAGAAGATTTTGACTTTGAAACCCCTTCTTATTTTCCTTAGGTTCAGGTAGGTTATTTTGGGTAGTCAATTAGCAAAGTGTAGCCTGAACCAATGCAACACTTTCAATTCAAAGGCTCTTGCAAAAGCCACAAATTTAATAGGAAAACATTTAATTAAGACACAAAAAGAATGTAATGCATTGTCAGGTGCCTCATTCACTTAGATTATAGATGGTCAGTGGGGAGGTATGTTTATTCAAGTATTCCTGTGGCCACATATGTGGACAGCATATAAGTATGCTGAACTGCCATATCCCTGTCTTTACAAAGAGCTTATATCATAAACATATAGTCTGTACTTTTTTAAAGAGTGCTTTAAAAAGAGTGAAAATAAATCTCAACAACACATGGCTTTATACGCATCAATATAATTGTCAACATGACCTTTTGAGTTGGATAGAGGATAGTATGACCCTGTTGTGTTCTTCTCAAATTAAATTTTTCTTCAAGTCAAGAATCTAAAGGCAAAAGAAGATAAAATCTTTTTCTCTCTCTCTTTGTTTCTCTGTCTCTCTGACTCTGTCTCTGTCTGTTTCTCTCGTCTCTGTCTCACTTCGTTTCTCTGTATATCTCTCCCTTTCATCTTTCTTTCTGTCTTGTCTGTCTCTGTCTCTTTTTCCTAAATGGTTTTCTTGGCTTCTCAGAGAAGCTGCTGAGCTCCAGACCAGACTGACAGACACAATAGAAATGAAGCTTGTCTGGTGGGCTGGGTAAGAGAGTAGTGTTTCCCACTTCCTCCTGGCTGCCAGCATGATGTGAAAGGATTCCATGCTTGGTAATCTTCTTGTACTGGACTGCAGAATTTTGTAAAATGTTTTGACTAGAAAAGTGCCAAGCTACACAGAGCAAATCTGAAGAGTCTCTGAACCATGGCATGCTTATTGGGATATGTAAAATCAGATGTTCTGGCATTGTCTCCCCCTCCTTTCTCCAACATTTTGATCTGGAAACATAGCAGCCAGATTGACAAGAGATATCTAGTCCACCAGAAGGATGAAGTTTTTTGAGGCCTGATAGATCTGTTCATGACTGCTTTCTATCTTCTTCTTCCCTACAGAGACAAACGGCAAGCCTGTGTATCTAGGTTACAGTAGATCCACAGAAAAAAAGCAGTGCCCCTCAAAGGGTTTGAGGAAAATTAGACAGTTACCATATATAAGACTAGGCTTACAAAAATGTCATATACTTTTCTTCTCTTTTGGCTACATTTTACTGAAAATGAGTGTCAGTAAAACTTTGTAGCATTTGCTTAGCCATATCTGTTCTCCTAGCTCAAGAATATTGGGAAAAAGTAGAGTTGGGGCTATCTAGAAGAGTGGAAAGGACTTTAAGAATTGTGGACTATGAAGAATTTTTTTTGAAAATTTGGTTATTTTAAAGAAAGGGATTGCAATTCTATGCTAATGAAATCACAAGTCCCATCCTTAGTAATAGTGATTGGCATTTATATAGCACAAGTATGCTATTGCATACATTATTCATTTTATCTTCACAACCCCATGCAATAGAAACAGCACAAACATTGGTAGTTTATAAACTAACAATAATATGCTGCTACCAAATATTTATAAGTGGGTTCCTAAAAATACTTCCATGACTTTAGCAATATGGGTCCAATTTCCCAGATAAAGAATGCAACTTTATCAAGTCTTAGGGGACAATTTGTGGGGTAGAGAAAAAAGTTATCAGCTGGTATCCAGTTTTCTGGTGATGAAGCTCTCCAAACTTACCTCTGTCCATGGTTGATGGACATGGTTGAGTCCTCTGGGCCCCATCTGAAGTTCTTCTGGCTTGTTGGATTTGTCAAGAACTGAGGTTCTTAACCTGGGTATATATGTGCCCTAGGCAAGATTTGAAAATTGTGTCCAAATATTGCTGTTCATTATAGGTTTGGGGCCTGTAAATCACGTGACTACTCATGATAAAGTGTGCCATAGAGAACAGAATTTCCTGGCACTTAAATTATATATGTTTATTAAAAGTTATCTTTAAAATGTTCTTCACTGATGTATCTTGGGATGGGATGGAAGAACATATAGCTCAGGACATGAAGTAGAGATGAGCTTAGCCTTAAAGAGTAGGGTACAAGTAGGTATTTGAACCAGGTTTGTATGGCATTAAGTGCTGATGTATCCTGGTCAGGCAAGCTCAGTTCTTGGAAATTGTGGTATGATATGTAGGGAAGTTGTATTATGGTATATAAGGAAGTGAAGGCCTCCAGAAATTTCCAACATCTCACATGGTAAGTCCAAAGTTTTTCAATCCTGGCTTCTTTGGTTATTGTTGTGTATGGCTCTAGCTATTATATTTCTTTTATAAAAATTAGTAAATTACTTAAATTTATGGAATAAATCAAGCATTTTCATAACATAGCATAATTAAAAAGATTGCCCATGAAGCTGCAAATCTATTTTGTACAACTTGCTATTTCTTTTAAATGTATAATCAAGTTATCATGTAAATTTCCCTCACTCTCTTTTCTTTCCTCCCTTCCTCCCTAGAGATGCTACTGTTAAACACAAATATATATAATATGTATGTGTGTGTATGTATGTAAACTTATTCTATACATATTTCTTTTTGTCAGTTCTTTCTCTGGATACAGATGTCTTTTTTCATATTTCCTTTATGGTTAATTTAGGGGATTTATACTGGTCTTCATATGTCCTTTATGGTTAATCTTAGTATTTATACTAGTCTAAAGAATTTATTCTCTCAAAATTATTCTTAAAACAATATTACTGAAACTGTATACAATATTCTTTTGTTATATTTTTGCAGATGGCAGTTAATCAATTCATATCTTATTCCTGGGGAGTCTTGAACAATGTACATTTTCATGAGAGACTATGGTATTGAGTCAGAGAAGCTCCTAGTGGCTCAGTCATGGGGGGGGGGTCTGATATTTTTTCCTGTTTCCGTGTGTGTGTGTGTGTGTGTGTGTGTGTGTGTGCGAGAGAGAGAGAGAGAGAGAGAGAAAGAGACAGAGAGAGACAGAGACAGAGAGACAGAGAGACAGACAGAGAGACAGAGAGGCAGAGACAGAGAGAGACAGAGAGAGAAAGAGAGAGACAGAGAGAGAGACAGAGAGGCAGAGACAGAGAGAGACAGAGAGAGGCAGAGACAGAGAGAGAGAGACAGAGAGAGATCTTTCTCCCCCAAATCCTCCCGTTTTGGACTTTTCTCTTATTGCCAAGGGCACCACCAACTTTCTAGCCATTCAGGCTCACAGTCTTGGTGCCATCCTTGACTCCTGACTCCCGTTCACCCCGTTCTATTCATTCTGCTGACAACTCTTATTTTCACCTTCACAACAACTTCTGTATATGCCTCCTTTCTACTCCTATGGCAAGGGCTGTAGTACAGGTCTTCATCACCTCATGTGTAAACAATTACAATAGCTTTCTAACTGATCTTACTGCCTCAAGACTCTCCCCACTCTGGCCCATCTTCTGCTGTTGTTGTTTAGTCAGCTTCAGGCATGTCCAGCTCTTTGTGACCTCTTTTTTGGGTTTTCTTGGCAAAGATAATGGAGTAGTTTGTCATTTTCTTCTCCAGCTCATTTTACAGATGAGGAAATTGAGGTAAACAGGGTTAAATAACTTTCCCAAGGTCACACAGCTAGTAAGTGTCTGAGGCTGGATTTGAACTTATGTTCAGGCCCAGCAATCTATCCACTGTGCTACCTAGCTGCCCTAATTCATCTTCCACTTGGCCACAAAAGTTATTTTCCTAAAGTGCAGGAAATGGTGCGTGTGTGTGTGTGTGTGTGTGTGTGTGTGTGTGTGTGTGACTACTGGGGAAGTGCAGTCAGGAGATCATGTACCATGTTTGTATCCTGTATTCCCCTGGTGTCTGTATGTGTTTCTGTGGTCAGATCTTAGGAGAGCCAGGAAAGTGCTTCATGTCACCCCTGTATATCATATCCTCTTCCTGGCCACTCAACAAGCTCCAGAACTGTGTCCCTGTTACAAACTCCTTATTACTCCAGAATCAAATATACAATTCTCGGTTTGACATTTAAAACCCCTCAAAATACGTCCCCTTCTTTTTTGTCTTGTCTCATAGTCTTTCATATGCTTTACAGTCCTGCTATGCTGGCTTCTTTACTGTTCCTCACACAAAGACGCTCCATCTCCTGACTCAGTACTTTTTCTCTGGCTCTCTCCAATACCTAGAAGGCCCTCTCTCCTCATTTCCATCTCTTAGATTACCTGGTTTCCTTCAAGACAACTCAAATATCAGTTTCAATAGAAGGCTTTCCTGATTCCCACCTCTCCCTGTTGCCTTGCCACTGGGGTTGCCTTCCATTGACGCTTTATATTTCCTGTATCAACGTAGTTATTTTTATTTGGCTCCTAATCTACCTTTTAAAAATCTGAATTCCTTGAGCACAGTGATTGTATTTTTGCACGAGTGGTTGCACGTGTGTGTGTGTGTGTGTGTGTGTGTGTGTGTCCTTAGTGCTTAACATAGTGCCTGGGATGTAGAAAATACTTAGTAGATGCTTGTTGAAAGACTTTCTCTCTCTCTCTCTCTCTCTCTCTCTCTCTCTCTCTCTCTCTCTCTCTCCCTCCCTCTCTCTTTCTCTCTCTGTCTCTGTCTCTCTCTGTCTCTCTGTATCTCTCTCTCTTTTTCTCTCACTCCCATTTCCTTCTCTCCCCTTCTCTGCCTCTCTGTCTCTGTCTCTCTGTCTCTGTCTCTCTCTGTCTCTGTCTCTGTCTCTTTCACTCTCTCCTTGGCTGCTGGGGAAGGCAGTCAGGAGGTCATATGGCACATCTGTCTTCACCTCATTTCTGTGTACGTTTCTATGGTCAGATCCTGTTTCATAAGAACACACTGAAGAAGAGACCTGAGTGATGAAGATGTGTCTTGCTGATTGGGCCCAAGAATTTCCTCTGTTACACTCTGTAAATCAACTTCATTCTCCAACACCTACAAGTTGGCAGTACACATGACAGCTGCTCCTTGTTGTTTGTTGACTATTTAATGGCAAGCTACCTCATTCTTCCTCTCCTGTGTCCCATCCCTCTAAGTTAGTTTTCAGATTATGTATCATTAAAAACCAATTTGATAAATTTATTTGTGTCTTAATGGTTATTAATAGCTCAATGTACATGTTTGTTTTTTTATAATGCCAACATAGAGTGAATCCTGGAGACTTGGTATCTTAAGTCAAAGAAATAGACCTTTAATAGTAGAATTTCATAAATTAGAGATACATTTGGGACAGATTCCTTAGAGAGCGTTGCCTATTGGTGCTAGCTAGATAGTATAGTGAACAGAATTCTGGGCCTGGAGTCCAGAAGACCTGAGTTTAAAACTAACTTTGGATACTTACTAACTGAGCTGACCTTGAACTCTGTATGCCTTAGTTTCCTCAACTGAAATATGGGAATAATAACAGGATCTAGCTTTCAGGGTTGTTGTTTTGAGAATTTCCTTCCCTTCCCTTCCCTTCATTTCCCTAGAGATATTTCTCTCACATGATGTCTCTTGTTCTGCCAAACACAAGACCAGTCACGATTGGAGTTTTCCTTTTTTGATGGATATATTGAAAGAACTGGCAAATGTGATAGTTGAGCCACTGTGTTGAAAGACTGTGTGAAGAGCAGAGCTATAGGACTGGAGATGGGCAAACATTACCCTGATTTAAAAAAAAAGTAAGAGAGTTGAATGGGTAAACTATAAATTAAGGATCTTGACTTTGTTTCCTGAAGAAATTCTAGAACATATAATTAAAGAAATAGTTACTGAACAGTTAGAAAATGGAGGGGGTGATTACAAAGAGCTAGTATTGCTTCATCAACAGCTGGTTAGGGTGGACTAGGTTCCTTTCCTTTCTTAAAAAGGTTATTCAACTGGTTGATCAGGGGAATGCTAAAATATAGTTTGCCGGAATACTTCCTAATGTCATATTAAAAAAGATCTCTAATGGAATGTTCCAGAAATCTGTGCTTAGTCCTGTTGTTTAACACAGAATCATATATTTAAGATGAATTTCAAGCCGTTAATCCAATTGCCTCTTTG
Organism: Pseudocheirus occidentalis; assembly: GCA_028646575.1. Classification (NCBI taxonomy): domain Eukaryota; kingdom Metazoa; phylum Chordata; class Mammalia; order Diprotodontia; family Pseudocheiridae; genus Pseudocheirus; species Pseudocheirus occidentalis. Next base: position 281,719,270 of record CM053593.1, on the reverse strand, counting down.
TACAGGTAAAGAAAATGAAGTTCATAGAGATATGTGCAAAGTCACACATAATAATAAGTAGCAGAATCAGAGTTTGAATCCAGCTCCTCTGACTCCAAATCCATATTAATTAATGATTTATTCAAAGACATGGAAGATATATTTATTAAATTTGCTATTGACACAATGTTAGGATGTGCAGCTAGCAATTTCATGACAAAGTTATCAGACTCTCAAAAGGCTAAGATGTCAGGTTGAAAAAAATAATACTCTTTCATAGGGATAAGTGTAAAGTCTCACAGTTGGGTTAAAACATCAAAATCATAAGTATAAGTTGGAGGAGAGTTGAACAGGGGAGAGTTCATCTGAAAAATACCTTGGTGTTTTGGTAGACTGTTAGTTAAGTCACCAAGAAACTTGGGTCAATATTGTGATATGACAAACACAAAATATAAAAATATAAACACAAAATTGGGTGCATCAAGAAGTATCAGTTCTGGGAACCATTTTTAAGATAAGCATTAATGAGTTAGAGCATGCCCCAAAGAGAGCAACCAGGATAATAAGAGGATTGGAGATCAGGCCATATAAGAAGCAGCTGAAGGAACTAAAGTGGTGCCTAAACTTATGTAGTGTGTGTGTGTGTGTGTGTGTGTGTGTGTGTGTGTGTGTGTGTGTATTATTTTCAAATATTTGAAGGGCTTACAAACAGAATAGGAGATGAATTTATTTTATTTGGCCCTGAGGAACAGACATAGGAAGAGTGGAAGACATAGGGTGGAAGAGTTGCAGAATCTACTTTTGGCTCAATGTAAGCAAAAACTTGCTAACAGATCTGTGTATAAGTAGATTAGAGTGATGTAGTTGGCTCTTCTTTACTTCAAGCAAAGGCTAAATGATTCCTTTGGATATATGTTGTAAAAGTCATTTATGCTTTCCTAGAGATTAGAATAAATGGCTATCTGAGATCATAGAAAGTCTATGATTCTATGCTTTTCCTTCAAAATGTCCACTATTGGAGGACATCATTTTGGGGACTCCATGGTTTTGGAAAAACAATGTTTGCTATTTGGGTCCACAGCACTTAGCATACTTTGTTGCACATAGTGGTGCCGAATACATACTTTTCCATTTATTTATTAATTCATAGTGGTACTTTAGAGTTCCCTAATGATGAAAAGCTCCTTCTCCTCTCTTATCTCCTTCCTTTCTTCCACATTAAGACATACGGAAAAACACTTCCTATGTCCTTACTTTGGAGTTGTTCCCAGAGGTCAGGATCAGGCTTGTAGATGGGAAGAGAAGAGTAAACATTTTATATTATATACAATCTCTCAGAACCACTAATTTCCCTTACACTATCTTTCAGGAGTGAAGACAAAAAACTTTACAGAAAGCTTTTACAATAGTTTAAAAAATGTAATAACCTTAAGCAGTGGATTCCAAGGCTAAGAATAACATCTCTCCCCTCACTTTCACTTGTTCTACTCTGACAATGGAAATATTCCCAACACGGAGGGCCATGCTCTTTGTCTTTTGAGTCTAGGTAAAATATTGTTACAGTGATTCATATACCCACATAAATATTATAGCAAATGTATGAATCTCTTCCTTTGAATTCATTTGGAAAAGTAAATGGAACCAAACAAAAGACATTGGCATGCTTTTACTTAAACATATTTGACACATTAAAATCATAAATCTGAAAAAAAAGTCAACTTCATTCCAGTGAGGAAAAACTGACTTTCTAGTCTGGACTTAAATGATTGAAATCAGGCAAAAGAAATTACAAAACTCACATTATTGACCTTTTCTCAGTTGGCTGCGTTTTGTAATATGAATGGTCCACATACGAAATTCTGTTCTGTGAAGACTTTTCCCAATACATGACATTTAGTCACCTGGAAAAAAGTTACATGATGTGAAATTTTTCTCTGAAGTAAATTAATGGTCACTCTGCTGGATCTTCAAGAAATGGAAAAAGCTAGCATTGAAATGGGCATTAATGATATATTACCTCAAAATGATAGTGGTACCTCAGAAAGTGATAGTTGTATGCCCAATCAGACAGCATTATACTTGTCACCACACTAAAGAAACTGGAAAATCCAGTTTCTTCCCTTTCTAGGGCTTATAATTTAAGACCAAAGGTATTGATATGGACATATATCTATAGGATAACATGTGGTATTTTGCTTGTTTGGTTTTTTAGGTCTCAGTTAATTTTTATGTCATGGTTTCTTCATCACTTAAATAGAATAGATGGTATTGACAGTATTCTAGATTGTGAGAATTCACTATTTAGTGAATGCTGAGAATTTATGTCATGATTTATATTAATTGCTTTATTGATAATATTATTGTGAATGTTTATAGTAAGGAAAGACAGTCACTGGGTAATATATTGTTTCAGTACCATAGCTTATGGGAATTATCCACTGAGGCATGAGAAGTTGTTATCTTCACAAATGAAGTCACAAATTCTTGAAATGTTTAAGTAACATATACCCCAAATAGTATGGTCGGGTCACATATCAATGGACAACCCTTGTGCTCCATTGGGATATGTTTTAAAGAGAATAAAAGAATGGCTCTAATATAATTGGTGGACCCTATGTGTAGGCGTGTGAGTCATGGATAATTGCACGTTTAGTAGTCATGGATGGGCTTAGATCTGCATTGTTAGCGGGAATGTTAGTATTGGTGAAGTAATTTGAGTATTGCTCACATTACTCCATTACTACACCACAAAATACTCCATTGTAGTAGTACTTCAAGTATTTTAAAGTGTGGTTGAAATTATTCTGTTTCTTTTTGCCATGATACAAAGTGTCCCAAAGTCTTAGTGTAGTTTTAGGCTATTAAATTCTAATATTTAATAATTAAATTCTAATATTTAGGCTATTTAATTGGTTTTAAGCTCAATAGCTTAAGCTAGCACTAAAGCTTTTGGGAGACCATGTTATTAATATCAGGTAATATTTTTCTTAATTTCAATTAAATTCAATAATAGGCTGCTATTAATTGCTAGGTGCTTGGAATACAAAGATGAAGAATATGTTATCCGTGTCCCCAAGGAGCTTGCAATCTAAAAAATATGTAATATGTATAATTGTAAAGAATGCGTCCAGGAGGTAGTCTTCTAATTTTTCTCCTTAAAAAAGTGTTACTACATTGAGAAAGTTAGCTCTTTAATAAGGTATAAATTTGCTTGGGTGTGGACATTCCCCTTGTCCCACTAATATTGCATTAAGCGTAATCATATCTCACCTAGTATGTATATTTAGGTTTATATAGTACTATGAAACACAAAGAGACTCTAACTATGTTCTCCAGAAGAGAAGTCTGTGTTTCAGTGAGGCCCTTCTAGGGAGCCATGTGTCCCCAGAGACGGAAGCAGATGGAGGTCATGGCAGTGGATCAGGGGTTTACAGAGTTAGGTTGGGAGCTGTAGAAATTCTTGGAATTCCTAGACAAACAGAAGAATTTCTGGTCTAAGCCTCTCTGACCCAGAGGAAGAGTTTCAGGACAACACTGCATTCCTGGACCAACTGGAAATCAGATCTTTGGAGCAGGAAGGAACAGAGCTATGGTTAGGTAGAGCAAGTACGAGCCTTGTCTTTCCTTGGTACTTTGATGATTTGGTTGAAAGGGGTCAATTCTCTGGCAGCCCTGACCACTTTTTCCTTCTGAGGACACTTCAGGCCTAAGATGTCTGGAGGACTGTATAATCTCTTGGAGAAGTAGGCAACAGGGGGCATAATGGATAAAGAGCTGGACCTAGAGTCAGAAAGACTGGAATTCAAATCCTGATCCAGACACTTGCTAGCTGTGTGACCCTGGGCAGATCATTTAACTTCTGTTTGCCTCAGTTTCTTCATCTGTAAAATGGGAATAAATAAACCTACCTCCCAGGGTTGGTGAGAGGATCAAATGGGCATTAAAGGAAAGAAGTATCTTAACAGGTAGATATGAGGTAGGAGTACATTTCTAGAAATCTCACCCTAGAGAATAACATTGATTCCAATCTTTAAACACAGTGGGTATTCATATGTACAAAAATATTTATAGCAGCTCTTTTTATGCAGTCCTTTATATGGTGGCAAAAAATTGGAAACTTAAGGGAAGAGATTCCCATTACTTGGTGATTGGATGAACAAATCATGGCATAAGAATGTAATGGAATACTTTTGAGCTATAAGAAATGATGAGTGGGATGGTTTCAGAAAAACTTGGGAAGACTTGTATGAATTGATGCAAAATGAAGTGAATAGAAACAATGACTTATTTAAGTACTTACATATTGTAAAGACAACTTTGAAAAATTTCAACAAATTCTGATAAATGCAAAAACCAACCACGGTTCTCAAAGATGCATGACAAAGCATGCTACCTACCTCCTGACAGAGTGGTGATGGACTCAAGGTGCAAAATGAGACATGTATTTTTGGACATGGCCAATGTGGGAATTGGTTTTATTTGATCATGTACATTATTATGTGTTTAGTTTTTGCTTTTTTTTAATGGGATGGGGTAGGAAAGAAATAAAATACATTTTTGCTCATTATAAAAATTAAGATTATATTAAAAAATAAACACAAATTGCAACCTCAAAATATATGCCCATATAATTTGTAGATAAGATAAAGAGATCATGGTTCATTCATGTAATAACTTCATATTTTTTGTTATACTCTTCCTACATCCTAGATGTGCCAGTCTTGAATGATGTAAATAATTCATGGGCATCTAACACAGTAGTTATGTATGTATGTTTTATATTGTGGCTATATCCATCTCCATCCCAAATGTTCTTCTAATAACTTATGCCTGACCTGTGGCCCAGTCTTCAAAACTCTTAATGGATTGACCAGCCACAGCCAAATGTACTGTACTTTGACCCCAGCATCGTGATGTGATCAGTCCTCTTCAAAAATGAAGGATGAACAACAACATATTCTAGATATGTTATTGTTTTGGATTGTAGGCACCAAGGAAAGTATGAACTGTAGTTATGCAATTATATTTGTGCTATAATGAACATGGTGCTATATCTAATTAAAAGCAAGTGTAAGAAAAAAGTATAAGAAGTTCTTTTTTGATGCGGATCACTATTGTTCAGGTCTACACTAGTGGTATGGTTTCAGAAAAACCTCAGAAACCTTCAGAAAAACATCCCCTTCCCATTTCCTCGCTATTCAGTGTTATGGGAATTCATCTATTTATTTATTCAATTTTCTGTCAAAAGAAAACATTTTTAATACAGATTATTTTCCCTGTATGACAAAATATTGTGTGTAGGAAAAGTTCTCCCATGACAGACTATTTCTGTATTTTTAGTATTGAATTCAATCAGCATTGAAAGAGTTTGATCTTTTGGATTTTGTAATGAGTGTGTTTATCTATAATGTGTCTAGAAGTTCTAGAATATTTTTATTCATATTGTTGAATAATACATACTGTCATTTTGAAGGAATTTGCTACCCCTGCCCTATCATACCAGGGCTGTTGGGATAATACTGATGTATGGAATCCAGTCCTGATCGGTGATTTTCAGCACTTTCTCTCTCATTTATCTTGTGATGCCTTCTACAAAGTGACTCATGTATTTCTTTTTACTTATAAAGTGATCTGCCAGGTTTGTGTTCTTTGTAATCACTCACTGGGAGAACACTACTTGGCCAAATCACTTGTTTTTTAGTGCCTTTGAGCCTTCAAGATGAAATTGTAGGAAGTCTCTTTATTGAGAAATCATTTGGGAGGAACATTAATTCAGTAGAAAATATATACATGTGGTTTGTGTCAGATTTCTGTTATGTAACAAGGATTTCCTGATAATACACTTTATAGATTAAACTGACTTAAATATTAATGAAATTTTCAATGAGATTACATTTCTAAGGTTTCCTTGAGAATGTAGAGCACAGTCTTCTTTGGTTCAAGCTCCGTCTTCGATAAGGTCTTTGTAGTTATAAGATTATAAAAGGAGAGCTGGAAGATATCTTAGAGATTTGATTTAATAACCTTATTTTTACATGTTGTCAAACCTGAACTAAGCTGCCATGGTTTCTTCCACTGGCCATATGTAGCCCAATACTGAAGGATTTGATCACTTTGGGATGATCACAAACGGTGATGGCTGAAGTGGAGGGGCTATATCAAATCTGTGTTAGAGAGAATTGTCCATTAAATGAAGTGGAGGTACCTACTCAGTGGGCCTTAAAGGAAGTGATACTCCCCTGCTCCTGCCTTTTTCTCATTTACCAATCATGTTGGACGCTTTTGTTCTGTTCCTTGAGGGATGAAGGAGTTGCTGCTGCCCTCTCTCATTCAGGCAAAATGACAGCTTTGAGCACATGGTGGCCAAACTTGTAATGGCTTAGAAACTGGACATCAAAGCCCTGGCCAACTCTTATGCCTTATATTTCTTTCCTGAGCATAAGTGACTAAGCAGCAATCCTGAAGGGAAAAGAGGGGAAACAACCTTATGAATTTGAGAGCTCCTTTGTCTTCCCTTGGTATTGCTTATGCTTCCAGAGATTTTTTCCTCACGCCCTTCCTCCCATCCCCAAATAACATGGTGGTTCTTGGAGGAGATAACCACAAACAGGAGGAGGAGGAGGCCAACTTCTGTCCTGGCTTGTCAGAAGACATGGACCTATAGGGAACTGTTTAGACAGCATTGAATTGTAGTGAAGGCAGAATACTGATTCAGCAGCTTCACAAAATCTTTCTTGATTTTTAAATCTCAAAGAGTCAAAAGAATGCTAGTAATCACAAGTTATTATTGTTCCTCATTTAAGTCTTTTTAAATTCATTCTTGAGTTAAGCATTTCTTAGATCTGATTAATATTTGTATTGTCTCTTCTTTTGGGAAGTCTGTGGACATTAGCTAAACCTAAACTTTAATTGATTTTTTTTTTGTCAAGTTTCCAGGGTGGGAGTGTAAAGACCCAGAATTCAAGAAAAAGAGTTTGAACCCTTGCTGTAAAGGACATACTTCCCCAGAACTGACCTGGTCCATATGTTTGAGTCTAGAGATAAGAGGGGTCCTTTAATTTAAAAAGAGAGGCTAAGATTTCTGGGCTCGAGTGGAGGTTGTAATTATTACAAACAAATGAAAAAAACTGAAGTTGAGAGGAGTAATAGCTAGCACTTACTATGGGCCAGTTACTATGCTAAGTACTTTACAAATAATATCTTATTGATCTCCACAATAATCCTAGGAGATAGATCCTATTTTCTAGATGAGAAAACTGAGGCAAAGAGAGGTTATACTTTGTTCAAGGTCACACAGATAATAAGCATCTGAAGCCAGATTTGAACTTGGGTCTTTCTTGACTCTGTGCTCAGCTTTCTATCTACTGTACCACCTAGCGGCCTCTGGCACCATCATTTGCCTCAGACAAATGATTTGCCCAAAATCACACTAAGGAATGGAAGTGTTATTTGACCTCTGGTCCTTTGACTTCAAATCCGGTGACCTCTCCACAGTACCATGCTATGTTTACAGTTCCCCTCCTTTCCTAGAAGCATTTTCCACTGATGTCAGTAGCTCAGAGGACAAAAAATGCCCAATTTGAGTATCTGGAAAAGACCACTCTGAGTAGTTGGGGGAAAATATCTGAAACACCTGGGACTGTAACTTGCATAAGTTTGTATGGATAACTTGACTTCAGAATATCTCAGTTTTCTGATTTTAAAATGGAACAGCTAGACTAGAAAATCTCTAACGTCCTTTCCAGCTTTAAACTTCTGCAATTACTGCTCCAGAGCCTGAAAAGACAGAGATTTTTTTTTTCTGAAAGAGCCAGGGAATTGTGGTGTAGACCATGTGGGTGTCCAAAATTATATATATCTTGAAGATTCTTTCTGATTAGACAAACATTCCCATCTCTGGAAGCGAACAAGGTATATACAACAAAGAAGAACTCGTTTAGGCTACAAAGACTGTTATGTACTTATCATGTATAAGTAATAATAACAATAACAATTGGTATTAACATAGAGGAGGCATTTAGGTGGCTCAGTGGATAGAACATTGGACCTGGAGTCAGGAAGACCAGAGCTCAAATCTGGCCTCAGATGAGTCACTTAACTTCTGCCTTAATCCACTGGAAAAGGAAATGGCAAAACTACTTTAGTATCTTTGCCAAGAAAATCTCATGTACAGTATGGTCCATGAAATCACGAAAAGTTGGACATGATTGAAAAACAATAGTTGACATAGTGCTATAAGGTTTCTAAAGTTATATACACACACACACACACACACACACACACACACACATATATATATATATATATGTACAATTTCATGAATGCAGGGACTTAATCTTTCCCTACATCTCTCACAGCACATGGTAGGCACTCAAATATTTGTGAAACTTGATCAAATGTGTTGTTAATACTCAAAACCTAGATCTATGTGACCTAGGATAAAGTAGGTATCTGATAATTATCTAGTATATTTGACCAATAAAAGATAATTCAGTGAAGTATAACTATCTTTAACAAAATTAATTAAGCAAACTTCTTTGTTGTTGTTGTTTGTCCTTCATTCTTGAAGAAGACCATGACAACAGGGAGGTGATGCCATGACATGCAGGTAAATTGGATTTAAGTGAGGAAGGGCTGTGTAAAATCACTAGCCTCACTTTCTCCCTGGAGCCATCTGGGTCCAGTGGCAAGGTATAAATCAAGACAACTAGAGACAGCAAACCTCTTTATACTTTAGAGAAGGAGGAGGATTCTTTCATTTTCATTTCTGAGCCTATGTTTTTCCTATCTGAAGGTTAGGCCAGCAGTGAAGCAGCCACTCTCAGGCCTGATCCTACTACTCCTCAGCAATGGAGTTCTGATTTGCTTTGTTTCTGACCTGGTTGTCCTTAAGGAGCTTACTGAGTCCCCTGGTCCCAGGGATTCACTATATGGTGTCAGATGTAGCTTAGCCCACTGAGGGTCAGAATTACAGGGCTCAAAAGGTCCATTATCTTCAGCCTCTCTGATAACAGGGATTATAAGCATGTTCTTATCAGAATATTAGAATTTATTTATACAATCTTAGTTTTTGTAAGAACTAAGATAGAATTAAACCTTTTCCCTTGTTAGTGGGATTGCAAACCTACAGAATCTATAGGCATGAAAGATATGAAGGAATTTGACAAGGCCTTTATGAAATAAGATGAAATGAAAAAGATTTCAGTTGTCCAGTAGTTTTCCAGTCATGCCCAACTCTTTGTGACCCTATTTGGAGTTTTCTTGGCAAAGATACCAGAGTAGTTTGCCATTTCTTTCAACAGCTCATGAGGGAAATTGAGGCAAACAGGGTTAAGTGACTTACCCAGGCTCACACAGGTAGTAGATGTCTGAGGCTTGATTTAAATTCATGAAATGAGTCTTCCTGATTCCAGGCCCAATGCTCTATCTACTGCTCCACCTAGCTGCTCTTTAATGAAATAAAGTGAAATGAAAAAGATAAGAACAGAAAAAAGTATGAACTTGTCAAATACAAGAAATGGTGCTACTGATTTCTCCATCACTGAATGGCTGGATGACTAATTACTGGTATCTTGTGATGCATATCCCCTTCTAAGTATTGGTTGGACTAGATGACGTCTGAAGCTCCCTGTCTATACCTAACTTCGAGATTCTGTGCTTCTGTAATTCAGTCAGATCAGCAGGCAGTGTATCTCCTTTGGAGCCAATAGATTTGACGATACCTCAGCTGGCAAGAGCTTGCCCACAGTGTCTGTAATGGCATATCACAAAATAAACTGTGTGCAATGAGTGAAAACAAGTGTCATTCATTCCTGTATATATAGATGGGAATAATGTCAAGTAGACATTTTTAAAAAACAATATCTTTTATTTTTTACATCATTTGCATTTCCCAGTATATCTGTCCCTATGCCAAAGACTAAAAAAAGAGATTAAAAAAAGCACCTCAGTAAAATTGGTCAATGCAGAAAGTAAGTCTGACAACACAATATAATCTGTCTTCCACTTTTGAAAACCCAAGAAGGACTACATTCTCTCACCTATTCTTTGGGCCCAATGTTGTTCATTATAATTGCACAGTGTTTAGTTTTAATTTTTGTTTTTCTTTCCATTGAAGATGCTGTAGTTTTTATGTAGTTTGTTTCCTTGGTTCTGCTTACTTCACTTTGCATCTGTTCTGTAATAAAATTCTTTCTACATTTGCAGTTGTTTCCTGCAATCACCTATTTATAGGTTATCTATAAGAACTTGAAAATTAGAATTGCACAATCAAAGTGACTTTTGGCAAGAACCTGGAGCTCTACCAACTTGGCAACAGAATCAGTTTACAAACTTAAACAAGCTGCTCCAATGCCCCCTGCACCCTTTCTTCTGTTATGAAATCCAGATAATAATATTGGTTTAGCCCCAGGATGTTTTGTGATAAATTAGAGATTTAGATCTTCATAGATAAATGTCAAGTATCCTTGTAAATACTGTGGTTAAAATTTGTTTTTTGTCAGAGTTGAAAATAGAAGACCTTATTTCTAAATGAGTCTCTGGCTTCTTCTCTTTCCAATGCATTTATTCCAGGACTGCCCCCACAATATATAGGACTGTATTTGCATTAGTAAGGGCATGTCCTGACCTTTCCTATGTGGTTTGTGTCCCAGATCTGGATAAAACTTTGCAGCTGGAGTGAGCTTGCAGAGGAAAGCCAACATCAAAATGATTGTTCATTCATCCAAAAACAAGAGCTTCCAGCAGAAAGGGGTAGAAACAGCTAGGCTTATGAGAAGAAATAAGAAAGATGACTGCTGACATCTGATAAAAGACATTTGGGTGAAGGGGAAATTTCTGCTGATACAAGTTTAAAAAATTAATTCTTTTTGTTTTGTGCTTACTTTTCTTTTCATTAACAAAAGATTTCTTGTTTTCCTTGGGGGTAGGGGAAAAGGATTTTTATTTCTTAAGAGCTAATCCCCTGCTGGGTGTTCCCTACCTGAAGTTATCATCTGTGATATCCCAGCAGGCTGCTCTGGAAATGGTGTATGAAGTTTCTTAGCTTCAGATCAAAATTCTGTGTTTGAAAAGCAGGAAAGTAATTCTTAAGGATTAAATATCATGTTTTCAGGCAAATGTTCCCAGTTATTAAATAAAAAGGAGAGACAAACACAAGGAAGTATGTCAACAGATATATTTCTGCAATTAAATATTTTCCCAAGGTTAACCAAAACTGTTTCTATATAATCTAAACATAGAAGACAGTTCAAATAATTCATTTAATTATTCAGTTATTCCCAAATATTCAGGCGATGGGATGCAAAGTATAAAAAATGTCCACATAACGAAATGTTCAGTTTTCATCTATTGATTTAGCATAATGGACACACAGACTAGGCTTTACTTTCCACATAAAGATATTATTAACTATCACCACATTTTCTTGGAGCAAGAAATTTAAGAGAGCTGAGAATTGTTAGAAGCAGCATGGAGTAGAGAGGAGATCACTAGATTCAGAGACAGAAGGTCTGAATTTGAATGATGCCTTAGAGTCTTAGTAACTCTGTGTCGATGGACAATGGTCACTTTCACCTCCTTGACTCAGCATTCTCATCTCTAAAAAGGGCATGTTAAGACTCATGGTGTAGCTCACAGGGTAGTTGAAAGAATCACATAAGATATTGTCAGCAAAGTACCTTGCAAACTTTTAAAAATACTATAAAAATGTCAACTTTGATTATTATTTTAGAGATCTATACATTTATGGTACTATAGCTATGTTCCATATACTTAAATTCTAAACATGTGAAAGTAAAAGAACTTTTATTTTTTTGCAGGGGGGAAGGTAGGGCAGTTAGGGTTAAGTGACTTGTCCAAGGTCACACAGCTAGTGTGTCAAGTGTATGAGGCCAGATTTGAACTCAGGTCCCAATGACTCCAGGATCGGTGTTCTATTCACTGTGCTATCCAGCTGCCCCAAAGAACTTTTTTTTATCTTGGGGAATCCCTTTTCTGTCCTTCTTAGTCACTGGAATAAAAATTACCTCAAAAAGAAGGAAAAGAAAGCAAGGAAAGAAAAATTAAACACATATATACAGACGCATAGATGGGAATAATATCAAGCAGACATTTTTTTAAACAATGTCTTTTATTTTTTACATCATTTACATTTCCCAGTATATCTGTCCCCATGCCAAAGAGATTAAAAAAGCATCTCAGTAAAATTAGTCAATGTGGAAAGTAAGCCTGACAACATAATATATTCTGTCTTCCACTTTTGAAAACCCAAGAAGGACTACATTTAGAAGGAGACACATAGAAAATCAATGTAGTGTCGACACTACTGTATTTAATTTAATGTGTTTTTAAATTTACTTTTTGCTTTTTGGAGGGGGGGAGGTTGGGCAATTGGGGTTAAGTGGCTTGCCCAAGATCACACGGCTAGTGTGTGTTGAGTGTCTGAGGCTGGATTTGAACTCAGGTCCTCCTGACTTCAAGACTGGTGCTCTATTCACTGGACCACCTAGCTGCCCTAATGTGTTTTTTAAAGAAGAAAAAATTTAGAAAAAAGATTCACTTTAAATGCATTTTTCTCTATTCTTTATTAAATAGGTCAATGTTCATGTTTATTGATATTTATCAAATTCATGATTTAAAAAAAATTTGGAGAAAAAAATTCAAAATGAGTCACTTTTTTTTTAAAAAAAAAGGCTTGTTTTTTCCTTTGTATTTTCTTTGTATCCTGTGGTCCTAAGCAGAGAGAGAAACTGAGAATAGGACTGCTACCTAATTGTTCTTAAAAGCAAAAGGTGGGGAAAGGACAAGAATAAATCCAAAAGCTCAGGATAAAAAGAGAGAATTTTTTTCTTCTAAATCCAGGAAATAGATACTTTTGGGGTTATTAGGATCTGTGATTTCCTCAGCATAAAAATTTCCTCCACTAATTCAGGTTGCAAACTGAGTTAGCAGGGAGTTGCCTACACAAGCAGAGGTGGGGAACCTGTAGCCTCAAGGCTAGACCACAGGGTTCCCACCCCTGGAGGTTTAGAGGAGTAAAGTGATTTGTTCAGGATCACATGCCTAGCACTATCAAAAACCTAGGTCTTACTGATTCCAAGCCTGTAGGCTATCCATTCCTGAAAGGCAACCCTTTTCTACGTGTCTATATTTTGACAAAATATTAGCATAGCAACAATTTCCTTTATCAAAGATCACAGAATTATAGCTAGAAAGAAACATTAAAAACATTTGGTCTAACTGCCTCATTTTATAGATGTATGAAATGACCTATGGTACAAGTGTAAGCATAAGCAAGGTGGTTTTTTTGTTGTTTTCTTTTTGGAGTTTAGTCTCCCAGATTCAGGCTAAATTGTGAGCATCTGAAGAACTGATCTCCTTGGAACACTAATAATTCACAGCTGTGCTGAGTCATGTTGGTTTCGTGCCTACTGGCTCTGAGTCAATCAGGGACTGTGTCTTTGTTATATATTCTGGAGGTTGGCATTTTGCTTTGGGGGTTTGCTCATGAGAAGGATCTTTTGATTTCCTGGTTGAAACTCTGAGTAGTTGTATGCTCAGAGCCCCCTGACTGCTTACATGTCTGTGCTCCCTCAATCCAGTGATGTATGTAAAGTGAATAGCAATATTGCTATTCAGCTGGAGTCCTGTCTGTTGGTCTTTGTGCTAATTTCTCTACTTACATTTTCTATATTCACTTTTTTTCTCTGAAATCAGAAGTAGCATTGTTAACCCCTTTAAAGCTGTCTTTCCTTTATAAAGCAGATCAAAAGAACCTGTGATAGCAGGCCATCCTGGGGGTGCTGGGGTGTTTGCTACTATAGAGAGGTGTGATTTGAACCATAGAGTGTCCTCTAAATTCAATACTCTTCTGCACCATTCATCATAGAGCTTTGTCATTTATATCTTATGTACATACTTTCTTCCCCCCACCCCAAATAAATATTCAGACCAAGAATTAGAAGGTTTCTGATGTAGGAATATTTGCTTTGTTTACATATAAAAGGTTCTCATCTTCTGTCACCTCACCTAGCAAATCAATTCGCAAATCTTGCCATTTCTTCCTTTACATCTCTTGCATGTGGTCCCTGTTCCACTCACAGATACCACTTTAGCTCTGGCCCTCAACACTTCTTGCCTAGATTATTGCAGCAGTTTCAAAATTGGTCTCCCTGCCTCAAATCTCACTTTGTTCCACTCTATCCTACACACAGGTACCAAAGTAATTTTCCTTTAGTGCAGATCTGACCACATGATTCCCCTTCTCAATCAATGATTAGGGGTGCCTCTAGAATAAAATATAAACTCCATTGTTTTGGTTTTAAAGCCCTACATACCAGATTCCAATACCTTTCTAGCCCCACTGGATATCACCCTCCTCATGCATTCTGCAGTACAGCCACATGGGCCTTTTCTTTGTTCCTTAGTCATGAAACTGTAGCTAACTGTTTTCCATATACTTGAATCAAAAGCATGTAGAGTCTACCACCTTCATGTTTTTGCATTGACCATTCCCAGTTCTTCTCATCTTAATTCTACTTCACAGAGTCCCTCTTTTCCTTTAAGATGCTATTCAAGTAGTATATTCTTCATGAAGTTTTTCCTGATTTCCTCCATCCTTCCTACCCCTGATACTGTTAGTACCATTTATTTCCAGGCTACTTTGTAGTTAATTACTCTGTGTGTGTGTGTGTGTGTGTTTGTGTGTGTGTTTGTGTGTGTGTGTATAATACACATATGTGTATTTGCTAATTTATATTTATATTGTATTTTTTTATGTGTACTTGTCTCCTCTATTAGAAGGTACAATCATTACAAATAGGGGTTGTTTTATTCTTTACACTTGCATCTCTGGAGCAGCTAAAAGTCAGGGAAGACTCATCTTCTGGAGTTCAAATCTGGCCTGAGATACACTAGCTGTGTGACCTTGGGCAAGTCACTTAATCCTGTTTGACTCAGTTCCTCATCTATAAAATGAGAGAGAGAGAGAGACAGAGACAGAGAGAGACAGAGAGTGAGAGAGAGAGAAAGAGAGACAAAGAGAGAGAACGAAATGGCAAACCACTCCACAATTTTTGCTAATTCAGACATGACTGAAATGATTGAACAACAACAGATGTATTTACCTAGTGCCTAGCATTGGGATACAATAGTAGGCACTGAATAAAGTGTGTTAAGCTGCCTCCATGTATGACCTGAAGCCTTTCACTCTATAAAGGCTACCACTTTCAAAACAGTAAATTCATGTTAAAAAAGAAAGCCAATTAAAACATAAAATGATCAGGTGAGCCTACATCTTCTGGAGAAAAAGAAGACAAAACCCCAAGATGGCTAAAGTTAAAACTGCCAAGCTTCCATACATACAGGTTTTTAAAGAAAGTGAGGCCTAGAGAAATGGGTAATGGGTTGGGATTAACAAAGCAATGAATCCCAGCGCTGGCTCCATTATTTACTAGGTTTTTCTAGAACCTCTCTTTGCCCCTGGTTCCCTTTGTCTGTCATATTGCATTAACAATATGTATTTCCCACACATGCAGCAGTAATGATTAAAATGGGACTTTCCCAAGTGTTCCTTACCTCTCTGTCATCTCCAGCTTTCACCAAGGGGACCTCAAATATGAAAATAAAGCAAGCAATAATAACTTCAAGTCCTGCCTGAGTCTTTGCTGCCATCACTGTTGGCTCATTAAAGGGAAATCATTTTTATTTCAGTCATTGAATATTTATCCAAGAAACATTATTTTTCTGCATAATCACATAATATAAATTAAAGGATATGATATAAATGCAATTCAAGTAACATGAAAGCATTTTGCGTATAGCAATTTGGACACATTCTGTCCTATAGTGTTAACAAATGCATATGTGTTAGACTAGACATATGTCCTTGAGCCTATGACAACATAGGGTTTAGACTGGAAGGGACCTTAGGGGTCATCCAGTCTAATCCTTTTATATTCTAGGTGAGAAAACTGAAGCCATGAGAGGTTAATTGATTTGTTCATCATTGAGCAAACATAAGCACAAAGGAGAACCAGGATTTGAATCCAGAGCATCTAACTCCAAACTCAGCACTATAGCATGCTGCTTGGTGTCAACTATTAATTGAGCTGCATAGGACTGTGACCAATGTTGTCTAAGTAGAAATCTATAGCTCCTACAGCAACGCACTTCTAGAGAATTCCTCAAATCTGACATTTGTGGGTTTCTTTCATTGAGCCTTGGAACACATGAGTTTTCAGGGACAGAATGAAATATCCATGTCCCTCAAGTGAGAATGTGTTAGCAATACTCTCTCAGGCTGTGCTGGTACCATTTTGATACAATCCCATGATGGATGTGGACTTCCCATCTACTATGGGGGGGGGAAGAGACAGAGAGACAGACAGACAGAGACAGAGACAGAGAGAGAGACAGACAGAGACAGAGACAGAGACAGACAGACAGACAGAGACAGAGACAGAGAGAGACAGAGAGACAGAGACAGAGAGACAGAGACAGAGAGAGAGACAGAGAGACAGAGAGAGACAGAGAGAGACAGAGACAGAGAGAGCAACTGGGTGCAACTGCCATTAAGCCTGCTGTTCCATTTTGCCCTGCTCAGATCAGATTTGCTAGTTTTATATCTGATGTACAAAGCCACGACCATATTAGGCTGTAATTTTTAAAGGATCTATCTTACTCTTCATGTTTTCTTGTAGCCACTATAAGTTGCTCTTTTTCTCCAAAGAGTTTACAAAAGTCTGACCTCAGGAAATTTTTTTCCTTTGAGAGCTGAGAGATATTCATGAGGCCAAATAAAACAGACAAACAAGAATCTGAAAAAGCAGTCAGGTGTCACCAAACACTACATACAGGGTGCTTATATACATTGGTTCTCCTAATGGTGTGTTACTCCCTGGGG
>CM053593.1:281684691-281701888 GCA_028646575.1 Pseudocheirus occidentalis | reverse complement strand
TGGCTCTCAGAAGGGGGGAGAGGAACACTGGGGGAAACTATGATCATGTAGAAATAAAAGAAATGTCATCAATAGAAACTTATTTTAAAAGCAACAACCAAATCCCCTAATAAGTATTTATGAAGCACTTACTATGTGCCAGACATCGTGCTAGATTCTGGGGATATGAATACAATGAACAAAACAATCCTTACTCACAATGTGCAAATCTTTCTATAGGAAAAACATTAAAAGTGATGTGAACTACCAATATATTCCTCTTAAGCTGCTTAAGCCACACTTATTTTTTTTGAGCTAGAGTTATTCGAATTGCTTTTAAAATTCTATACCAAGTGCTATTGCCACTGTTCCTGAATTTTCAATGCTAGCTCCTTTCCCAATATTGTTAAACGAAAACACAGAAAATGTTCTCTCAGGTTATAAATGGCAAACGTTAATGGAAGCTCTCTGTAGCCCTCAGAGTTTATGATGTCATCTGGGACTGCAATTTGTAAATGCCTAATAAGAAAGATTCCAGGCTTGTCACTACTTAATTGGTCCTTAAGGACTATTTTACTTTGTTATTGAAGTAGAACCACGGACCTTGTTAAATCTTGAATTGGTCAGCCATTAAAAGTTGTTTTGAGACTTAAAAACTCCCCTTATGTATAAGTGAGTCAGTAAGTTTACTACAATATAATTGCTAGTTACAATTTAATGTTATATAAAGATTTTCCCCCTTGAAATAGAGATAACTGACTAACATACTTAGGAATATTTTATTTTGTTGTCATACTCTTAGAGTTTGTATATAATAAACATTTAAGATTTGCATCTCATGATTGCACACTTGACAACTTAAAACTCTGGATTTTTCATAGAGTAGCTCAGAATCTTTGGGAGAAGGCCTAGAATTTTTGTACTCCTAAACTCTCCCAGACTTGGAGATGGCTTTTAATTGTATATACCTTCAACTAATATCTCCCCAACTCTTTTAAGTCTGAACTTATATTCCCAAAACTTACCATGGACTTCATAGAACTTTCCCAAGAACCAGAACATTGGCATTTAGCAGTGTTACTGTAAGATTATTAACTAACAATGCCATGAGAAGCCCTTAATTCTAGAGAAAAAGAGGTAACAGGGAGCTCCCCAGAAAGTCCTCAACTACCAGTTTCTGACCAGGGGTTCTTATCCTTTTTTGTATGCCACAGACCTCATTAACAGTCTGGTGAGACCTATAAGCCCTTTCTCAGAATAATGTTTTAAATGCATAAAATAAAACAATAAGATTATAAACGAAAAATTTATATTGAAGTATAATTATCAAAATATAAGAAAAAAACTGAAACAAGTTTGTTATTGTAGGTTAAGAACCCTTGATCTACATGTTCTCATTCTTCCTAGAACTCTGGTATAAAGCCAAGTACCAGATCCTTTATTCCAAGGCCCTCTGCTAGTCTGTGATGATATGCTCCATGAAATCAGCCTGTGGACCCTGGAGGTGGCCACATCTACTTTCTGAAGCAAGAGAATTATATTCTTCTTCTGGAATGGCAATTTCTACCAGTCTTTCTAACATCTCAAGATATTTAATAGTAGAACATAAAATCCTTTATATATGGGGCTTTTAAGTGCATTAATGGAGTCTGTTGTTATTTGATTTCCAACATATTTCCTAGCAAGTAGATTCTCAGCTTTGCTCCCGAGAATTTTGATTTCACTTTAATTCTAGAAGCATTTATTAAACCCTTAACATAGGCAAAGCATTGTGCTAGGCTGAGAGAAAGGTAGAGGTGGGATTCAAAGACAAGAAGGGCTGTTTTTGCCATCATGCCAACTTATCACTTACTAGAAGGAAAGGACACATGCACGAAGGACAGTACTGGGGTTGGACCTGTGATGTGAGTGATAAAGAATTTTAACTCATCCTACTAAGGTAGGTTGGTGCATTTTCCGCAGCTCCTAGATTTAGAGACTTGGCTGGAACACTGACTGAGAGGTTAAATGTCTGGTTAAATGTCACATAAGCAGTATGTGTCATGGCAAGACTTGAACTCACATCTTCATAGTTCAAAGGCCAGATTTCTACCCACCATGTCATGCTACCTTTCAACACATACACAAATAAATGTGACCAAATAAATCATGATAAATAATAAGAGAAATGTGAACAAAGTGTTAATTGTTATTCCAGGAGAAAAGTCTATTTGTGACCAGGGATATATAGGGAGGTTTCATGGAGGAGGTAGCATTTGATTTGGATCCTATATAGTGCTTTAAGGTTTACAAAGTGCTTTACATGTATATTTGATCATTAAATAACATTATGAAGTAGGTTCTATTGCTAGTTCTTTTTTACAGAGAAAGAAGATGAGACTCAGATGCATTAAGTGACTTGTTCAGAATTAAATAGCTAGCAAGTATCTGATAGGGGATTAGAACGAAAGTCTTCCTGATTCTAAGTTCAGCACTCTAGCCACGATCCCACATTGAAGCATGAATGGGACATCAACAGGTATAAATGAGAGCGGAAGGATATTTCAACCAGATGGAACAGCATAAGCAAAGGCTCGGAGGCCAGAGATGTACAGAAATTGTTGAAGCATTTAGACATAAAGTACTTTGTACTCTACTATCAAATGCTTTCAGGTCTTGAGAACACTGGCAGAAACTATCCTTCAAGATTCTAAGTTAAAGACTAGATGAAGCTTTGGGCACAGTACGTGATCCAATTGGCATTGTTTCTGGAAAGGGTGTACTGATCAACCTCTCTATGACTCCCCTCACTCACTATTCTTGTGAATCTCCAGATTAAAACTCCTTTCCCTGGCCGCCACTTTCTTATAGGTCCACTTATTAAAATATTGGCTCTTGAGGGAAGAAGCTGTCTTATTTTTGTATTTTGTAGTCATTGTACTAATCACGGTTCCTGACACACAGTAAATGCTTTCTAATTTTTTTTCTTATTCATTTAGTAGTCTAGTTTGGTTAGAACATAAGGCATCTTCTTGGAGAGGACTAGTATAAAAATAAGCTTTGAAAGATGTGTGGAGGTGGGGTGTAAGTTTAAATGGAGGCTAGAGAGTCTGGACTTCATTCTGTAGAAAGTAGGAAGCTAGATGAGTAGCAATGGTCAGAACTTTGCAGCAAGAATAATAATGGGGCAGCAGAAAGGAGAGAAAGGAAGACAAATAAAGAGATTAACCTTGAAAAACACTTTCCCTCCAAAACCTTTTCTCTTCTTTGTTTTCTGACCTTAGGATATAGGACATAGTTCCAAAGCATTCATGATTTTATTCACTTGCTCATTTGTTTAGGAATTTTTTTAAATGATATGAAGACAGTAGGCAAATACTTGATATACTTGACTGCTTTGCGAAAAATGTTGCTTGAGAATAGGTTAGAATAGTTTAGCCATCATGACTACGACTTCTTTGAGATACCAAAGAAGAAAAAGATGAAAAGCAAAATAGAAGCAATTCTAATGCACATTTAATGCTCATCATCTGACAGAAGAAAATTGATATTTCATAAACATGAACGGAGCAGCAGGGCTATAATGTGCTGTTTATACAGAACCAATGTTTCAGCAAGAAATGGTATTTCAAGTTAATGATTGCAAAACTGAAAAAAAGTCTACTGAGAAAACTTGAGCTGAATGATATTGTACCCAACCCAGAGAATAACACAGTTGTACTTAAAACTCCCCAAAGTTGGATCAGTCATTATAACAGTTGGTGAAATGACCAGAACTGAAGTGATTACACAGAATTGTGGGCAGACTGGAGAAATAAAATCATAATGAAAGGACAATAAACAGTTGACTCTAAAGGCTGTGGTTCTAAGCATAAACCAAAACAGTAGTCAGGGGGAAAAAGTTGTGAGAGCTATAAAGGAGGAAAATCATTTTTCAAAAATGTGTTTTTTTCCCAATGTTTACCAGTCCCATAGTAATAGATGATTTTTATCATAACTGACACAGATCTATCAATGGAGAGCTGTTGATTAGGACAAAAATGAACAATTCTTTATGACACACATATTGCAAATGCAGATTTCCATAATAGAGCTTACAGTGTCAGCACCAGGTACCTTTCAAACTCAGTCATTTCAGCTAACGGGTCATAGATGTCTTTTTCCCCCATCCGGACCTGTGACTTTAATCAGTTTAGGAGGTCCTTGGTATGAAAACTAGCTTGAATTTGGATTAGTAATAGGCTTGTAACTTATGATTTTAGAGAATTATTAAAAGATTGAGTGACTTGCCCAAAGGCATACAGCTTGGAAGTATTAGAGACAGAACTTTAACATGTATCTTCTGGGCTCTAAGAATAGCTTGCATCCACTATAGCAAGATGCCTGTTATGGATCGCTTATAACCTGTAAATTAAATACAAATGCAAGAGACAAAATATTGATATGTTTCTCATTGTAAGAACAGAATGGTCAAAGACCTAGAAATTTGGTCTAGAAATTTCAGTTTAATTCACCTCAAAAATTCCCTTTTAGGCAAGGAGAAAGTGTAATGTAGTAGAAAGTCCATTCATTACACTGGTAATCCTAGACCTGGAATCTGCTATTCCCAGTCTTGTCATTTCTTAGCCGTGGGAACAGCTCTGGATCTTTCATTTACTTTTAAGAAGGGGCTGATCTATGAATTCCTTTTTACCACCCATATTCTTTCAATCTATAAGGTAATGTTCTTTTTATCACTTAACTAACTTATGGTTAGAAATATCCTATCTTTCTTTTGCCTGTCTTTTGTCATTTCCATTTGAAGGTGATTTTTTCTTTCTTTTTTTGGTGCTAAAAATATTTAAAGTTATAGAAAATCTCCTTTGAAATTTCATGGACCAGACCTCATTATATTTTCCCCTTAAACTCATCCCTCTTCCAGAATTCTTCATTACCATTGAGGACATCACCTTCCTCACAGTCCCCCAGGCTCACAACGTAGGTGTCATTCTCAACTTCTCACACTCTCTCATAGCCCATAGTCAATCTGTTGCCAAGACCTGCTGATTTCACCTTTGCAACATCTCTCAAATATTCCTCCTTCTCTCCTCCAACACTGTTACAACCCTGGTGCAGACCTTAATCTCTTCACACTTGGCTATTTCAGTAGCTTGCTTGTTGGTCTGCTTACCACTAGTCTTTTCCCATTCCAATCTGTCCCCCATTTAGCTGCCAAGTGATTTTCCTAAAGCACAGGTCAGACTATGACACCTTTCCTTCCTTACTCAATAGACTCATGTGGTTCTCTACTGTCTGGCATTCAAAAACCTTCATAATCTCTGTAGACTTCTTACACCTGGTCCCCTCCTCTCTTTCCCCTACCAAGCACTCTTTGATTCGGTGATACTGGCCTTCTATTTATTTTTTTGAACAAGGCACTTCGTTTTTCTGCTTTGGGCATTTTTACTAGCTGGTCCACCATTCCTAGAATGCTCTTTCTTTTCATCTCTATCTCCTAGCTTCCTCCAATTCTCAGCTAAAATCTCACTTTCTACAGTAAGAAACACTTCCCAATCCCTCTTAATTCTTGTGTCTTCCTTTTTATGATGATTTCCTCTTTATCTGATATATAACTTGTTTACACGCTGTCTCTCCCATTAGATGGAGTGCTCCTCATGATCAGAGAATCTCTTGCATTTCTTGGTATTTCCACAGGTATTTAATAAATGTGAATTGATTTCTCTATTTGAACTGGTATAGGGTACTCCCAATGAAGAACCTTCCTCAGTCAATGCAGTATAGCAATTATTCTACTGCTTATAGTGTTAGAGAATTTCCTGGGGATACTAAGAACTTAGGTGACCTGTTCAGGGTTTCACAGTCAGAGGCATGACTCAAACCAAGGTCTTCTTTTCTCTGAGACCAACTGTCTATCCACTAAGCCACATTACCTCTCAAGCACACTGTAGCATTTATCAATTCATTTTATTTTATTTTTTTGCTTTTTTTTGAAGGGTTAAGTGACTTGCCCAAGGTCACACGGCTAGTTTGTGTGTGTGTGTGTGTGTGTGTGTGTGTGTGTGTGTGTGAAGTGTCTGAGTCCAGATTTGAACTCAGGTCCTCCTGACTCCAGGGCTGGTGCTCTATTCACTGTGTCACCTAGCTGCCCCTTATCAATTCAGTTTAGCAATTATTTATTATGACATTCTTTATCACATTCTACCTTGTGATGTAATTATTCATATAAGTTACCTCTTCCTTTTTAGATAGCAAACTGCTTGAGGTCGAGGTCTGTGTCTTCATCTTTATACTCTTCTAGCATCCAGTATAGTCTCACACTGCGAATAGTAATTGTTTAACCAGTGTTGAATGAATAATGAAAATGAAGAGAAGAAATCCTTTAGGCTCAATAGGTCTTTTCCATTCTTTTCGCTGATGTATGAGCAATGATGTTAAATTGTAACCCAAATAGTTAGTTGAGCATAGGGTCTGTAATAACTGAGTAATCTGTTCTCATGAAGAGCAGGGCTGTTCTGCTTTGTGTCATTTCTAGCCTCCAGACAGAGTTGGTGGATAGGCATTTCACTAGCTGAGGTTGGATGTAGCCAGTTTGTTCAGAAAGGTGTCATGGTCTAGATATCAAGACTAAATATAGTCCTAGGAATCAGGAGCTCTTACATTACCTACCCATTTAGGCCTCTGAATTTCCATACTGTCTGAGGAAAGGCATCTATCTGTTTATTTTTGTTTCAGGTGGTGGTCCTCACAAATTAAGTAGGGTAAGTATCCCTTTACTTTCTCAAGATATTAGACATAACAACTACTTAGATGATAAGTTACTCAAAAGAAGAAAAAAACTGGTTAGGAACAGAATTATGACCAGGTAATGAGAAGAAAAGATTAAAACTATTTTGGATGCAGTTGCTGATGTTCCCTGGGTATTAAGGATCTGCCTTTATTGTAGGATGCTAATTCCAGCGGGACACTGGCCAAGGTCTGTGGGCAAACTTGGACCTCGTGATCAAGATAAAAGCAGGCCTTTTGGTCACTGATTTACAGGCTGTTGAAACTTAAAAGACTGATCAGTTGCTAGAAAGGAAAGAATAAGCAAGAAAAACCCCAAGTTTCATAAATGTTGAAGTTGATATCCCAATTGATCAACTGTGTAAGCACACAAAAGTGGCTATTTAGAAAGAATGTGAACCAAGTGGATCTTTACCCACAACTCCTTGGTCATCAAGGTTAGCCAAGAATGGCAGTGCTATGGAAATGAGCAACCAAGACAAAAGTCCATTAAAACATGTGAAGAAACCACAGATGTTTGCAAACCAAAGAACAACAACAAGAAGAAACCTGCTTCCAAGCCACAAGTAAGATATTTAAGTAGAAAAGCTCAGACATGTGGGAGAGGGATGAATCACAAGATGCTTGGTAGATAGAGCTATGCATTTTTTTTTTACTTGGATCAATCATTCAGTAAGTGTTTGTTAGGTGCCTCTTATATGCCAAGTACTGTGCTAGGCACCGAAAATACAAATGCAGTAAATAAAACCATTTCTATTCATAAGAAACTCATGCTAAAATGGGTCTAAAGACAAAGAAGCATGGAAGCAAAGCCATGTGACATTTAGGAAATGCACAATCCACTTTTCCCCCCAGCACTGTAAAAAGTATCACCTTAAATCAATCACTTGGCTAACAGACATTAGACACCTACATAGTATAACTCTTTCTAGTCTATGTGATATGATTGAAAGAGCAATGGACTTGAAATCCTGAAGATATAGATTCCTGTCTTTGATTCTTAGTAGCTGGGTGTGACCATGGGCAAATAATTTGATTCTTCTGAGTTTCAGGCAACTCTGTAAGATTCATCTACTAAATTGTAGGTAAATCTTAATCTGTGTTGGCTAAAGAAATTCTCGCACTCCAAGAAATTACAGATTTTTGACATAGGTGATTATGCTAGGTGGTAAGGAGATAAAAGGACTAGTTGAAGAATGATTCCTTCCATTATTGAATATACAGTTTAAGAAGAGTTTTAGATATAAACAAATGTAAGTGTATTACATAATGTTATACAAGTACTTTGTAGGAGGATAAACCAAAATGCCATTTGTTGTCCAAAGAATAACCCCTAAGGGGAATATCATCAATTGAGACATCCTGGGAAGGGTCCATGGAGGAGATGACTTTTGAATTGGGGTTTAAAGATTGAGTAGTAATTCAATGGGTAGCTAGGTGGTACAG
Source organism: Pseudocheirus occidentalis (assembly GCA_028646575.1). Classification (NCBI taxonomy): domain Eukaryota; kingdom Metazoa; phylum Chordata; class Mammalia; order Diprotodontia; family Pseudocheiridae; genus Pseudocheirus; species Pseudocheirus occidentalis. Next base: position 281,693,701 of record CM053593.1, on the reverse strand, counting down.
TAGATAGAGTTCTGGGTCTGAATTCAGGAAGGTTCATCTTGCTGACTTTAAATCAGGTATCAGACGTTTACTAGCTGTGTGACCCTGGGCAAGTCCCTTAACCCTGTTTGCCTCAGTTTCTTCTGTGAAATGAGCAAAAGAAGGAAATAGCAAGCCATTCCAGTATCTTTGTCAAGAAAACTTCAAATGGGATCACAAAGGATCAGACACAACTAAAGAAAAAAAATTGTACTTAAGCAGTTGAAGAGAAGGAGATAAGGAATTCTGGCTATTGAGAACAGGATGTACAAAGGAACAAAAAAGCAGAAAAGTGCAGTGCGTACCCAGAGGTCAGAGGAGTCAAATTTGACTAGAGCACAGAATGGGCAGGGAATAATGTGTAAAGTCTATAAATAAAGGATGGCGCCATGTTATAGAGATGTCAGGCAAAGACTTTGAATTTTACAAAAGGGAGTTGCTGACACCTTATGCTTAAAAATCTTCAAGAAAGACAATTCTGGCAGCCGTGCGAGGAACTGATGGAGGGAGCAGAGAGTCAAAGTGGGAAGAGCTGCTAGAAAATTATAGAAATAGTGCAGGTAGTAATGAAGGCCTATGCTAATGTGGTGTCAGTGAGAATGGAGAGGATGGGTATGGGTTTGGGAAATGTTGCAGAGGGGGTTTAATAAGATTTGGTAAACCAATTTGATATGAAAGGTAAGGGAAATGGGAGAGTCAGAGACAACTAAACGGTAACACTAGAGATAGAACTGGTGATGTAGTTGTTGAGCTTCAAAGAGAGAACATTATTGTAGCTCAAGAGTTGGAGTCCTTTGAATATAGAGCTGAGAGTTAAAGTCCTGAGCTTGCCATGGTGGTGAGTCTAGAGAAGAACAAGGACAGACCCTTAAGGAGCATTAACATTATGGGGTCCAATGAGAAGCACAGGGAAGGAATGGTCTTTGAAGCCAAGGGAGGACAGAGAATATAGTAGGAGTGTCTAACACTGTCAAAAGATTTAGAAAGGTCAAGGAAGGTTGAAAAAAGCCCTTTGAATTTGGAAATCAGGAGGTTATTGGTGACCTTTGAGGGGTTATTTTCAAGAGGGTGTTGGGAGTAGAAATCATACTGCAAGATACTGAGGAGAGAGTGGGGAGTGAGAAATTGGAAGTGATGTTTTCAAGAAGTTTATCAGTGAAGAGGAGGATATATATATATATATATATATATACACATAGCTAGATAGCACAGGCTTTTTATTTTTTTTTAAAGGATTGAAGAGATAGCATTTTAATTTTTCTTTTGGCAGATGGACAGTGCTAATGGAAAGAGAGTGATTTCAAATGTATGAATGAGAGGGAATGGTTATGGGAGTAAGATCCTGGAGGAGGCAGGAGGTAATTCTCAAGGGCATAAGTAGAGGGATTAGCATTAATGAGGAGCAAGGATTGCTCTTCTGTGACTAGAGAAAGGATTTTTAATATTTTTTGTGTAACTGACCCCTTTGGCAGTCTAGTGAAGCCTATGCATCTCTTTTCAAAGTAATGTTTTTAAATAATTAAAGGAAATAGGAAATTTCAGCTAGACATAGTGAAAATATAGATGTATTTTTTTCCCTTTCCATGTTATTGTTATTGTTGCTGTTGTTGAGTTGTGACCCCATTTGGGATTTTTTTTTCAAGTTCCACTAATCTTCCCTTCTTTCTTTTTTATTTGTTAAATTTATTTATTCCTAGTTTTCAACATTCACTTCTGTAAGATTTTACTATAAATATTTTTGTACATGTAGGTCCATTTCCCATTTATATGATCTTTTTGGAATACAGACCTTGAAGTAGTTTTACTAGGTCAAAGAGTATGTACATTTTTATGCCGCTTTGGGCATAGTTCCAAATTGCTCTCCAGCATAGCTGGATCAGTTCACAACTCCACCAACAACGCATTGGTGTTCTAATTTTCCCACATCTTTGCCAGCATTTATCATTTTCCTGTTTTGTCATGTTAGTCAATCTGATAGGCATGAGTTGGTACCTGAGAGTTGTTTTGATTTGAATTTCTCTAATCAATAGTTATTTAGAACATTTTTTCATATGACTATAGATAGCTTTAATTTTTTCCTCTGAAAACTGCTTGTTCATATCCTTTGACCATTTATCAATTGAGAAATGACTTTTATTCTTATAAATTTGATTCAGTTCTCTATGTATTTTAGAAATGAGGCTGTTATCAGAGATACTGGTTGTAAAAATTCTTTCCCAGTTTTCTGCTTCCCTCCTAATCTTGGTTGTATTGGCTTTGTTTGTCCCATTTGGAATTTTCTTGACAAAGATACTAGAATGGTTTGCCATTTCCTTCTCTAGCTCATTTTACACATGAGGAAACTGAGGCAAACAGAGTTAAGTGACTTACCCAGGGTCACATAGTTATTAAGTATCTAAGGCTAGATTTGAACTCAGGAAGATGCATCTTTCTGATTCCAGGCACAGCATTATCCAACACACCAAGTTCATAGATCCATTGAAATCAATCAACAGATCCCTGTGGACCACAGGTTAAGAACATCTACACTAGAATAAAGAAGTGAGAATGAGCGATGCACTTAGAATTTTTGAGGAATGACCTGGCAAGTATTAAGGATTTCATTTTAGATGATTCCACAACTTATCAATGAAGTAAGAAGCTACATCATCATATGCTGTTATTATGTACATGTATGTATTCTATGGAGTGCAAAAGAGAAAAAATTTGAAAGAGATGCTATGGAGAATGAGACAGAGAGTCAATAAAGCTGGAGTAGGAAGATTGTTGAGAAGCAGCAAGGGCTCTAGAGGAGTAACGAGGTGGTGCAGTGGATATAATCCTGAGCCTGGAGTCAGGAAGATCCATCAAATTCAAATCTCAAAGAGTTCAAATCTAGCCTCAGACATTTACTTATTGTGTGACTCTAGGCAAGTCACTTAACCCTATTTACCTCAGTTTCCTCATCTGTAAAATGAGCTGTAGACAGAAATGACAAACCACTCCTGTATCTTTGCCAAGAAAACCCCAAATGGAGTCGTGAAGAGCCTTGGGCACAACTGAAATGGCAAAAGCACTTTCCTTATATTTATCTCATTTGGTCCTCATCACAAACCTGTGAGCAAGGTAATCTCCATATGGTTATTCATCCTCCTGGATACTTTCTTTCTCTATGGTTTTTGTGATAACTGTGCTGTTTGTTATCCTTTGTTGTGTCACACTTTACAATTTGGGTGCAGATCAGAGGCAGCTTTACTCAGGAATATGAAGCTATGCAGCTATTCAGAAGGAAGAATCCCCTGCTGAGCACACAGCAGGCTTTTGTACTCTAAGAAAAACAAGTCATTTTTGTCTGCAGTTAGCTTTGCCAATGGAACAGGGACAACTTGTTTCACTCTGTGGTTGGTCCTGCAAGCAGAACAGGTCACACTTTTTTTCACTCTGGTGTGGGGTGAGCTAAGCTCAAATTCCAAACAATAAGCATGATTTGTTTTCTAAGTGGATGCTAGTTCATGTCAAGAGAGTAGCGAGAAATGGGAACCTTCTTTTTGGGACCTCCTACCTGCCTTGCCATTCCTTAGTCTTCTTTAAAAGCTGTGACATCCATATTTGTTTATAGGAGGAAAGTTAAAGTTGATCTGATTCACTTCCTTCAGTAGACCATCTTTATCTTGTCATTGAGCTAGAATCTTCCATTAGGATACCAGCTGCTAAATTAAATTTATGAACGCTCTAATAAATGATTCTTTAGTCCTTCTGCTCCCCTTTTTTTTGCTGCTCTAACATCCTTGCAAAAAATGGAAGGGCATCACATAGAACTATGGGCCTTTTTATATTTGTCTTTGTTTCATGGTTGCCTTGACCAAAAAATTCATTACCAAGTAGCCTACTTACTGTGATATGCCTCTCTGTATTTAGGTAGGGTGATCCAGGAAAAGCAGACTCAGTCTGTTACTGGGACTGTATCTGAAACCTTGCCAGCATAGAACCTGCCAGATTTTGGATTCCTTTGAGAACTCAGAGGCATTTCTTCACCACAATGAAACACCAGAGTAGGACTTAGTTGAGAAATATTTGTTGAAGGAAATAACTGATAATTTTCTTCAATTATTCTTTGGGAGAGGCAATAGACGGGTAATCTGTATGCTGCACTCTTAGCCCCAAGATAAAAAAGTGACAAAGGAAGGTCCACAGTACTTTAGGTGACTCCTTTGTGGAGAATTGAGTTAAAATGGTGGCTATGAATGGAAAGATAATAAAGGGCATAGAAGAAAATCAGCATTGGCAGAGTGAACACCCACAACTAATGAAACCACAGATCTATTGATTCCCTGTATCTCAAGTATTCCCTACTGAATTAATGATATATGGATGGCTGTCCCATAATGGCTTTCACTTCAGTCGTTTTTCAATCATATCTGACTCTGTGACTCCATTTGATACTTTCTTGGCAAAGATACTGGAGGGGTTTGTCATTTCTATCTCTAGTTAATTTTACAGATGAAGAAACTGAGGCAAACAGGGTTAAGGTACTTACCCAGGGTTGCACATCTGACAAGTATCTGAGGCCACACTGGAACTCAGGAAAAGGAATCTTCTTAACTCCAGGTCCAGCACTCTCTCCTCTGCATCACCTGGCTGCCCCTGCACAGTGGCTACTTGTGATCCTGCTCTGCCTCTCAGGGGGACTTCTTTGCGTGATTTGCTTGGGATGTCTTCCTTTCTGTTTTGGACACAGGTTCCAGAAGATATTGAATACAATGAATGTTGAATGTGATACAATGTTCACCTCAACTATGTGCCCAATAGACAAATCAACCTTCATAAGGCTTGAGTTTCAAGAAGTCAACCAGGAGGTCACAGCAACAATGACATCACTAATCCAGTAAAGATCATGTACAGAACATTATGTGAGACATTCTAACTTCCAGCTATTGTCAGGGAGTGATCCAGGACATTTTTGCAAGCTCTCTAATATACAACGTCTTTTTAAATCATTAAAGTGCTGACAGCCTCTACTGGTTATGTCCTTTTGTCAATTCTCTACAAGAGGTCCAATGTTCTTGCAACTCTCCTATAGAGAAATCTCTTGAAATTACATTGCTGTCATCTTTAGAATCCTTCCTCAGTCTGAAGTTTACTTTAGACATTTCCATGACAACAACAAACACCTTTGGCAAACATAAAAGGGTTAGTTAAAGACCCAGGTAACTGAGGGACAACATGGCATAATGACTAGAGTGGGGGACTTGCAGTCAGGAAGCCCTCAATTCAGATCTTCCCTCTGATATTAGATGTGTGGCCATGGAGAAGTCACCCAAACTCTGTGAACCTTGGTTTCTGTATTGACAAAACTGGGACAATGATCTCTCTTGTATGTTCCTCACCATGTTGTCATGAGGCCCAAATGAGGTAGAGGATGTAAAGCACAAATGGTGATTTTTATTACCCTCTGCCTGTTCTGCCATTTTATTGCCTGTACCACACAGAGGCAGAGGTGAGTCATAGGATCAAAGGACAGCTTAGTATTTTTTCTTCTTTTCCTGGGTTGAGACAGTTGAGGAATTCATCACCTAGTAGTTAGTCTAGTGGTGATAAGCCTCCTGGTACTGAGCTAGACTGGTCCTTGGAAACTAGACCTAGTCCATTGCCAAAACCATTCTCAAAACCTTACAGCACAGAACCTGGCAGAATTTGTGCCCCGCTGGCCTTGCCTTTGAGAGCCAAAAATCATCTTCGCTATTTTCATTCTTAATGAAAATGTAAAAACTGGGCAATTCACACTACTAAAGGGATTAACAATAAAATGATAACTGGCAGTCTACACTGGAAAAAAATTGACCGGACAACTGCTAGATTTCTATTTCTCTTTATTCTGTGTACACATAGCCCATCATCACAGCTTTGGGAACATATAACTAGGGCCAACAGAAATCATCTGATAAAACAACAGGTGTTAGTGCTATCATAGCCATCTAGTGGGAAAAATGGCACAATATTAAAATATTGCTTCAAAGACAGAAAAGAAGTCTAGCAAACCCTTTTAATTCTGAGAGTAGATCCACAATTTACAATGCTCCTGTTGTTTGGTTCCCTGATAGCCCCAGGGGGATCTATACCACCTCCAACCCAGATTCTTCTGGTACTTGGTCTCCGTCTGGCCCTTCCATTTACAGGCTGAACTTCTTCACTGGAGGCCTTTCTCCAGGAAGCAAAACTTTCCTTAACCAGTACTACATAGAGGAAGAGGGACTTGATAACTCAACTTTGAATCAGTTTGATGGGGAAGCATATTATGGGATTGCAATTGGATAGACCATACCATAGATAGCTAAACTAATGGTTGGGAGTGGGGAAAAGAAAAGAAATCAAGCCAAGACTTTTCCCCTAGAGATTTTTCTGAGTGTTTTTTAGGAATCTTCTGGACATCTGAATTTTGTTTTTTCATTCTGACCCTTATTAGTCCTGCTTGAGGATGAATGTACAGAATGGTACAATGCTCACAGATTCCCCTGTTCACTAGATTGTCCAGATTTAGTCCTTAGCAATAGTGTGGGTGGTCGTTAAGGTCTTTTTAATGCCACAAAATGTTCCCTTGTTCTAATGGGATGATAACTACCGGCAATCATATTTAACCACACAGAGTGGTTAAAATGAATAGCTTCAGGGTTATTTCACTCAGGATAGGTCAGAAGTGCAAGGTTAAATGGAAAGATATTTTAGCAGGACATTGAAAGGAGCAATTCTTTTAAATAATTACTAGCAGGCAATATTATTGCTTGGTTATGAGGTTTTCTCCTTTTGTTAAGCTTCCCAAGCTAGATTTTACTGACGTAGAGGGCATAATTCAGTGTTTACAAGTCAACACAGGAATGCTAAGGAGGCTTAAGTGTTTTTGTTCTGATTATAAAGTGTTTTCATGGTAAGAGAATTGGTTGGATCATTAATCTTATCATGGTATTGAATATGTGCAAATAATACATTTTTCTCCCATGTATTCCCATGGTTCTGTTTCCCAAGAGGATGGTGGTAGGAGCCAGCTGCCCTTGGGTTTTTTTCCCCAAATTGTACCTCATCTTTCTGACCTTTTCGAAAAATGAACCCAGAGTGATACTGAGTCATATGTGATTGAAGGTTTCAAGACCATTTAGAGGTGGTTTTGGCAATGCTAACAATGGTGTGGAAAGCTGACCAGGGCAAGCTCCTAAGGGAAATGGGAAGACGGGATGACCTCTGTAACAGGCACAAATATATATGGGTTGGTAAAGGAATTGAGGATTGTTTGGGGCTCTTTGTGAAATTTAAACCTCCCTTGTTTTCCATGATATTCAGGGTAGAGGTCAGAGTATTGGGCTTGGAGTCAGGGTATCTGGGCTCAAATCCCAGCCTTGATAATTACTGTGGACAAGTCACTTAGCTTCTCTGGGGTTTAGTTTCATCATCTGCAAAAGAGGAATGATGAAGATATTGGCAATGATAATCATACTTACACTCAATGTTATTTTTTCCTCCCAATAGACTATAAACTTCTTGAAGGCAGGGGTGGTTTTAAAATTTTTTCTTTGTATCCTCTATCCCCAGCAGTCACTTGTACATAGCAAGTACCTTAATAAATACCTTTTGGATTGGATTGTTTTGCCTCTCTCACAAGGTTATTGTGAAACCAGTGCTTTATAAACCTTAAGATGCCATATGAGTGTTGCCAGAGTCAATTTTATCATTCACCCAAAAGCAACAAAAAATTTCACGGGACATTAGGTCATTTTGTCTTTTGGAGCTCATAATGAGTGATTTTTAACAATTACCACACACATAATCCCCACTAATCAGCCAATATTTGATACATTTGGATTTGAACCCAGGTTTTTCTACTCTAAATCCTTTCCACTCCACACTTTTGCCCCAAAACCATCCATTTTGTAGACTTTTTCTCTCCATAATTCTTCATTATTTATTTTCTTTTGTTTACATTACTTTGAATTTCTATTTTATTCAAAGATACTAGGTAGTTATTATTTGCCATTTAGAAAATAGAATAGATATTTAAAGAGAAGAGGTTACTGAAAGGATGACACCAGCTTGGACATTATGCATCAGTATTGAGTTGGAAGGAGCTTTGAGAGGTAATTTTTCATTTCCAGATAAAACTAAGGTCATAACTGCTTCTGATAGCCCTACTTTCAAAGGTTCTGGTGAAGAGAGATATAATATCTTCTCTGGTTAGTCCATCCTAGGAAGAAGCAACATTAAGAATGTGTCAATATTGTATGAAAGCCAGTATGGTTTAATAAAAAGAGATTAACTAGACTTTTTGTCAAAAGCCTTGGATTCAGAGTTCTAGAATTGCCATGTACTGTCCATGAGGGCAAAGAAAAATCTCTTAAGCTCTTTGAACCTCACTGTCATCATCTGTAAAATGGGAATAATAGTCATTGTACTCCATTTCTCACAAAGTTATTTTGAGGAAAGTCCTTAATAATCTGAAAACCGCCACACAAAAGTAAACTATTATTATTTAGCATTTTTGTCTGTTTCATGGATCTTGTGGCCAAAATAAAAATAAATCCATTATGAGCTGGTAACTTTCTTTTTGTTTTTGTATTATACTCCCTCAGAATGATTTTATTAGAACACAGAGATTTTTATCAGGATATATGACTCTAAGAGTTCCTTAGTTTGACATCTGATGCTAACTCTTTCCATGGCCAAGCTGATATGCTTTTTTTTTCTGTTATCAAACTTTTTTTAAAATTTTAATTTATTTTCTTGGTTACATCATTCATTTCTACAAGGTTTTGAGTTTCAAATTTTCTCCCCTTCTTGCCCCTTCCCCCCAGCCCAGAACATTGATCCCACTGTAAGGCCCCTCCCACAATCTGTTCCCTTTTATGTCCTCCTCCAACGCCCCTCTAGCTTTCTAGCAGGGCAGGGAGGGGTTCCCTGCCCCCGTCCCTGTATGTATTATTTCCCAGTTGCATTTGATTGCATAGCTTTAAATTCCAGATTCTTGCAA
>CM053593.1:281667114-281684191 GCA_028646575.1 Pseudocheirus occidentalis | reverse complement strand
GAAGGAAGGAAGGAAGGAAGGAAGGAAGGAAGGAAGGAAGGAAGGAAGGAAGGAAGGAAGGAGAAGGAAGGAAGGAAAGAAGATTACAGATATAGAATCTTTTGGAGGTAGAAGGTAAGAATCCTACCTTAAACTTACCTTCCCAAGGGACTAGAGAAAGCCAGTTTTGGGCAAATCCTGAGCCAAAGCAAGTCCTGAGTCCAGTCAAAGTTGTCTGAACTAAGTACTAGAGAAAGTAGAAAAGGGTAAAGAAAATTTACTTGAGCAGGAAGAATGATGGCACCGACCAGTTCAGCCATTTCCCCCTGACTTTGCATTTGAACAATATGGAAAGTTACATCTCTTGAAATTCCCTTCTTTATCATCACCAAATGGTATCTAATCTATGAGAGAAACTGACTTTAGTTATTCTAATACCTAATGGGAATAGGAAAACAGTCATTTATCCTCAGCAACATTCCTGGTATACGTGGATTATTAGGGTTAAAACAGAAGTTCACTTATTGGTACTTCATTAAAGGTCTTCACATCTTCTAGAGATATCTTTATTTTTTATAAATAAAAGCAATATTCATGTATTAAAAGTCATCTACATAGGGGTAATAATTGAATCCATAGAATTAGATTAAATTACCAGTACAGAGTATAGAGAGAAAAGAAAACAAATGCTGAAGGGATGCTTACATAGTTGGTATAAGGATAAAGATATAAGGAGAAAAAGAAGAGAACAGTATCAGAGAAGCAGAGAGGAATATCCAAGAAGATGGAGAGTCAGAAGCACCAAATATTACCCCCCCCCAAAAAAAGTCAAAGAAAACGAGAATTAAGAAAAGATCACTGGCCAGGGCAGCTAGGTGGTGCAGTGAATAGAACACCAGCCCTGCAGTCCTGAGTTCAAACCCAGCCTCAGACATTTGACACACTTATTAGCTGTGTGACCTTGGGCAAGTCACTTAACCCCAATTGCCCTCAAAAAAAGGCAAAAAAAAAAAAAGATCACTGGTTTTGCCAATTAGGATGTCACTGGACCTATAAAAGGGCAGTTTCAGTAAGGCCAGATTACAAGGGGTTGATGAATATATCAATACATTGTAAGGAAGTAGAAGCAACAAGTGTAAATTTTTCTTTCCTAGGGCTTCGGCATGGATGGAAAGAAGAGGAATGTAGTATGATAAGCCTAAAGAAATGTTGAGGTTAATGAAAGTTTTACTTATTTGTTTTGTTGTTTCTCTGTTAATGTATGGGAGATCTGAACATGTTTTTTTTCTATAAAAGAAAAGAGATTATCATAATTAAGAAACTGTGAAAGTTAAGCCCAGTTGCTGGCTTTCAGGAGAAAAGGGATCACACATGGAGAAGTTAGCTTTGGAAAGGAAAACAGACAATGCATGACAATGCATCCTCTGAGACTAAAGCAAAAGAAGGTTATGGATTTAGCAACATTAACAAACTAAGCCAGATTTTTTTTCTATGTTTCAACGCCGCTAGTAACTCCATTAACTCTTTCAGGTCACCATATTATAATTTCCTGTTTGAGAATTTTCAAAGATAGGTTCCTGCTAATCAAAGAGTGATTTCTACACTAGGATGTTCTAGTTCAATGTGTATTTGCTGTCCTTGCATAGATTTAAATCAGTGGTTCTCAACCTTCCTAATGCTGCGACCCCTTAATACAGTTCCTCATGTTGTGGTGACCCCCCCCAACCATAAAATTATTTTTGTTACTACTTCGTAACTATAATTTTGCTACTGTTATGAATCGTAATATAAATATCTGATATGCAGGATGTATTTTCATTGTTACAAACTGAACATAACCCACAGGTTGAGAACCGCTGATTTAGATATAAGGGCAAAGACTGTGTTTTCTAAGGAAAGTCTGTATTTCTATATATTAAGGGCTATTTCTAAAATAGAACTTTCCAGAATGACTCAGCCAAATACTTTACAGGTCAAAGAAATTTCTCTTTGTCTTAACTACAGCTTTAACAAATGCTTCCCCTAGATAACCTGGAAATTCTTTCTGCCACGTTATTAATGCTCTTTCAAATCATCAATTCCTTATAAGCTACAGAAGCTGTTTTAAAACTCCTGTAAACAAAGTGAGCTTGGCGACCATTCAAATATTCATGCATTAAGAAACAAATGGAGAAGATTTCTTTTACTAGCATTGCTGCTATTTTCTGCAAGCACCTACTGGGCAACTTCCATATGTACATTGCTATTAAAATGACCGCTAGTCTATTTATTATCATTTTAATACTGGAACCAAAGACTTTGTTGTACTTAGACAAATCAGAATCACTCATTTACAGTACAACATCACTATAGGAGACCAAGACTGATCATGAAGATTAACCATAAATATTGCCACTGACCTGACAAATATGCAAATATCACTGCTTTGAAATTTTTTTATAAAATTGAAGTAATTAAATTGTCCTTAGCACTATTTTTGGAAATGCCCATGTTGCTAGATCAGATAAGAAGACCCATAACAAAATAAAATTAAAATTAATGTAATTAATCCCATGAACAAAAATATAACAGAATGAAGCCAGTATGAGTTCAAGAAGTCATGCCTGACTAATCTCATTCTTTCTTCTGGTGGGTTTACAATACTATTAGATCACAGGATTGCCATAGGCATTGAATTTCATCGAAGTAATCTACGACATCTCTTGTAATATCCTTACAAAACAGATGGGGGGAAAATGGTCTTGGTGACAGTGCATTTAAATAGATTGACAATTAGTTGAATGATTAGACCCCCAAATGGTGATTCATATATCTAAGTCAAACTAGAGGGAGGTATCTAATGACGTGTCCCAAGTGTCCTTGGCTCTGCTCTATTTTACATCTTGACCAACAGTTTATTCCAATGTACTAACAGCACACTCATCAAATCTATGGATGACACAAAACTTGAAGGAATAGTTAATGTTGGATGATAGAGTCAAAATCCAAAAATATCTAAACAGCTAGAAAAGCCTAGAGTGGTTACTTAATAAATGTTTGCAGCTATGTGTTGTTAAATTGAAAATAGGACCAATTTGACCAATCTAATAAGAAGAAATAGAAGAGGGATAAATGTAAAACCATATATGGTTTCAAAAACTCATATGCACAAGTATAAAATGAGGGAGACATGGCTAGATAGAAATTCATGTAAAAGGTCTGCAGGTCAAATGAATGAATGAGAATTTATTAAATGTTTACCATGTATAAAATCTTATACTAAGCTCTACGGACAGCAATAGGAAAAGATAGTCTCAGCTCTCAGGTATCTCACATTCTAATGAGAGAGACAATACATGTCATAGAATGTTTCAGCTGCAAGTTAGATGAAAAGGTCCCATGGTCCTTAGGGTACAGCATCAAAATAAATAGTAATGTATTATCTTTAATGGTAGTTTCTGGTATTGAACCAGTTGACAGCTCCAAAGATTTTGAGATAAAACTTTCTTTTCTGGCTCTACAAACACTGTGGCTATATCACCTACAGAAGGAATTGACAGGCTTCATCACTATAAAGGTTGCTTTCAGGATGATGGCTGTGAGAACCGGGCAGAAAGCAGGACCAGAAGTCAAGGACAGGAGGGAGCAGTACTATTCTCAATGCTCTTGGCTTCAGGGTGCTAGGCTATCTCCATCAGAAACTGGGAAACAGTGGTTGTCATAGCAATGGTGGTAGTTTGTCTTCCCTTTTACATATATCCTCTTTCTCCCTCAGGCCACCTTGCTTTCAGCTTGGATAGATTGCTTGACCTATAAGTAAACCTCGGTGGGCCATGAGATCAATATAAGTCAATAATGTAACAAGGCAGCTAAATAGCAGAATTAATAGAAATAAACTACTTAGAGACAGGTAATAGCCCTCTCATACTCTGCTCAGTTTTAACTACATCTGCAATATTCTGTTCAATTTGGAACATTTCAGGAAGATACTGACAAACTAAAACATTACCACAAAGGTAATTGGAATGGTAAGAGAATGAGAGATCATGCCATACATGGAATAGTTGAAGGAACTTCATATGCTTAGTGTGGAGTCTAGAAGACACAGGAAGAATCTGATAGTTGGATTGGAGAGCATGATTCAGATCCTACCTCTGCCATCATTATCTAAGTGACCTTGAGAGTATCATCTAACCAAATAAGGCACTATCAAGTTCCTACTACCTCCAGATCCTACCATTCTGAAAATCTGAAGGTCTGGCATGTTAGGTGGACACTACAAAGAAAGAAATGTTGACGGAATATGAGGGGGGGAAACACTTTCCAGCAATCAAAACCATCCAGACACAGATGTGTTGCCTTAAAAGGTACTGAGTTACTCACTTCTGGTTGGTAATGCTGTTGAAGGGATTAATGATTTAGTTGCAAATTGGACTAAATGACCTCAGAATTCCTTTCTAACTCTGAATTTCTGTAATTCTTTGCTTCCACATCCTATGAACTCTTTTCTAAAAAATTGGAAATAATACATCATTAAACTTCTGCAACAAAGCTTCAGAATACTTTAATCATCAAGTTGGGGCACAAATGCACTCCCATTAGAGTTTCACATAACCTTTTTTAATGATCAAAATTCACCAAATTTCCTGGGCTTTGAGCATCTTGATCATTAATGTAGAACCTCTTTCCAATCTTCTGCCCTTTAATTTCCTATGACTGTTCCTCTACCCTAAAGTAGCCTTCATTTGTTATTTATTTGAGTGTTAACCTAGGTCAACTGCATCATCTCAACTTTCCATCCTCTCCAGAGTTTACTTATCAGTGACTGCAGAATTGTGCAAGGAGGACAACATAATACTACATACTAAAATGGTTTTTTTTTTTTGCTTAACTTTCTCCAGACCCAGAGTCACCTTTCAAGAGACATTAGAGAAGGAAAGAGGTGGAAAGGTGAATTCAGGTCCATCACAGTCATTTTTCTCTTTGTTGAAAAACTTTTCAAGCTTTGTTTGTAACAAGATTTAACCTTTTCCCTGACTAGCTTAACATTTTAAATTTAATATTTTAAATAATTAAAAAACATTTTAGTTGATTTCTACTTGAAGCATCATTCCACCCACCCCACCCCCATCCCCTGGAGAACAGAGAACTTTTTTTTAACCTACACAATGTGAATAAGGTTAATTAAAATGATCATTCTGCTGGTAAAGTTCCTTAGAAATCTTAAGACACTATACAAAGCCAGCTACTTTGGGATAGGAGATTTTGCAATCTATGATTTTATTGGTTTAGGAGACTCCTTGGTGAGGAAACTCTCCCCACTAAAGCTGACCAGCAATTTCTTTGCAACTTAGAGAATTAGAGAGCCACTTGAGGCACAGAGGTTCCCTGACTTGCCCAGGGTCATGGAGACAATACATGGCAAAGACTGAACTTCAACTCAGATCCTCAATGCAAATGGTTCAACTTTGGGAGGAATATAAAGCAGAGTTTAAATGCTCTTCAGGCTTTGTGTGTCATTAAATAAGTCTGGGAATGGGGGTTGAAAGACTAGACCTTACCTCCTGGGTTTAGCTTTGTCTGTGTCTTTCCACTACATGGAAGACTGGAAAGAGTTTGGATATGAGAAAAAAAATACAAAAGACCAGGGGAAACCCCAAACCCAGAGGTTTTTATTAGTTAATAGGCAAATAGCTCTTACATGATAAGTAATCTGATATTGCTTAGCAGTCAAAGATGGAAATTAGAATGCTCATCATGTGCTAAAATGAGTAACCTAGAGATACTCTGAACCTAGCAACCAAGAAGTTTAGCCCAAAGAAAAAACAGACTTGAACCTGAGTACATTAGCAAAGTAACTAGAGGATATTTTTGTTCTTTCTTTTAAAAAGCTTGGCACATCTGACTGAGACTCTCCTACTGGAGATGAGTGACTCAATAACCAAGATTCTGAAAGGAACAAGGCAGGAAAAAGAAGAGAAGGCCATGGTATTTCTTCCTTCTAAGACTGTTGCAAGTCCTTTGGCTGATGGTGTCTTGTTTTCCTAAAAGAGCTTCTGAAAAAGTCTCTGGCTCTTTATTAAAGAGTATTTCAAAGACCACTTTTCTCTTAAGGAGGAACTAACAAAGGATCTCAGTTGAAACCAGAAGCTGGAAGCCAAAAGATGGTCTGCAAAAAACAGTGTCTAGTAGAGGCTGTCAGTCTAGTATATTATCAGTATAGTAGAGACCAGCAGAGAGATCGAGAGGGAGCAAACCACAAGAAAACACCAGCAAATCTATTACAGCAGAGACATGAATTACCCCCTCCACTGTGCAACTTGGCTATTTACCTTCCTTACCTGTGTGTTTCTCTATTGTGTCGGCGACATGTGTCTGTCCACTCTTCCCCCTGATGGTATGTAGGGCAGTTAGGTGAAGCAATAGATAGAGCATTGGGCCTGGAGTCAGGAAAACCTGAGTACAAATTCAACTGCAGACATCAACTAGATATGTGACCCTGGGCAAGTCACATAGCCTCTATTTATCTCAGTTGCTTCAACTGTAAAATCATGATAGTAATAGCACCTACCTCTCAAAGTTGTTGTGAAGATCACATAAGAAAAATTTAGTGCCTGGCACACAGTAAGCACTATATAAATGTTAGCTATTATTTTTAATGTTTATTTTATCATTATTTTATCTATTTTATTATTTATATACTACATATAAAATAATATATATATATACATATATAATTTATAATTTTTAAATTATTTTTATTTTATGGAAGAGTGTGTTCCAAGTTTGAGGAGAAAAAGTTTTGATACTGTCATACCTGCTCTAGAACTACCTTTAAAACTACTTTTATTGCTGTGCAATTTTATTAAATACCTTTACTTTTGAATTAGTTGGGTCCACTGATTGAATATTAAAGGTAAACACTCCAAGCATTCAAAGATGTAAATTAGAATACTCATGGATGTGGACCTGTGGGGCAAAGCAGACTGCTTTGAAACTGGTATAGTCTTCTCTGGAGAACTTGCCATATGAGTTCCAGCTGGAGAAGAGAGGATGCTCACAAGTACTGTGTTATCTGTAAGTAATTTCTATATATTCCTCCTTGCCAACTAAGTCCTTATAAATCATCTCTATTATACCTGCATTACAAACTCTTGGGAATTGATTGACTCTTGGAAACGATTTTTGCTTAACAAAAAAGATCAGGCAAAATGATCAAATTTAAAATTATTTTAGAAGACAGGTAAAACTTGCTTCTGTTTTTTATTTCATAGTAAAATTAGAGAATATTTTTTATTTCCCATCCTCTCCTATAAACATATGACTACATTCCAGACAGTAAATAAACAGTATTAAGTACTTCCTATGTGCCAGGAACTGTGCTAAGTGCTGGGAATACAAAGAAAGGCTGAAAAAAATTCCATTCTAAAGAAATTCATAGCTAAATGAAGGAGACAACATATATAATCAATCTATGTACAGGATAAATTGAAAATAATCAACAGAGGAAAAGCACTAGAATTAAAGGGGGATCAGAAAGGGCTTCCAGGAGAAAACAGGATTTTAGCTGCATACAGGTCACAAAAATTATTATAGATATTGACAACCAGAGAAAGCTGAACTCATAATGTTGGAAAGATCATGCCAACAGTACTGAAAACATACCTTCTCATGCCACAAAAAAAACCACAGGAATTATTTTATACATACCCAATATGCATAGACAGTTCATATTTCTTTGAACATTGAAGTGAAATATTTTAATTTGTTGTGACCTTTTTTACTTTTACTTATACTTTTATACAAGTATAAAAGTCCTTGGACTATATTGCACTAAAACAATGGGAATTTTTGTAACTCACAAAGAACTAAATGTGCAGATGGGAACCACAGGGGTTCAAAATCTGACCAGACCAATATACCACAGAATGAACAAGAGAGAAAAAAGAAAGCTTTCCAGTTACCTATCTAGTAAGGAAAGAAATCTGTTACAGACAGATGCCTCAGTACTTCTAAACATCGATGAATTCATCAATGTAGATTTCCATGAAGGAGATCAAAACACTCAACTTTTGTAGAAAAGAGTTTCATATGTTGCTAAAATCCCAAAATTCATTACTTGGTCATGACCTTTTCATAATAAACCACTTCAGAATTAACTGATATGCTATCTCCCCTACCATTAGTGTGCAAAGGATGCAGATCTGATAACCAGTGACCCCTCAGATAGCAATTGACTGTCAGATTCATACTTGAACATCTTTCTAACTACCAGGTATATAAGGGTTTTCATTCTATTAGTAGTATAGCCTTCAAGAACCCTGGAATACCACCACAGCATGTTGAAGTATCAGAGGAGGATTTTAGCTCCCAGTTTCTATACTCACTGGTCTTAGAGTCAGGAGACCTTGTTTTGCATTCTCACTCAAGCACTTACTAATTCTGTGATCCTGAGCAAGTCACATAATTTCTATAAGCCTAATTTTCCTCAGTTGTAGACTGTTAACAGCTCAGGAATTTCTTCTGAGAAAAGTGTTTTTAAGGTCCCACATCAATCAATCAATTAATAAGCTTTTATTAAATACCTACTACGAAATACCAGAGATTGTGCTAGGTTGTTGAGAATATAAAGACAAAAAGAAAATCCTGCCCTCAAAGACCCTACAATCTACTGGAAAAGAGAGTGAGGCATCATAATTATTATTCTAATTATCAGCTATTGCATACTAAGTTCCTTGAAAAAAAATTTTGTTGACATCTTAAAATGGTGGATATGTTTGAGTTGCTGCCTTGGTAATAGACACCAAACATAAGTGTTTGCCTAAAATATTTGAGTCAATGCCTTAATGGACACAGCCAAAGTGAGGGCGTGGCTCTTTTTGAGGAAAAAGCCAAGCAAAGAGGCAATGATGGATATATATAACAACAGCTGCAGACATAAAACAGAGTCGTAATCACATGAGACCTGTTCTGATACTTTCGCAACTGCTAGTACCTCCACCCTCAACCCCCAAAACTGTCATATGTATGTATGTATATATATATATATAATAAAAGTAATAACTTTGCAATATACTTTATATTTACTTTTATAAATGTGCCCATGTTGTGTATCTCCTGTGGTTAGGAGTTCCTGGAACATACATATTTAATAAATGCTTATTGTTTAAGATATGGCGCTAGAAGAACTGTTAGTCCCATATCCAATCACTGAAACACCTGATCAGCATCTCTAATGGAGCAGGATCTTTGAACTAGTGAAAAAGAGGAGATTCTGTATGAGTTGGATTAGATAGCTTCTGGTTTCCCTTCCAGATGAGATTCTATGATTCTGTGAGATATACAATTTATGTATGCAATTGTTACAAGTGTCTTTCTGAAACATTATAAAAATAGAACCACTGGAATTCTAGTAAGCAACCCCAGAAAAATGAATTTTATGAACAACGGGAAAAAAATCCCTGTAACAAGACAGAAAAGGAAAAGAGAACAATGGGAGGAGAGAGACAGATGCAGAGACAGAAACAGAGCAAAGAGACAGACAGAAACAGGCAGGGTGAGACAGAGAGAGGGACAGAGACAGGGAGAAGAACAGAGGCAGTCTAAGAAAGGGAGACAAACAGAGAGAGGCAGAGAAGAGACAAGGTAAAGGGAGCAAGGAAGTGCCATAATAGCTTTTAATTTCCTTTCTATTGGTATGAGCAGAAAGGGCTGATTGAAGCTGGATGTTCTCCTTAACACCCCCCTCGACCCTCTCCCCCCCCCCGACTTCATAGCCTTTTCTGATCCTCCTTAATTTTAGTGCCTTGATTATTTCCAGCTTATTCTGTATATTGTTTGTTCATACATGGTCGTTTCCACATTGACTCTCCCATTAGAGTATGAGGCCATTGAGAGAAGAGATTGTCTTTTGTCTTTGTATCCTCCCCACTTACTACAGTGCTTGGCTTATAATAGGCATTTAATCATGTTTATTGATGGACTGCTCAC
The DNA here is from genome assembly GCA_028646575.1 of Pseudocheirus occidentalis. Taxonomy (NCBI): domain Eukaryota; kingdom Metazoa; phylum Chordata; class Mammalia; order Diprotodontia; family Pseudocheiridae; genus Pseudocheirus; species Pseudocheirus occidentalis. Next base: position 281,674,243 of record CM053593.1, on the reverse strand, counting down.
TTCCTAGCTATGTCGCTTTATCTCTCAGGGCCTCAGTTTCCTCATTTGTGAAATGAAAGTGTTGAACTATATGATTTCCAAGTTTCAATTTAATTTCTGTGCTAAAATGCCAAAGAGATGCATGTGAATGGGGAAGGAGTTTAGATGCAAAGGATTTGAAAGATAACTGGAAAGTCAGATAGTGAGTGCATCTGACATTGCAAAAGACCTGATTCCAAAATGGTTTACCTGGTGGGTATATTAACAATACAGCTCTTACTCTCTGAAGAGATTGGTGGACTAATGAGAACGTCAAGCTGGGTAGGGAAATGGTGAAACACTAGCCAAGCCTTCAAGCTAATCAGGGTTTATCCAAACCAAACATGGAAGCTTTTTGAAGTTTGCCAGTTACTAATTAAAACCCCACTTAGGCACTTAGTATCTCAGACCTTTTAAATCACCATCAGATGGCCTATCAAGTCATGTAATGAGTAAAAAGATGTCTGGATTTTGTCATTGAGCTATAAAAGCAAACAAAAGGGCTGTTTGAGGTTCTTATGGCTGATTTAAGAATGAAGGCATGTTTAATTACATTTGTGTCATTAGGTTTTCAGATATATTGAGTCAGTTCTACATGGTTCAAAAGCTGATAGGATCTGCACAAAGAATGACTTAGTAAAGAGAGGTTTTACAAATTATTATCAGAGTGTTGAAGACATAAAACAAGGTAGAAGTCCTAACTTTGAAAGCTCTTTATCCACACATATAAAAGGAAATGACTGAACTAAATAAAATATATTTGGGGCCTATTACCAAGGTCTCTTCTGTCTCTAATTCCTAGGATTCTATCCTAAGATCCTCCCATTTTAAGATGGCTTTGGTTTATTTGGGGAACAGCTTGGGAAAGAGACAAATAGAAAAGACCTATTTGTGAGGATTGAGTTTTGAATCAAAATATAATTTAAATATCAGTGATGGGGAGGTACTGTACTTTTTTCATTAAAATAAAATGTTATTCATATTCTGGCATAGCAATGAATAAGTGATGGGGAAGAAGGTACAACATCAATATGTTATATTAGTAATACAAATACAAGCAAAAAGACCATCTCTGCCCTCAAGGAGTTTGCATTCTAACACGAGAGTACAATATATAAAGTAAGAAACCTGTAAAGATTGTGGGACAGGACTGAAATCATTGAACAACGAAAGAGTGTGGGGAGACAAGCCAGGAAATGCTAGGGAAGTCCAGAATGAGAGCAGTAGAAAGGAATGAGACATGGCTAGCCAAGGCATCCTTCTTAAATGGGGGTTCTCGAAGGAGCCATGTAATCAGAAGGAGAAGCCAAAGAGGTGGAGAGTATTTCCAATATGTGAATTCCAGGGCTGGGGGGAGTTTCAGGGATGAAGACCTAGCACTCAAAAGAGGACACTATTTATGTCAAACATTTAAATGACATAGGGCATCTTATGCCATGAATTAGGAACTTCAAAATCAGATCTAGTTGCAATTCCTGCTAGAATGACTTCATAGTTCATGATACAATTGTCAATAAGCCCTTCAAAGACAGCCTCTGGGAGCATACCTTTGATTGAAGTATTTCTCAGGAGGATAAGCCCCCAAAGCAGATAGAAAAAAAAACTCTTCACTGAATTTTAACTAACTGGAAAATGTCTGCTTTTTCAGTGCATTGTAGGATAGTGAAGGGGGTATAACATAAGAAGGAAAATGATAGATATGAAAAAATAGGAAGAAACCAATGAAAGTAATGAAGATTAAAGGATTTTTTAATGACAAAAGTGAATGAAATATCTTTGATTTAATTGGAAGAAATTTTTAAAACTCTACATTCAATATATACTTTGCATATTTAACAGTTACGTAGACACGGTTATTGTCCTTTATTCTTGGAAGAAAACCAAAATGGCATCACAATGTCAGAGTCAAGTTACAGTGTGTTAAATTGGCTGATCAGACCAATACATGCTCAGAATGCTCTACTACAGGTTTGACAGAAGTTGTATTAACAAGCACCCTAGCCCACCCAGGATGGCCTGCTAGCTCAGGTCCTTTAATCTGCTTTTCTAAAGGAAAGACAGTTTCAAAGGAGTCAATAATCTTACTTTAATTAGATATATATAAGTTATTCACTAGTTTGGGGAAGTGTCAACATCCTGAGAAAATACAAGCAGAGAACCATACAGGGTGTCCCTTGAGTCTGGACACATAGGAAATCTCATTAACTATGCATATTTTCAAGAAACTAAATGAATGACATTTTTGACATTTTATTTAATTAGCATAAATTTTATCTATGACAAAAAATTTTAGCTATGACAATTTCATATGGAATAAAATAAAGCTAATTTCATTAGCTTTGGGGGACTATTTTCCATATTAATGAGATTAATTTAATTAATGAGATTTCCTATGTGTCTCCTGTGTCTTCCTATGAAATCCCATCTATGCTAATTAAATAAAATGTAATTGAAAATTTCATTCATTTCATTTCTTGAAGAATGCATAGTTAATGAGATTTCCTATGTGTCCAGACTTTAAGGACACCCTGTAGAGAAATTAGCACAGATCCAATGGACAGGGTTGCAACTGTCTAAACAAAGTAATAGATACATAACCACCAGACAGGAAATGCCAAGATCTGGGTTTTCAAAGTGGGGAGGGGAGAGACTCCTTAACAACTGCTACCCTGAGTCTAGTAAGGCCAAATCACAAAGAAACATTTTTCCCATGAATGAGCCCCAACATAAAATACCAGCCTCCCAGTAGATATAGTTTTCAACTAATAGGCTCAGAGCCAGAAGGCATCGCAACTCCAAGGACACAGTGCCTAATTGACCCAGTGCCAAAAGGTATGAAAGCCTTTCTGCAAGCAAGGCTCCCCATAAGCAAGTTTCCCCCTAAGTAAGCTCGTCCTTAGGCAAGTTCCTCCCCCAAGGCAATATAAATCTCCCTGAAACACCTTTTGGGCTCTATGTGACTCAGGATGTGTCACAGCTGTGAACTGAACCAAAGTTCAAAGCAACAAGATATCCATGATTGAAATATTTGTGTACTTGTAGACCTGGGAATGGCCCGTGTTCCAAGGGAAAAAAGAACATATGTGGTCACATAAACCTGTTAATGGACAGGGAAGACCTTATATTCCATTAACCCTACACAAGCCCATGTGAACATTTGGGATGCATTCCCTAAATTTGCTCACTTTACATTTCGTTTGAGCTACTTCTATTCTGCTTTGCTCATAGAACAGTACCTTCTTTGATGAAGGCATGCCAAGCTGGGTGGTCCTGTGCCAGCATCTCCCACTTCATACAATCAATTCCAAAGTTCTCAAGAAAGACCTTGAGAGTGTCGTTGCGTCACTTTTTCTGACCACCAGTGAGCTGCGTGAGTTCTCCATAAAACAGTCTTTTTGGCAACATATGTTGCCAAATGCTTGGCAGTTTAATTCAAGAAAGGACCTCAGTGTCTGGTATCTTATCCTACTAGGTGACCTTCAGAATGTTCTTAAGGAAATTAAAATAGAAGTCATTCGGTTTCCTGGCATGGTGTTGGTACACTGTCCAGGTTTCACCTTACTGAGTCAAGAATACTGCATCTCTGTGTGTTTCACTTGTACTTTACTTTTAATAGAATTAAATACCACCTTCTCAGAAATGGATGAACTATCCTGCTGGTAAACCCTATGAAGTTCTCGTTTTTTCATTTAGCAGCTTCTGAATTTCCTCATCACTTTCATCAAACCAGTCTTGATGTTTGGGAGTATTTTAACCCTGATGAACAAACGTGGTGCTGTACAACAAATCTGAAAGTGGACCACTCCTTTTTTACTCAACTGTTGCCAACTGTGTATTGGCTCAACTTTTCCTTCCAGTTAGCATTACAAATGGTTTCTGCTCAGAGAAGCACTCTAATCTGTTGACATTAATTCTTCCAGTAGTCATTTTGCCTTGGTGCATCTGCTTTTGTTGAATGTGAATATTTAGCTTGTAGAGGATAAGTCTATGCTCAGTACAGCACTCTGTACCATGCATTGCCTTTATCACTTTCACATCTTGTCTTTCTCTTCTTCTTACAATCACATAATCTACTAAATGCCAATGTTTCCTGAGAGGGTGCATCCACGAAGATTATTATATTTAGGTAAATAGAAGACAGTGTTGGTGGAGAATCTGGTCATGAGATATACAAGTCTTCAGCAGTAAGTGACCATTGCTGTTACTGTTTCAAACTCCATTCCTCCCAAGGACTCCCTGCCATGTTTGAGCCTACTGTAGCATTAAAGTCACCCAAAATTATAAGCTTGTTCTCTTTTGGCACATTCATTATAAGGGCTTCCAGATCTTCATAAAATTTTTCTTTGACCTCATCAGAGTTTGTCACAGTGAGAGGATATGCACTAATGATAGTGATATGGTGATGATGGTGGTGTGTCATTTTCCTGCAAGTAACAATCACATTGTCATGAGCCTGTTATTCGCTCCTTTTGGTGGGCATACAAGCTTTGTTGGCTAGATTATATTTGATTGCAAAACTTACACCAGCTTCACAACACTTGTCTTCACTGTGGCCACTCCAGAAAAATGTGTATCCAGATCTGACTTCAGTAAACTGGCCTTCATTTGCCAGTCTTGTTTCACTACAGCTACTACCTGGGTGTGAGACCAGCTGAGTTTCTCACAACAAGAGCTCTTTGTCTTTCATGTCTACTGGATTTTATGTTGTCTATAAGTGTGCACACATTTCATGTACCATTGGTGAATGGAATCATCTTTGCAGAAGAATTTAATTAGCTCTCCAAGGGTCATACAGCTAAGTGTCTGAGGCAGGATTTGAACTCAGGCCTTCCTAACTCCAAGTCCTACACTCAAACCACTGTTCCACTTTCTTACTTCCTTCCATCTGATACACATTGTTTTAAGCCAGACTAGGAATTTTTAGGTTGTCACTTCATACTGGTAAACTCATATAATAAGTTTGTATCCCTTAATTTTTTTTTCAAATGAACTGTGGATACGTTACATCACCCCATCTTAGATTTAGGTAGCTTTCTTTTGAACTCAAGTGAAGAACTTTACATTTTTCCTATTAAATTTCATCAGCATATCAGAGAACACTTTTTGGGGGAGAAGGTATTAAGTTTTAAAAGATGACTAGAAATTCAACAGGCAATGAGGAAAAGGGAGGATATTACAAACATAAAGAACAGTATGAGTAATGGCATGGAGATCAGAAAGAATAGAATAAGTTTCTGGGGGAAAAGAATAATTCAGTTGGCTGGAAAATAGAGTATATGACAGTAATATCAAATAAGGCTGATAAAGAGGAGTGACACCAGTCATGGATTTTCATTTCAATGTGGACAACAGAAAAACACTGAATTTTTAAAGGAGTGATATAATTAAAAGTGTAAGTAAGGGGGCGGCTAGATGGTGCAGTGAATAGAGCACCGGCCCTGGAGTCAGGAGTACCTGAGTTCAAATCCGGCCTCAGACACTTGACACAAAAAGCTAGCCGTGTGACCTTGGGCAAGTCACTTAACCCCAAATGCCTTCCAAAAAGCAAAAAAAAAAGGGTAAGTAAGGAGTATTGTTTTATCATTGGTATGAAGAAAGAATCAGAGGGGAGAAAGCTTGGAAGACAAGTTAGGAGACCACTGGAATAATCTGGTTAAGTCATAGTCAGTATTTGCATTAAGAGGTAATAATCAAAATAGAGAAAACATGGATTTTTGAGAAGTTGTAACAACAACTAGCACTTGTAAAGTACTTTAAGTTTTTCAAAATTCTTTAATTACATTAAGTCAAGTAATTCTAATGACAACTGTATGAAGTAAGCATGACAGAGATTATAGCCCTCATTTTATAGGTGAAATCCTGAGAGCACTTAATAAATAACCAAAGTAGATTAGTTAGGGAAAGAAATAATGAGGATAGTATTAGACTTTTGTTGTTGTTGCTAGGAAAGTGCTTGTGGGGAAATAATAATTTCTTATTTTTTATTAAATTTGGCATGAAAAAATAAACATTCAACTGCAGAATACCCAATAACCTTGGGAGGTGTAATGCCATGCACAAGCAGCTTCCCAAAAGATCGCTACTGTGAACAGTTTTTAGGATTCCAATTACACAGTATAGTAAACACTCCATTTATTCCATAACAAATCAAGACAAACATTCACAACAAGTCACAATATAATATTTACAACATTCCCTCTTATCACAGAAAATCACAATATAGTGTTCACAACAGCTTAACATCAGAATGGCCACAAAGTTTTCACTACAGTGGCCACAATATTTAGAACAAAGAACAAAGGAATAATCATCTGGTTTCCCTATTAGGGAAACCCTCCTTACTTAATCATTCAATCATTCCACAATACAATCATGGGTCAATTACAGATTAACTTAATCAGACACTTACTTAGATTCACAATTGCTAAACATCTTAATCACTAAGTACAGTCATTAGAAAATTACACAAACCCTCCACACCTTGGTGTCTAGTAAACTTCAATTTCATCAGCATCCAAGGGAAGACCTTTTCTTCATCTTGACTTGGGGTGGTCTCTCAGATTCCCTGTATCCCCTTCCATGGTCCCAGCTCCTACCTGAATCCACCAAACAGTTGCCTGGATTCAGAGGCAGGCAGCTTCCAGGTCCAGTCCTCTGGGCAGTTCTTGTTACACACTGAAGTTCACAGGGTCCAGCATATCTCAAACCCTTCACAACTTCTATTGCCAGGAACTCAAGGATCAACCAAGCTAGAAACAAACAAAGGCTTATCCTGGTCATTCTTCTTTGGTCCTCCAGCAGCTTGGCTGGCTCTAGGACCCAGAAGGAATCTCAGCCTTCTATGAGGCAGCAACTTCAGCCTTCACCAGATTCTGGTCTCAAGAAAAACTCCAACTCAGTTCTCAGTCAGCTTCCAGATGCTGGGAGAGAAACTCACTCTCTCTGTCTCTCTCTCTATGTCTGTCTCTGTCTGTCTCTGTCTGTCTCTGTCTCTCTCTCTGTCTGTCTCTGTCTCTCTCTGTCTGTCTCTGTCTCTGTCTCTGTCTCTCTCTGTCTCTGTCTCTCTCTCTCTGTCTGTCTCTGTCTCTCTCTGTCTCTGTCTCTGTCTCTC
>CM053593.1:281635488-281666614 GCA_028646575.1 Pseudocheirus occidentalis | reverse complement strand
CCCTGAAGTCCCCCTGAGTTTGCTAGTCCTTTGTGATACTGTGCTTGGCATCTTCTGCTATATTTCAGGGTTAGTAATGTTAAGTAAAGTTCATGGACGTGATGGGTGATAACTGACAGAAGGATGAAGTATACCACACATCATGAGCTCTAGGAGAAGAGCCAAGTACTCTAATGAACTCTAAAGATAGATAATCAGCATAATTGGAATTCATTTTGTGCTAGTTTACAGATCAGTCTTACAATGACACCTTCAATAAGTGAGCCTTTGAAAGTATTATATGGGATAGGAACTGTATTTCTATTCTAGGGGTGGGGGAGGGAACCCAACACCTTTAGGTTTCTGAGTTATTATCTGACCTCTTGTGTTTAGGCAATCTGGTGATCCTCTCAGAGCCTCTCTTGCTACCATCCCTTCATTACTGAAAAGTTCATGTTATCCTACTGCTATTTAAGTCTATTGATCATTGTCTATATAATATTAAACTAGGAAATCAAACTTTAATAGATTTCACATTATTTTTATGGTAAAGGATTAATATTTTCATCAGACTTCTATGCTAGTAATGCATTTTTATGTCTTTGTGGCAACTGAGTAAGAGCATTTATTCCCTCTTTTCTGGAACACATATTAAAACCAGAAAAGGGATCAAATACCTTTAATCCCTGTCACAACAACTATGCCAGATATGGAAAAGCTATGTCTAATCGAAAAAGGCAAACAGTTCTCTGCATTTTGAAAAGTGGGAAGCCAGCAATTGGAAGATATTTCAGTGGCATACAACAGACAAGATTTGAGATTAAAAGGGTGAGGAATAAGGAATGAGAACCACTATGGAGTATGATGCCTTCGATAGTCATGATTAGGGTCAGACAACCTCTAAAAAAAGCAAGCAACTTCCAAGACTTAGTGCAGTGCTTGGCACTTGGTAGTAGGTGCTCAACAAATGTTTGTTGACTTGACTTCCTGAAGCCAGGCAAAATATTCAAGGGCAAGTAGGCTACTGCTGTTTCTTCTTTCTTGTCACAGAGAAAGCTTAGATTAATAAGTTATAAACAAAATGCTGATAGCCCTTGGGGAGGTGGGGGAGTCACCTTAGCTTATTTCCATTATGGCTATGACTTCATAGTTGCCTACCCAGTTATTCCAGACAATCTCTCCTCCCTAAATTTTGTAATACTTTCTTCTGGATTTCCTGCTATCTCTCTGACTGATGATTCCCAGGATCTTTAGCTGTATTATTATCCAAATCTCCTATATGTGGAGTATTCCCACAGAACTCTGTCCTGAACTATCTTTTTTTTTTTTAAAACTTTATCAGAAATCTTATTAGTCACCACGAGTTTGAATGTTATTTCTTTGGTTTTGTCTTCCAAATCTATACGCCCAGTAATTCTCTCTCTCCTGAACTCTGGTCTTGCATCAGCAATGGCTACTGGAACTTTCGGTTTGATGTCCCAAGGCAATGGAGACCCAGTATGGCTGACATAGAACTTATTCTATTTTCCCCTGAACCTACTCTTCTTCCTAACCTTTCTATTTCAATTTAGTGTACTGCCATTCTTCCAGTCACAAATACTTGGCTCTTCACCCTTCCTCATCCTCATATCCCAGTCAGTTGTTAAATGCAGTCAGTTCTCCTGCTAAAATATGTTTCTTGCAATCCATGCCATTCTCTCCCCTTATATAGCCATCACTTTGCTGCCTTGTGCATATATATGTCGAATATATGTGTGTATGTATCCTCTCCCTTCCTCAAGAGATCTTTAAAATTCCTATTGCTAGGAGAAAACTGTACTCTACATTCCTTATCTCATTTTAGCATCTTCCTTTTTTCCAAGCCAGGAAGATATACAGCTCCCTGGGTCTTTATCAATTTAGGATCCCTTTCAAAGCAGATAGTCCAAGACTCACCAGAAGGCATGATATAAGGGGCAAGCTCCCAGAGCAGGGGATGGGATCAACACTGTGAATATAAGAGTTGACATTAGAAAGGAAAAAGTCTAGTGCTTCAGAGACTGAAGGGAAAAAGGGGAGAATGAAGGTACTGTAGTTGTGTTATAAAGTGAGTAAAATGGGAGAATGGGGAGCTTATGATAGACAGCCTCTATTTCCTCAGTTAGGTAGGAGGTAAATTCCTTTGATGAGAGAAAAGAAAGAAATGATGTTATTGGGAGAGGGAAAGTTAAATGAGGAAAAAAAAGTTTTGAATAGTCACTGTGTAGTATGTGACAGAGAATTAATTAGAGAAGAATAAAAGGATTTCTCTGTAGCTTTAAGAGGCTTGTCAAGATTAGAAAACACCCATCTGTAGTGGGTCTAGTTAGCACGCTTCTATGACTTTTTCAAGTCAAAGCAAAGAAAATGGGTCGTGGGGTAACCTAGGGTTGTGGTTTGGCAAGGTATGACTGGGAATGGTCTAAGGGGACAAGACGGAGAGATGTTAGCTCAGTCAATGATATTTAGGAATAGGCTTTCAGGGGAAAGAGGGTCAAAATTAAAGAGATTCTCATTTTTGGAAAGAGCTTCATTTTGGAAGCAAAATGGGGGAATCTAATTTCAGAAAGAGAGTGTACAAAATCAGTTAGCCAGTCAGTTATCAAATATTTGTTAAAATTTTGCTATGCGTCAGATACTGGGGTAGGGATTAAAAGAAAGACAAAAGTAGGATATTGTAGCCCAGTAACAGCCTATGACAATAGATAGAGGTGGCAAGAAATACAAAGGGCAGGACACTGTTACACTGCAACAAAAGTTATTTTGCTTAATGTAGACCAACCAAAAAAGGAATTCATGGATGGATGAGGAGTGAGAAATTCCAGGAGAGCCCAGAGTTTGGGCATCTCCAATAGAAGATGAGGGAGGCCCTTGTTATATCCTGTGCCCAAAGAGGATCTGATTAAAGAGCCTAGAGAAGGAAGGATTTTTCTCATTTGAGAGCAAGAATTGAAGGGGCTTGGAGTTTTCAGGTCCATTGTCAATGAGCCTTAGGTGGGCATAAGGATAAGAGAATTTTAGAACTGAGGGCTAAAAGAAGATTAAAACCTAATCCCCTGTAGCTGGCAGGTAGGAAAAAGATTCAGCCTTAAGATAGTTTTAAGCTTACAAAATTTCCTCTTCTTTGGTTTTCATATTCTTTTGTATATTTTCCTATTTTTTTTGGTATATTTTCTTTTTCCCTTGACAGCAATTGCTTAAAAAAACAAAGACAGCTTGTGATATTTTTATGGAGTAGGGTAAAGGACAAAAATGGGAAAAACAGAATGGCACAGGGGAAAGATGACCTGACTTTGGAGTCAGAAGACCTGGGTTCAAATCCTGCTTCTGTGCTAATACTACTCATGTGATCTAGAGCAAAAGTTATTTAACCTTTTGGGACTCAGATTCCTCCTCTGTAATGAATTTATAGTGATTGTCTCAAAAGAAGACATATGAGAATGCTCTTCTCTCTTTTTCAAAGGTACAGAATTATGCCTATCGTGTTCTGCACACAATTATCACTTTGGTGGCATTGATGCTTAAAGATGCCCTGATACTGCGGTCTCCCTGAACCCCAAAGCATACTTTGTTAAGCCAGTTGATGGGATCTTCTCCATTTACAATTCTTTACTACTAATAAGCAACTAGGTGGCATAATGCATTGAGCCCTGGGCTTGGAGTCCGTAAGACCTGAAGTCAAATCTAGTCTCAGAATTTACTTGGGAAAGTCATGTAATTGGTGCCTGCCTCAGTTTCCTCAATTGTAAAATGGGATAATAATAGCACCATGCCTTTTAGGGTTGTTGTGAGGATCCAGTGAGACAGTGTTTGTAAACGCCTTTGCACACAGTATCCATGTTATAAAATTATTACTGCTACTATAGAAATGTGGCTAGAAATATTTTGGTGAATATAGGACCTTTCTTTTTATAATAATAATAATGATAATAATAGAAGGTATGTAGTTCCCTAAGATTTGTAAAGTGCTTCACCAATATCTCATTTTATTCTTATAGTAGCCCTGGCTATAAGGTAGGTACTAGGGAAATAAGTAGTATTATTGCTTAGCACCATTCTTGGCACATAGTAAATACTTAATAAATTTTATTTTATTTTACAGATGAGGAAACTGAGAAAAACAGAACTTAAGTGACTTGCTCAGTGACTGAAGCAGGATTTGAGCTCAAGTCTAGTAGGGCTAGTATTCTATGCACTACTACCTAGCTCCCTTATTTCTAGGTTAAAGGGTATAGGCATTTTAGTTACTTTCTTCATATATTTCAGTATTACTTTCTAGAATGGTTAGACCAATTCATAGCTCCACTGATAGTGTAATCATTTGTTAATCCTGAATATGACTTTCTTAATAACTACTTGTCTCAAATAAAGGAATAAATATGCAAATATAAAAATACAAATACAGGAACCCAAACACCCAATACTACTTTTCTACTCAAGTGCCTTGTGATCATCCCTGGAGAATAATATTATCAGATTCAAGGAAGGCAATTGCCAATGGGAAGGGATATCCCTGTCCCCTAAGAAGGAAGCTTAGTCACTACAGCATCCATGACATGGAGCAAAGCCTCAGCCAGCCCACAATTTCCAGCTTTGTCACTTGCATTTGTTCAAGTTCAATAACTCTCTTTGACCAGGTAGTACAATTTAAGTCATGTGTAGTAAGTTGATGAAGACACACTTGAATTAAAGAAAGGAGATGCAGAAGAAAAACAACTTTTGTGGTTTGTCTGCGCCTTCTCATACCCTCCTATAACTCATGTTGGCAAAGCAGGGAAGCCCTGTTGTATATAATCTATCTTTCACCAAAAATGCCTGATAGAAATTCGCTGGTCCATGGTAAAATAATAAAATAATAAAAATAAAAATAAAGAATATAGTGAACATGCTGAGTGTTCCATTTTTTAGATAATTATCATCAGTTAAAGTTTTGGCACATGAGATAGTGGAAAGGGTAAGAGGAAAAAAGGGGGATGCTGGCACAGTTTCACAATGCGAGAAATGATTAGAATTGACATTTGGCTGTGAGTGGACAACATGAGTCATGCCTGAGAAACAGCTGTACTGGATGTTTGCAATTGAAGCCGATTAAAAGGGCTGAGAGACAGCTACACATATGTGTGTTGCCTGTACATATGGAGATTACATAGAATACATACTGTCTCATTTTCAAAGCCTTTCATTGGATTGAAGCTAAACATCTCTTACCAACTTTATCAGATGTTGAACTACTTAGTTTTTTTAAACATAGTTGAAAATAAGGTTTTCCTTGTTGGGATAAAGGTGACAAATGGACATGAAAGCTTTGTTTTGCTTCCTGTTCTCTATGTTCCCATATCTATATACATATAGATGTATGTATGCACATGTACATACACGTGCTTTGTGTATATGTGTGTACATGTGCATATAGTTGTGTGTGTGTGTGCATACACACACAAACAGAAGTTCATTTGTGATGGTGACCTTCAAATGAACAGATGGGACCTGATAGAATACAAAGAAGTTAATTCTAGGTTTTAAAAACAATGAAGTTATGTAATTAAAACATATATTGGACATAAACCAAATAAAAAACTTTTAAAAGAGTTTCACTAATATTAACGGTTTTTAAACTTACTAAATCCAGTAGTTTAAAAAATTCACTTGACTTTTTGAAATCCCAGCTTTTTTGTTCTATGTTTATTTTTTAAAAGGACAATCTTTTTGGTTTATTTTGTTTTAGCACTGATTCAAGCTTTGCTCTTCACTTAAAAGTTTTATTTGACAATTTGCCCATAATAGGCTTAATCAATTGCAAAGGAGATGGTCTCTCCACATGAGTGTGTTTGTTGTTGTTTTTTAATTGACAGGATGGAATTTAGAGATTAAAGAATTAAGAAGCACAAGATCATCTAGTATAATCCCTTCAGAAAACTGAGGAAGAGTGATTAAATGATTTTCCATACATATTAAGTGGCAGAATCTTCATTTGAACCCCAAACCTCTGACTTTAAATCTAGGGCTATTGATCCTTTAAAGAACAATTACTTCTTAGCAAAGTGTCTTCAATTCTGCTGACTACTACCAAGGGAAGAGTACTGCCTGATAATGGAAGCACAGGCTTTCAATTCTGCGCCATTGCCTACCCCAATGATACAAATACAGATATTTATTGATTGAATATGTTAGGTGTATATAAATGAAAGAGTGGAGCTAAAACAATTCTTCTGATTCAACAATGCTTTTTCTATGTAAAAAACAAAAAGCTATTAAGAAAGAATTTGGATTTAGTTATGCATTATATTGTTAAACATAAATATGGAGATACAAACAATACATTGAAAAGAAATATAAATGTGGGTAAAATTAATTGCTTTTTTTCATGAGACGTGTTCAAATACTGCTGAATTTTGCTATTCTTTCTTATTTCCTTCTGACAGAAAAATACTTTTTGAGATATGATCACTCCCACAGTGTTGTTTTTTTTTCCATGAGGAAACAAGAGTTTGACAGTTAGTTCCCTGTAGGCTTCTGCCTTTTCTATGGAAAAACAACAACAACAAAAGATTAATCTATTTCCTTATCTCTCTAGACCGAAGATAGAGAAACGTGATTAATTTTGTCTGCCTCCTTTAACAGGAAGAAGAGTCTCTTGTGAGTTTCTGTATTACTTAATATGAAAAGAATACCTCCCCAAAATATAAGTTCATTCATGTTGGGTCATACCATGATTGTCTCATAACAACTAATTAATTGTAACATTCACGTTTTTAAAGCAGCGAGGTGGGACAGTGCAAAGCATGCTGGATTTGGAGACAGAAAGATCTGAGTTTAAATCCTGTCTCAGATACCTAGTAGCCCTTGGACCGCAGGCAAATCATTTATCTTCTCTCACACTTAGTTTCTCATCTGTAAAATGGGGATAAGGATAGCCCCTATATTGCAGGGTAATTTTGTGCATCAAATGAGATAATATATTTTCTGTGCATTGAAAACCTTAAAATGCTGTATCAGTGTTAACTATTGTTGGTATTAATCTGTCAGCTTCCTCCTGTGGCTTCCTTTTACTACTTTTTTGGGAGTAATAGCATTATTTTACCCCAGAAGCCTAAATTAGTTTTAACTGGATTGGGAACTAAAATCCCCTTTTGGGTGTTTTAGGGACTTGCAAACATAAAACAAAGACCTTTTTCTCTCCTTTGAACATTTACAAATTTAATTTGGTTATGATAGAACAATTCTTAAAGTTATAATATAGCAGTTTCTTCAGGCTTCTTGGATGGGGACAAATATCCCATAGTAACTGCCTGGTCTTTTGTAGTATATCAGAGTTCCTGAAGAAAATTGTTTTCTGGCTTTCTGTTTTCTGATAGAATGAAACTTTTATCTTAAAAGGTTTGAAAATCCTTTCACGTTTTCTTTCTTTTGCATATATTGACCCCCACCCAGAAGGAGAGAGTTGAAAGCAATAACACCACATCCTTTCTTCTTTCATCTGATCAAAGTCCATACCAGCAGAAAAAGAGAAAAAAGATTTGCTGGATCACAAGCCCCTCCCCATAAAAAGAAGAAATATAGTCCCAAGAAATAAACATTAGCTCTTTCTATCTGACCAATTTTTAGCATTCAGAAATTTATTTGAAACAATAACTTGATGATGTGGATGAAAACCAAACCTCCTAAAGTAACCCTGAGATTATGACTTTCCAGAATGGCTAATGTAGGTATTTGCCTGATGCCTTTGAACTCCAGTTCAATAAAAACAAGCTGAGTTGATTTTTTTAAATCTCAGGCTTCATGGAGACCAAAGGTTCAAATGTGTTTACTGTATATATTTAATACAGTATTTAACAAGCTAAAAATACGGTTCCTTCTTGGGAAATAAACCATCAATAAGTCATATAAAATCTTTTTGAAGTCCAAAACATGCAGTGCTTCTGATCACATAAGAGGAAGTGCCCTTTTTTCCTTTCCTTTTCTTTTTTTTAACTGTCCCATGAAGTTTTCTGGTAGAATAAACCTGTTTCTTGTTACTCCTCCCCCCATTATTTGAAGGGTGTTTCCCTGTTCCCCCTCCCCCTTCCACCCCTTGCTTTTTCCCTCTTTCTGAAACAGATTACTTACTGTTTTATACGTTAAGACCTGCAAGCCTGGTGGCATGTGTGGATTGGCAAGTGTTGATGGACCCTATGGCTTATTTGGTGTTTCAACATCCCTTACTTAAAAATAATTTCTTTCAATACTATTCAGTTTGATGGACATTTTATTAAGTGCCAGGCACTGTACTAAGCCCTGGGTATATAAACAGACATAAAGCAGCATCTTAAGGAACTTATCTTCTTCTGGTGAGATAAAAGACAACTAGTTGGCACAGAGGTTACAGTGATAAAATTGTCAGGAAAATCTGAAAATTCAAATGTGACCTCAGATACTTCCTAACTATATGACCCTGGGAAAGTCACTTAACTTCTCAGCTCCCATTTCCTCAACCATAAAAAGAAGGTAAGAGTAGCACCTATCTTCCTGGGTTGTTGTAAGCATCAAATGAGACAGAATATGGAAAGAACTTTGCAAATCTAAAAATGCTGTATGAATGTTAACTGTAAAACACATACACAGATAAGTATATCCAGATACCCATAAAGCTATATAAAGTCAGGAGTAAGAGCACTAATAAAACAGGCAAGGGAGCAGGGTTAATATCAGCAAAATGACTCACGGAAGAGGTGGCACCCAAGCTGTACATTGAAGGAATCCAGGGATTCTAAAATGTGAGGAATGAGGGCATTCCAGACATGGGGGACTCACTTCCTAGGCAAAAACAAGGAACCTCTAGAGGAGACATTAGAGTAATAATTTGAGAGCTAAAATGTAAATTGTAAAAACAACTACCTTAAAATTCAGTATCAGAGTGGATACTGAGGAACAAGTTGGTTGCCCAGGGTGTTTAAAAACTTTTAGAGACATCAAAGATAGTAGTGATGCAAATATATTTTTGACAATGAGGAGCAATGGACATGCTGGTAATCCCTGCTGCCTCTGATGCTGAGTCTGGCAGATCTTTTGAGCTCAGGAGTTCTGAACTGTAGTGGGCTGAGTTCAGTGTGTTCACACTAGGTATGGTTTCAGTGTGTTGAGCATCAGAGAATTGGGAAACCAACCCAGGTCTCAAACAGAATAAGAAAAAGCTCCTGAGCTTATGAAAGGTGGGATCTTTCTGAGAGTTACCCCACTGGGAAACCCAGTCTTGGATAAAACAATACAAAACAAACAAACAAACAAAACCAACCCCAGCCAAGCAATATAAAACAAAATAATGAGGATGACCTTTGGGATTCCTGGGGTTGAAGGCACTGTAAGGTTAAGTACTAAAATTTCCTACCTAATAAGTTTAAATTCTATAATAAAACTGATGTGGGTAGTCAGAAAGCATATACAGACCACTGAAATATTAAATAATTGTATTATATTTTTAGAATGACATATAAACTTCATGTACAAATGTAATTTTAAAATGTTCACTGAATTCCCAGAGAAGGAACGCTTTCTGGATACTTTCAAACACAATTGATGTTCCTCTTGTTTAGATTCAATTTGTCAGTGTTTCTAAGACTTGACTGGTGAACTTTAGTTAAAATGATTGGCACTCACTCCCTTTCATGTTAGCCTTATAGTTTAAAAAATTATGAAAACAGAAAGCTGTAGGATTCTATTTTAAAGCAACTACTAAAAGTAGTTAGTATTTCCTCCCATAGACTCTGATCATTGTTGAAACACTGCACAATTGCATTTTTTGTATGTATGCTCACTATGTATGCATAAGTGAGCCCATAAAGAGATGAAAAATAGATCATTTAAATGTTTAAGGGTAAAGATACTCCCAATGTTACTATGTTGGAAATTCAGGTCTGACTTCTTTATCATAGTTAGCTACCACTACCTATTTCCCCAGGATAAAAGGGTTATCTCTACTTAGGGAAAGGAAGGCCAAAAGAAAGTAGCAAGTTTTCAAATAGCCTACTTTTGTCAGAAGTGAACAAAAACTGTCATCATTTTAGGAGAGGGATAAAAGCTATTGTATTGTTTAGAGGTCCTGCACTTCAACCTATTTGTCATTTGAAGTCTACTACTGAGAGCAGGATGACACTTGTTTTGTTTTGATCATTTTTGTTTTCATCTCCTAATCTTGCCTGGACTGGAAGAGCACTGGACCTGCATGGCCCTATCTGTATGCAAGCTTTAACCTACCTTGTTTTTCTGACTTTGGTTGGTTCCATCTTCCTTGGGCAGCTTGATTGTCCTATGCTCTCAGAACTCATCATATTTTTCCCAGATGATACAAATCCTTAGCTTTTGCCCTATCACAATTCAAGCTTCACTGATCTCTGACTCCCTAGTAGCAAGAACTTCAGGCATTCTGTACCACATGGGAAGCACTTGGACTCACATTTTCTTCTTACTACCACCTCTCTAAGGGTTTTATGTTAAAGTATTATGCTAAAGTAAGGCATGCTCTTCACATTCCTAAATATTGACCTATACTGGAAATAAAAAAAAACAGGATAGATATTTTCTTGGGCTAATTCATCTCATCCCCATCTCCCACCATGAGATGGAGGAGAGTTGGTTGATCATTTATCCATTCAGCAAACATTTATTAGGCATCTACTGTGTACAAAGCATTGTGTTAACTTCCCTCTTCCCTAAGGATTCATTGGGAACATAGGCAAAACCAAAAGGTCTCTTGTCCTGAAGGAGCTTACTCCTTATTGTCAACTCATTTGTTTATACAATTTGGTTTAGTTATACCCAGGTGGTGTCATGACTTGCATATATAATTAGGTTATTGTTATTGTTCAGTTGTTCAGTCATAACATCAGGCTTTTTATGACACCATGGACTATGGCACAACAGGCCCTCCTGTACTCTACTATCTCTCAAAGTCTTTCAAGTTCATATTTATTTCTTCATGACACTATCCATCTCATCCTCTTCCATCCCCTTTTACCTTTTGTCTTCAATCTTGCCCAACATTGAGAACTTTTCCAGAGAGTTCTATCTTTTCATTATGTGGTCACATTATTTAAGCTTCAGCTTCAGTATTTGATCTTCTAGTGAATAAATTGCTGGAATTAATTTTTTGGACTATTGAGAGATTTGATCTCCTTGCTGTCCAAGAGGCTCTTTAAAGTCTTCTCCAGCACCATCATTTAAAAAGTGTCCATTCTGTGGTGCTTAGCTTTCCTTATAGTCCAACTCTCACAGCCATACATTGCTACTGGAAAGAGCATAGCTTTGAGTATATGGACCTTTGTTGGCAAGGTGGTAACTCTGCTTTTTAGTATGCTCTCCAGATTTGACATATCTTTCCTTCCAAGGAGCAAGTGCCTTTTAATTTCATGGCTGTAGTCACCATTAGCCATAGTCTTTGAGCTCAAGAATATAAAATCTGACACTGCTTTCATTTTTGCCTCTCTCAATTTGCCAGGAATTAAAAGGATCATTGCCAAGATCTTAGGTTTGTTTTTTTAAATGTTAAGCTTCAAGTCAGCTTTAACAGTCTCCTCTTTCACTCTCATCAAGAGCCTTCTTCACTCCTCTTCACTTTCTGCCATCAGAGTGGCATCATTTACATATCTGAGATTGTTGACGTTTCTCCTGGCAACCTTAATTCTGGCTTTTTATTCATCCATTTATTCATCCATTCATTCATGGCATTTCTCATGATGCACCTCCATATAAGTTAAATAAATAAGGTGACAATATATTACTTTGTGATACTCCTTATCTGATCTTGACCCAGTTATTCCATGTTTAGTTCTAATGGTTGCTTCTTGACTCACATACACGTTCCACAGGAGACAAGTAAGATGATCTGATACTTCAATCATTTTGAAGGCTTTTCACATATTGTTGTAATCCACACAGCCAAAAGCTTTAGTGTAGTCAATGAAGCAGAAGTAGATTTTTTTTTTCTGGAACCCTCTTGTTTGCTCTGTAATCCAGCAAGTGTTGGAAATTTGTTCTCTAGATCCTCTAATTCTTCAAAAACATGCTTGCTTTTTGGTTGTGTTTGGTTCACATATTGCTAAGCCTACCTTGCAGAATCTTAAGCATAACCTTGCTGGTGTGTGAAATGAGTGTAGCTGTTTGACAGTCTGAACATTCCTTGGCATTTCTCTTCTTTAGGATTGGGAGTAAATTGATCTTTTCCAATCCAGTGGCTACTGTTGTGTTTTCCCAATCTGCTAGTTTATTGAGTGCAGCCCTTTAACAGCATCATCTTTTAGGATTTTAAATACCATGGCTAGAATTCTATCAGTAGCCTTATTGTTAGAATACTTCCTAAGACCCACTTGACTTCATTCTCCAGGATGTCTGGCTCTTGATCAGAGCCCACACCATAGTGGTTATTGGTGATGTTAAGATCTTTTTTGAATACTTCTTTTGTGTATTCTTGCCACCTCTTCCTAGTCTCTTCTGCTTCTGTTAAGTCCCTCCTATTCCTCCCCCCCATTTATTTTTAGTTTTCAATATTCATTTCCACAAGATTTTGAGTTATAAATTTTCTCCCCATCTCTCCCCTACCACCTACCCCAAGATGGCAAGGAGCTTCCTCCAATCTTCCCTCTCTTATATACCTCCTCCATCCTTCCCCTTATCCAGTTCCTCCTTACTTTCCTGTAGAGCAAGATAGATTTCATACCTTACTGCCCGTGTATCTTATTTCCAGGTTGCATATAAAAACAATTTTTTGACATTTGTTTTTAAAACTTAGAGTTCCAGATTCTCTCCCTTCTTCTCTCCTCACCCACCTTCACAGGGAAGACAAGCAATCAAATAAAGGTTATACATGTGTAGTTATGCAAAACATTTCCATAGTAGTCATATCATGAAAGACTAACTGTATTTCCCTCCATCTTGTCATACCCTCCTACCCCCATTTATTTTATTGCCTCCTTTGATCCTGTCCCTTCTCAAAAGTGTTTGCTTCTGAGTACCCTCTCTCTCAATTGGCCCTTCCTTCTATTATCCCCCGCTCTTATCTCTTTCCCTCCTACTTTCTTGTAGGGAAAGATACCCAATTGAGTGTGTATGTTATTCCCTCCTTAAGCCAAGTCCAATGAGAGTAAGGTTAGCTCACTCCCTTTCACCTCCCTGTTCTTCCCCTCCATTGTAACAGCTTTCTCTTGCCTCTTTTATGTGAGATAATCAACCCTATTCTCTATTTCATTGAATATTCATATTTTCCCTGAAGTATTATACTCAGTTTTGCTAAACAGATTATTCTTGGTTTTAATCCTAGCTCCCTTGATCTACAGAATATCATATACTAAGCCATTCAATCCTTTAATGTAGAAGATCTTGTGTTATCCTGATTGTGTTTCCACAATACTCAAATTGTTTCTTCCTGACTGCTTGTAATATTTTCTTCTTGACCTGGGAACTCTGGAATGTGACTATAACATTTTTTAGAGTTTTCTTTCTGGGATCTTTTTCAAGAGGTGATTGGTGAATTCTTTCAATTTCTATTTTACCCCCTGGTTCTAGAATATCAGCGCAGTTTTCCTTGATAATTTCTTGAAAGACAATGTCTAGGCTCTTTTTTTGATCATGGCTTTCAGGGAGTCAAATAATTTTAAAATTAACTCTCCTGGATCTATTTTCCAGGTCAGTGGTTTTTCCAATGAGATATTTCACATTGTCTTCTATTTTTTTCATTCTTTTGTATCTGTTTTATAATACCCTAATTTCTCATAAAGTTGTTAGCTTCGACCTAATTTGGAAGGAATTATTTTTTTTCAGTGAACTTTTGAATTTCCTTTTCTATCTGGCCAATTCTACTTTTTAAGGAATTCTTCTCCACATTGGCTTTTTGGATGTCTTTTGCCATTTGAGTTATTCTTTTTTTTTTTAATTTTTGTAGGGCAGTTGCAGTTAAGTGACTTGCTCAAGGTCACAAGGCTAGTTTTTGTGTTGTGTCTGAGGCCAGATTTGAACTAAGGTCCTCCTGACTCCAGGGCCAGTGCTCTATTCACTGTACCACCTAGCTGCCCCTAGTTATTCTATTTTTTAAGGTATTATTTTCTTCAGTATTTTTTTTTGGTCCATTAGCAAGCTATTGACTTGATTTTTCAAGATTTTCTTGCATCACTCTCATCTCTCTTCCCAATTTTTCTCTACTTCTCTTACTTGATTTTCAGAATCCTTCTTGAGCTCCTCCATGGTCTGCAATGAATACATATTTTTCTTGGGAACTTTTGAAGCAGGAGTTGACTTTGTTTTCTTCTTTTGGTTCTATGTTTTGATCATCTTTGTCACCAAAGAACAATTCTATAGTCTGATTGCTCTTCATCTGCTTGCTCATCTTGCCAGCTTGACTTTTGAGCTCTTTGCCATGGGAAAACTCTGCTTCCAGACTGAAGAGTACCGTGTCCCAAATTTCTGGGGTTTTGCTCAGCTATTGAGGGAGCTAACATATTCAGAGCCATGCTTCCTTTCAGTGTTGACCTAGCAGCTTCTTTAGTCCTGAAGCTACTTGTAGTTGTTCTCCATTTTCCCCCTAGTAGTATATTAGACATTTTCCAGCCTGCATAGCTTATCTTCCAATACCATCTCTTATCATCTTACTTTCCATGCGGTTTTCTTGGCAAAGACATTGGAGTGGTTTGCCATTTCCTCCTGCAGTGGATCAGTGTTTGTCAGCCCTCTCCACTATAACTTGTCTCTCTTGGGTAACCCTGAAGGGCGTAAATCATGATTCCATTGAACTACGCAAACCCTTCTGCCATGATAAGGCAGTTATCCCGGGGAGATATATAATTATGGTTCAGTTTTGTGTAACAATCTCATTCTTGTTATCCCACGACAAGATGAGAACAATGAATAATTGCAGATGACATTTAGGTGATGCTCCAACGCTTACAGAGTACTTTACCTACATGATCCAGTGCCTTTGCACAATGTCTGGCACAGGTTAAGTGCTTAATAAATGCTAGTTGACTGCCTAACTACTGATCTCATTTGTTTCTCACAAAAGACTTGTGAGGTAGGTACTATAAGTATTATGATTTCCATCTTACTTTTAAAGAAACTGGGGTTCAAGGAGATTAGGTGATGAGCCCAGGGTGACATAGTTAGAAATTATCAGAGGAAGGATAAAAGCCAAATCATTCTGAGTTCTGGCCTAGCTTTCTCACCATTATACCACACTGCTTCTCAAATTAGCTATTATGCATTTTTTTGTACTTCAAAAGCTCCATGTCTTCATTTATATGACACACATTGTCACTGCTCCCCCAATCTCCCCTTTCCCCGCCAGGCTTTAATAGAATCATAGGATTTGGAGCTAGAAGGGACCTGAGAGACAATTTTATCCTACCCATTTATTTTTCAGATAAGGAAACTGGGAAAAAGAGAGGGACTTGTTCAAGATCACACAGATAGCAATTGTCAGAGCAGTCATTTAACTGTGAGCCTTTTGATTCTAAACAATGATGTCTTATCATGCTGTTCCACTGATGGTCTTTGTGAAATGCAACATAGAGATAAAGGAAAATTCATTACTAGCTGGAGAGGTGAGGGGCCTCTGCAAACTTATATATGACTGTATCTCAGTTCTCATCTTCTGGTCCAAAACTCTCTAGGTGGTAGGACCTTCCAGAGTTCATGCTGTCTAGGCATGATTTGGACTATGGCATGATCACTGAAATCTACCTGTTGGAATAGCATTGGAGGCAATCCACCATTTCAACTTGTTCTGTTTTTATTTTTAAAACCATGAAGGAAAGCTGTACTGAGACTGGTTTTGGAGAAAGTACAGAAATTTTATAGCAAATGTGAAAAGGAAGAGAACACAGGACTTAATTAATGACTTCTGATTGTTTTATTTTCCATTGATGAGAAGACTTTCTCCTGATATCAGGATTTGACCATTGGCCATTTTGGCCTTGAAAAAAGCAAGAACAGTGATGATCTGTTCAAGTCAATTAGTGAAGTGCTCATATCACATAGTCAATCAATTAAGAATACAGTTAACCAGGCCTTTTTGGAAGTGTCTCACCAGTAAATTTTTTCTTTGTGCCTCATAAGAACAATTTTGCTGCTTCTACCTTTATTTATCTCTGTAGAGATTAGACTGCAGCTTAAAAAACATCCAAAGCTGTGGCAGGAAGTGTCCAGTGAGTCTTAGATATAAAGATATTTTCCCTCATTTGACCACTTTCTTTTCCTAAGTGTATTAATTTTATATGAGTAGAAGTATTACACTTTAAGGTAATTAAAGTTTTCTATCTTATCTTTTCTCTTGCCTCTATCTCTTGTTTGGTTAAGAATATATTTCTTTCCTATTACTGGGAGGTGCAAATCATTTGCTTTTCCTTTCATTTTTATGTATGGTTTTTAATATAAAAATTGCATATCCATTTATAATTTATTGTGGAATATATTATAAAGTGCTGATTTAAGTCTCATTTCTGTCAGATGACTGTCCAGTTTTCCCAGAGGGTTTTGTTAAATAAGGCATTTTTTCCAGGTAATTTATGTTTTCCACTTTATCAAAAACTTGGTATTTGAGTGCCCTTGTTTCTGGTATCTCCCTTGTGTACTCTGTTCTATTTATCTCTCTCAGTCTTTTTAACCAATACCAGAGAGTGTGGACGATTGCTGCTTTATAATATAGTCTCAGGTCTGGAAGAACTATTCTTCCTTCATCTCTGCTTGTTTTCATCATTTCCCTTGGGATTATATTTCTTTTGTGTTTCCAAATGAATTTTGTCATTATTTTATCAATTTTATAAAGTATCCCCTTGACAATTTGATTGGCATAGCATAGAAAATATAATTTAAATTTGGTAGCATAATCATTTTTATATTATATTGTCATGGCCTAACCACAAACACTGAATATTGTTCTAACTATTTTAGTTGTTCTTTATTTCTTCCAGGAATATTTTAAAATCAAGCCTCTATATTTCTTTTTTGTGCTTTTGGAGGTCAAGGATTTTTTTTTAGTTGTTTGGAATGAGATTCACTCATATTTATTTGGAAAGTTTCTAGTGTATATACCCACTGCATATGATGCTTGCTTTTGGCTTACATGCTTAAGAATAGCTCTCTCTACATCTTTACTTTTGTAAGACTTTTTAGCATAATATAGTGCTGTGCTTTGTGAAAGGATTTTTCTGTATCTTTTGAGATAATTATGTAATTTTTTAATATTTTGGATTTTAATATGATTATGTAGATTGTTTTGTTCATGTTGAACCATTCTTACATTCCTGGTATAAATCTCACTTGCTAAGAATGAAAGATTTCTTGGACAAATCACTGTAGACTGTCTGACAGGATTTCATTTAAAATTTTTGAGTAAATACTCATTAATGATTGGAACATAGTTTTTTTTCCCCTCTGTTTTATTTTTCCCTGGTTTCAGTATTAGTATTATAGTTATCTTATGAAAGGATTCTCAATGGATGTTTTCTTTCTCAGATTTTGAGAATATTGTGAACTATGGGCACTAATTTTCTTTAAAAGTTTAATTGAATTATTGTAAATCTATCAAGAGCAAGAGTTTTAAATTTGGTCATTTTTTTTAAACCACCAGGTGTATTTCCTGTTCTGAGACTGGGTTAAGTTCCTTATCTGGCCTTATGATAGTTTGAGCCTTTTTTTTTTAATTTTGAAGATATTCCTCTATTTCTTTTGTGTTCTCAGTTTTGTTTACTTTAGCTGTAAATACCATATTCTGATCGCTTTTTAAATTTCTTCTGGTTTTCTTGAGATTTCACTTGTTTATTTTCCATGTTATTGATTTAATTTTCTACCCTTTTCTTTTTAACCAGATTAGCTAAAGGTTTATCAATGTATTAGTCTTTTCAGCGATTTCCCCTAAAGGGTTGCTT
Organism: Pseudocheirus occidentalis; assembly: GCA_028646575.1. Taxonomy (NCBI): domain Eukaryota; kingdom Metazoa; phylum Chordata; class Mammalia; order Diprotodontia; family Pseudocheiridae; genus Pseudocheirus; species Pseudocheirus occidentalis. The sequence goes on along the minus strand of CM053593.1, from coordinate 281,648,732 downwards.
TAGCTACATCTCAGAAGGAATATTGATTCATCATTATCCTTTTCTTTTACATAATTATTCATTGTATATATTATTTGTTCTTTGACCAAATATTTAGGATTTCATTATAAAATCTTCATTGGGGTCTGTATCATTTGTCATGGTCTGTCAACCAATGACTATTTTTATTGCATTAGACTCCTTCCTTCTTTCCTTTCTTTCTTTCTAGAGCTCTGAGAGGTTAAATGACTTATCCAGAGTCATTCAGCCAGTATAGCCAGTATGTTAGGGATTAAACTAGAACACACATGTTCCTGGTTAAGAAATTATGCTCCCAGATAAAAAACCTTTTTTTTTTTTTTTGGTCGGGGTGGGAGCAGGCCCTCATTCAAGTCAATAGAAAACAGAGAGGCCACTTTTGGAGGTGTGATTAGGTATTAGAAACATTCTCTTTGAAGACTGTCCTTGTCAAAATCCGGGGAGCTCTGCACTCAGTCAAGTGGTTATTGTTAACCATTGTCTTTTCTCTCACTATAACAGTAACAATGCACTTTTGCTGTGCTCTCTAATTGAAGAGAGTGGTCAGTCACTGTGTAATGTAGTTAGTGAGGGTAAACCTGATGAGGGCCCCCATCTGATATCAAGATGGTTATCTATCACCATAGATAAAAGATAGGCTCTCAGTTTCTCAATCTGTGTGTATTTAAGTTCCTATACAAATAAACTGAAAATGGGCCCTAGATTTCTACAAATTAAGGTGACCTAGATTTCTGAGAAATGAAATTTAAAGTGTCTAATGGAAAGAATGTGAGACTGGTATCAGGCTGGGGTGCCAGTTCAGCTTCACAAATACTACATCTTTCTGTACTTTAGTTTCCACACTTGGAAAATGAGAAACATAATACTTTGCTCCCCATCTATGTCACAGCGCAATGATCAAAAGCTTCAGACTCATTAGTGGAAAGTCCTACATGAATAGGGAATGGTGTTCTTCTCATCACCTGTGTTATGCCAGTACCCACAGTTATTTGGTTCTAGGCTTAAATAGAAACAAACTTATGTAGCTACCTGTATGCCTGAATCCCTTTAGATTTTATCTCTGGGTGGAGTGAGTATGCCATTCATTTACAAAAAAAACAAACCAAACAAAAAAAGAAATCTTACTAACAGACCCCACTACTAACATTGTCCTTTTCCTCTTAAAGCATTTTTGTGGTAATCACCCATGAAAAATGAACATTGTCAACTAGGAAACCAGCAACTGGCAAGCAACTAGAGTTTTGCATTGTATTAGTTGGACTTTAAAAAACTCAAAGACAATCAACCCTCCTCCTTCCCCCCCCCCCCTTATTGTGGAAACTAGAAGCATTAATTTTAATGCGAAACTTCTTTTTCAACTACTCAGATGAACCATCACTCACATGAAACATCATGTCTGTTTCTCAGAAAATACTGTACAGATTGGGAAAATGGAAAGAAAGCTCATTTTGTGTGCTTCCCGACTGCTAGGCTCCATTAGTATTACTAAGTAACACTGTTTGTTGATGATTAGGTTCCCAGAGGAATGCAAAGTCAGGAGCAGATGAGCAATGGTTCAAGTCCAATTGGAATCTTTGACTCTAGCACATGTAGGTTTTTAAGAGATTCCCAAGGACTTGCACTCAACTAATTCTCCTTCCAGAGTAGGACCAAGAGAAGAAGGTTTCCACATTGCAAAGAGACAAGTATGTAATGTACTAATCTTTTGTGCCATCTCCAGCTGTAAACACTCCTGGCCCTGAGGAATACCACTCTTGTTGGACCCTAATGAATCATATTCTCTCTTTCTTGTCTGCAATGAATTGGGAAGTCAAATTCTAATTATGGGGCAGGTGGCTTTTTGGAACGAGAATATTTAATTATATTTTAATAGTTTATACTACCTCAGTCATTTAGTCTCTGAAATACTGATCAATTTATGATTTACCAGTAGCTTTTTGAGCCCATTCATTGAACAAACATGGAACAAATTTAAGATACTCCTATCTGGGGTTTACACTGGGAAGTTATAATGAAGAACTGAACATATTCATGTAATCCAGTTATCATTCTCTTTAATAGAGTAAAGCAATGCAAGACTCAATTTTGTCCCAAAGTCCCTTTCAGTCTAAATTGATTCTTCTATGATCATCCAATATATTTAATATCTTACTGCTCCAGGTCACCAATGGTGGTCAATGCTATTGGACCAATAGGAATCAAAGCACTTCCTTAAACAGGACAACTGAGGAAGAAATGAGATATGGATATCTGAGATGCTGCTATTGATTATATACAGAGTCAACAGACTGTTACCAGAGCATTGTTCTCTTTACTTTAACTTGCCTCAGAAATTCTTCATTCCAGTTCTAAAAAATACCACAAATTTTGCTGTTGATTTTTTTTAAAAAGAAATTAAAATTTTTGCTTCTTGTAATCATATTCAAACAATTCACACTCATTTATTTGAGGTTGGCTTATGTGAAATCAGATGAATAAATATGAAAGTGCAGGTATAATTTTGGTGGGATCGACTTTTTCCAATGTTTAGCCATTTTCCATCCCTGGCACTTCAAAGCTTTCAAAGAGAGAGAACTTCATAAAATGTCTCCTTTAATTTCCTTCATTCTGCATGTTCCTTGTGGTTAGGATCAAAGTTTTTGACAAACATGAAAGACCCCCCACTTAAACACGGAAACCTATATCATGAGTAAAAAGCTACTTAAATGGAAACATTCCTTTATTTTCCTCTGACTTTTTATATTTCCATTCTTGCTATCTATTACATATCCCAAAGACTACTTAAAAGTGGAATGAGTTAAAAAAGCTTTCTCCTTTAAAGTAGTATATTTCTTTAAAGCAAGGTCAAAATATCACCTTATAATATAGTTCAATCAAACATCTAGATGCAAAGGAAATTATATATGTACTATATGCAGATATAATTGTATATCTATGATATATCATATATTTTATACCTATATAAATATATATGTATGGTCACATGGATCTTTCTAAATATCCAGATGCTAAGAGTCATAAAGATTAAAGACCCAGTTGATTGAAAACTTTTTAGTTTTCATTAGGACAATTAATAAATCAGGACTAATTATATGCAGCCAGCACTGTGCTATGCACTGGTGATACAAGGACAAAAATGAAATAGTCTTTCCCATCCTAGAGTTTACATTCTATCACAAGGGACAACGTGCATATAAATAATTAATTTGTATGTGCAAATTAATTACAAGGTAATGAGGTATACTTTAACAATGAGGGGATGTGGGAGAGAAGGTCTAACATATAGAAAGTACTTGAAATAAGCTAGGAAGAAAATGGGGGATTCTATAAAGTGTGGAAGAAGTTGCAAAGAGGGACATTTAAGCTTAAGGTAAGGGAAAATGCTATGGCCATTAGAGCTGCCCAAAGTGGAATTGGCTGTCTGTGGAAGTAGCTAGATCCCCCTAACTGGAGGAAGCAAGTGCTGCACGATTGCTTCTCCAGAATGTTGTAATTAGGACTCTTTTAGGTTTGGGTCATTCTAAATGGCATCCTAATTTCCTTCCAATGCTGCAAATTGTTGAAATAAAAATTTAAAATAGAGCAATATTCTGACTAGCTGTTTGGTGAAGGAGTGAGGTAAGATCCCTCTGGCTATATCTAATTTCTATTCTTTTATAAGATCGTAGCAATGTAGACTTAGATTAAGTTATCTGGACCTGATTTCTGATTTTTTTTTCTGATGTTGATACCAAATTTTATACTATTTATCAAAAATGTGCAGAGTGAAAAATATACACAGATTGCAGCAATTTTTTGTAGCTTTAACCAAGAAGTACAAAAGAGGTATTTTTTGCCCTTTTGAATTTTATTGATTACCTTTAAGTATAATCAATATTAAAATGGATTTTGGGTACAGGAAAAGAAACTCATAAAGATATGTGAGTTATTGTGTTCTGCCTGCTGGGTGGTTAACAGACAAACATTTTGAAAAATCATGGAGTAGGACAAGAGTTTCATTAATTTCTATTGTCATAGCTTTTCCCTATTGCAAGAGCTAACAAGAATTTTACCAAATAATCTCTCCCAATCACTTCTCCTCCCACTGAGATATATGATTCATTAGGTTTCTTCTGACTTTAAATTCATTATTTTTTCCACAATACCATATTTCTGCTAATGATAAATTCATAGGTAAGTGTTCCATTCAATGCCAAAGATCCAGATGTTTGCTTCAGAAATGACTCAGAATATATGTATTATGTTAAAGCGTTATCTTCCAAAGTATAGTCTCATTGCCCATACTTTTTACTCTACAACAAAGGCATACCTGGATGTGATTACTAATGTACTAACTAGGTGTGTACATGCAAAACTTTTCAAAAACCTCATCTCACTTAAATATGCTATGGCAACCATCTGGATTGACCAAAAAGATTCTGTTGGAAACTGTTATGGAAATAATTTTGTTGTGGCAGATTTTGTTCTTGGGTCTTCTAGCACTTTGAATGTATTGAACTAGTAACTATGGCAGCTAGGTGGCATAGCCCTGGGCCTGAAATCAGGAAGATCTGAATTTAAATCTGATTTCAGACACTAGCTGTGTGACCCTAGGCAAGTTACTTAACCCTGTTTGCTTTAATTTCTTTATCTGTCAAATAAGCTGGAGAAGGAAATGGTAAACCACTCCAATATCTTTGCCAAGAAAACCCCAGATGGGGTCATGAAGATTTGGACATGACTGAAATGACTGAACAACAAAGCTAATGATGTCCAAGAAAGGCAATTAATAATAATAAATTGTCACTCTCTCACCCCAGGTAATTGACTCTTGTATTTGGATTCTAAACAAGATACCAGTGCCTCATCACTAAAATTGTGCTTCAGTTCTTCATTGCAATGCAACAATGACCCAAGCTTCTTACGTGTCTATACCAGTAGACCACATGTTCTGTAAAGTTCAACTAAGTTGGGAAAATTTAAATGTGGATCAGAAATAACATACATGCCCATTAATGGAAGATCAGTCAGTTTAGGTTCATAAGACTCATTACCTGAAAACTGGTCATTTTTAAATGATACATCAACTCACTGAATCATATGTCTAACACGGAGCTGTATTTTACATGGTTGGAGGGAAGAGCCACATGGATGAAATTAGTAATCCTTAAGGTACTAAAATAATCAGTTCCATTCACTTACTTGCTAATTTCAGAATCACAGAGAAGCAAACACACGTCAATGTGGTATAATTTAAGTTCTAACCCATGAAGCAAAGGAAAGAAGCAACATGTAAGTAAGTAGGCTTTAGCATCATTACTTATGATAAATTACAAGAAGAAGTAGCACGAGATATATTATTGAAGACATATATGACCAGAAAATAAGGTTGATCAGCAACATAAGCCAATAAGGGTTCCTAAATGGAGTAGTCCAACTAACTCATTGGTAGCCATGGAATATTAAAAGAACCAGAGGAAGGCTTCAAGAGTGTCAGACAAATAATCTGTAAAGAATATGTGGATACAGATACAAAACAGAATGAAAATACGTGAATGGCATCATCTGTACAAGTTGATTGTACAAGTTCAAAAAAGTATCCTCACGGATTAAACCATAGATCTTAGAAGCATCAATATAAGTTATGTGGGGAGGGGAGAGGCAGGATTGAAAAGTACCAGAGACAGATGACGTCAAATGTGTAAGCATCCCATTGGAATATTAGTTATTAAGGAATGCATATTGGAAGGGAGGAAAGTATCTCCATTTAGAGAGGGTGGCATAGGTAAAGGCATATTTTGAAAACAAAATAATTAAGAATTCAAGAATGAATTAGATAAGGGTGATGAAAAAGAGAAGTTATAGAGTTAATATTGAGAATCTCAGGAATTGAGACGATGATGGTATTTTTGATTTTGATTAGAAATCTGCTGTTTTGGAGGAGAAGATGATGAGCTCAATTTTTGACACATTAATTTTTAGATGTTTACAGAACAGTTAAGTGAAGACTTCCAGTAGAAAATTAGAAATACAGATATGGTCTTGCCTTGAACTATTCTCTTGTCTGTCCAGGCTAATCTCAAACTTGTCTCATAGAAAAATCTAAAAATCAAGTAGACTTTTAAACAAAATTCTAAAAAGCACTTGGGACCTCTAGAAGCAAAAAAGTCTTTCCTGTCTCTATCAAACCAGAACACCTAAGTTTCCCCTTCATATTTTGTGGCATTTGTATCCAGTGAAAAACCAAGGAAGAAATTTAGTCAGAACAAAAGATACTGTGATAAAGTAGAAAGAGCAACTTTAGAGTTAGAGGACCTGAGTTCAAATTTGATATGTCATGCTTATATGTGTGACCTTGACCAAGTCACCTGATCTTTTGGGATCCCAGTTTTCTCATCTCTAACTTAAGGGAGTAGAACTAGGCCTCTGACATCCCTTATAACTCTAGATCAAATTTATTTTCAGTATTCAAATTTAATTTCAATATAAAGTATTTGTTCCAGTGTTTCTTAGGCAAATTGAACAAAGGTATTCAGACTTAAAAAGGATTTCTTTTAGGAAAAAACATTTAATTTAAAGCATTGGTAATCCTACTGCTAATCTTTTTTCTTTATTATTATTTCTGCATATAGTCTTTGATTTTGTGCCAAATAATTTCTATTTTTGCTGCACTAAGAAGCTGCCTGAAAGACGATGATATTGTCCATGCCCTGGATTGTGATCCATCCAGACATTATCCTGGCGGCATTCATACAAATAAGTCAGCAAGTGGCTCACCCTTCCCCCCAACACGCACCGTGGAAGCTAGTGTTTGGCAGCTTTCAATTAGTGATTGTAGCCTGGGGATTGAAGTACTCAGGACATGGGCTGTGATTCTTTCTATTTTTAAAGCTATTTGTAAATTAGAATCAGAGGCATTTGCAAGAGTTGATGAGAGCATTGTAGTATTGTTTCAAGTAAGGTGGGAGCCTCTTAATTCTTTGGCAATGCAGATAAACAAACTTTGCTTGGATTTCAGCAAGTGGTTTAAGTTTCACCCAGTTCTTGTAGCTTTGGACTGAGTATCATGTATATTCTATGACTAGAAGAATTAAGGTGCTAAACTGTGAGAGGAGGTAAGAGGTAGAACCTTACCAGTTGACTCTATATGATGTGCCAGGATTCTGAATGAACCTAGTAATTTTTGTTTGAAGTTCATAGATCCTTTGTTCTTAAAGTTGGTATATTTCAAGTCCTGGGTTCAGATCACAGCTTTGCTACTGACTGACCATGTAAGATCTTGGATCATTCAATTTATTTCAATAAACTTCAAGTATCCATGTTGTGTAAGGCATTATGCTACTGGCATAAAGAGCAAGTAGGTGGTACAGTGGATAGAGTGCGAGGCCTGGAGTTAAGAAGACTCATGTTCCTGAGTTCCAATCCAGCAAGTCACTTAATTTTTTTGCCTTAGTTTCCTTATCTGTAAAATAAGCTAGAGAAGGAAATGACAAACCACTCTAGTATCTCTGCAAAGAAAACCCCAAATGAGGTCACAAAGAGTCAGGCATGACTGAAATGACTCAACAACATTGTTCTATGAGCTTAGGGAATGCAGAGAAAAAAAAACCCAAAACAATACCCCTCTAAAAAAGAGCTTACATTCTATTGGGGAGGGGAGAAGAGGACCACATCATATATACACGGGTAAGTAAACAATATCCAAAATTATATCCCAAGTAATTTCAATAGGGAGAGACTATTACTAACTTCGGGGATCAGGAGAGGCCTCCCATTCACTTTTCTGGTCATCAGTTATTTCATGTGTAGGTAGAATGAGGGGGCTGGGATAGATGATTTCTGAGGTATTTATCTAAATTAGGATCCTGTTTCCAAATGTTTGTCCTCAAATGCTTCCACCTTATCCAAATAGAAAGGAATCAAGAACAAGGATGGTCAGTTAGGAGACTTTATGCATTTATATTGGAAAGAATTCTGATTTAGCATCAGAAGGTATAGCTTTAAGCCCTGGTTTTGTCACACTCCTACACATGCTATGTAACCTTGGGCAAGTCATTTAACTCCTCTAGGTTTCTTTTTCTTTAGAAAAAATGGACCTAGTAATACTTATTCTTCCTATTTCACAGGGTTGGTGTAAAGTTCAAATGAGAAGAAAAGAATTAAGTAATTAATATTCAACACCCTTAAATGATATAAATAATTATTATATAATATCAAATAATAACACACTCTTTAACAATTTTATTCTACTGCTAATGAAAACTCCTCTAAAATACCTGAAAGAAATACCTTACGACTCTGGTAGACATGGGCCCTGGGAAGGGTATAAGGTGGTAGCTACCCACACTCTTCTGTATAGCTTTGCTCTCTGCTTCATTTCTTTGTCATTTGGCAGAACTATACTTAGAATCAATTTGGATAAAAAGACACTGTGGAATAGTAAGTGAAGTTTTATATTATTCAGATACTCTTCAAGCTAATCATTCCAGAATGGAAAATTCACTCTACGGAGTCAAAGACAAGCCAATAAGCAAATGATTTATTTTTTAAGTGGGAAGAAAAACTAAAGTTGTCTTTTATCTTAGAAACCTGGATCGTCCTACCTAAAAATAAATTGCTGTACTTTGTGGAAAATTACAGTCATGGAACTTTAGAGCTGGAAGGGACCTTGAAGAATATTTGGGTAGTTGATGGGTGTTGGTTTCTATGGTGCTTTGTAAATGACTGTATTTGCAAAGAAATTCTAATATCTTTTGTGCCTTTAATGATATGAACAAAATATGAAGTAGCATGAAAGACAGGAATAGTTTTAAGAATGAATTACCAGTGAGCTAAGGAAAAGCTCTGATGTCCCTTTGATTTATGAACAAGTAGCCCCTGAAAGCAAGTACCCAATTAAGTAAGTCATCAGAAGATGTACCCCTTGGACCTTGCTAAATATATCTTACTGAAGTTATCCTGTATAAATAAGAGCCAGGGTGAAGAGATCTGGCTGGGCTTTGAAAATCACAAAGCCAAAGCACATTTTGTTCCTTTGGTAGTTCTAAAGAGGGTTGAGCTGTGGTTTTGAAAATGAAGCAACTTTTGACTCTGCTGTTCTGTAGCTGAAGTACATAGAAACTCTTGAAGTTAGACCAAGTACTGTAGATTTCATCTCCTGACTTGCTTGTTAATCTGCTCAAAGGATATAAACAGTGGGGATGGAAATTCTTTTAACAACTAATGAGGCCAGGTCTTTATGCTTGGAAATTTCGTGTATTTTTCATAGAATTGCCACAGATCAGAGGCTTATCTGTCACCAGTATGACAACTGCAGATATCATGATTTGAAGTAATTGATAAAAAAGATGACTCCTAGAACTCTTCTCTTAATTTTGTTTGTTTATAAACAGCTTTCATTTTTTATTTCATAAAATCAAAAATGATACAGTTCCTTTGCCCACTTACATTGGTATGTCAGTTGTATGAGGTAGAATTCCAAATAGCCAAATGCCAGAGGCCATTCTTGAGAGATTATCCCTTTGTATAAACTGCTCAACTCACCTATCATGTGCAGGTCTGGGAAATGTTAGCAAGAAAGCCTTTTTTCACCAGCCAAAGTTACTTTGCCTGGGAAAAAGCTGAGTGGAGATGATAATGACAGTGACTATGGGGACAACAATACAACAACAACAACAACAACAACAACAACAACAACAACAACATACCATCACAGGAAACTATAAGTGTTTCTCTTTTCCTATAAGAATGAACATCTTGTTACAAAATGATCAACTATTATAACCAACTAATTCCTGATTACTTATTCAACGTTGTTTATTCAACTAGCTGGTGTGTGTGTGTGTGTGTGTGTGTGTGTGTGTGTGATATCAAATTATAGACCTGGAAAACTTGTAAAAAGGTTCTCTCGTTTAGTGGAGTCGAACTCACATAGAAATAGGGGCCACTAATCCTTACATAAGGATTCCAGTGGGCACTTATTGACTTAGTTTTAAAATGAAATGTCTGCATTTTATTTTGTTAAATATTTCCAAATTACAGTTTAATCTGGTTCAGGCTCACTTGAGAGGGTTGCAGGCCCTTTATTTAACAACTCTGCTCTAGTCTGTCCCCTCGCATTGAGGCATTTTGTTGTGTTTCAGTCATGTCCAATTCTTCCTGACCCTATTTGGGAGCTCTATGCACTGCACCACCTAGATGCCCTAGTTAGAGGCTCTCCTAGGATTCAAATCCCAAATCTGCTCTTTACTACATTTTAACAACCTATTTATTTGGACCTTAGTTTACCAAAATGTAACATAAAAAGTTTGGACTACATTAGGGGTACTTAACCTTTGTGTGTGTGTGACAGAGCTCTTCAGTTGTCTGGGGAAATTTATGGTCTCCACAGGATAATGTTTCAAAAGAATTGAAAAAAAATGCTAAATATCATTTGAAGCTTAGTGAAAATAAAGATGCAACTTCATTTCCCAGTTAGCTTAGTTTCTAAACACTTTCTTCATACCACCAATGGGATTCTCATTTAATAGGCAGGGAATTCTCATTTTATTGATGAATATGTCACTCAAAAAAAGGTTTTAAATTCTTACAAACATTGACATTGAGACAGATGACAGGCCAGGATGAATACATAACCAAGTCATAGAAACTTTCTCTTTTCTTTCTGACAAGAATTCTTGATCCTAGGTTTCTGCTCCTACCCTCAAGAAAACAAGAGAAAGACAGAAACAGAGAGAAAGACAGAAACAGAGAGAAAGACAGAGAGAGAGAGAGAGAGAGTGAGAGAGAGAGAGAGAAAGAGAGAGAGATTCTTATTCACTGTTTGTTGGTTTATTTCTTCTCCAAATACCACCTTTTAAAAAAAATCACACATTCCTAGAATAGTCTTTGCTGCAAATCAAGGTACCAGACATTGATCCTAACAATTTTTTCCCTTGTTTTTTGGCAAGAACCAGCAAATTGTGTAAATAAGAGTACCTGATGAAATATTGGGTATGTAGGTGGTTTCAGTGGTTTTCATGTGTCCCATTATTGTTCGCTTACATTTTTAAGCATACCCCAAGTTGACCTGTTAATCACTTTTGACTGACTTAGAAGGTCAGATTATGCATTCCAAAATATAAGAGGGAACTGACTGGGGAAGTTCTGAACAATTCTCTTTTCTGCAACATCGACATTCTCAGTATTAGATAGTTGCCCAAGTATACTGGAAGAAAGTAAGTATGGTTATATTTAATCCAAATTAAGTTGCTGAAAATATTATTTTCCAGTTGATTAGCTATAGGACTCTTGGCCCATGCTTTAGAGGATATACTACCCTTTTATTTAGGGTCTCCAAAAATGCTATGGAAAAAGATTTGTATGCTTTGGCTTCTCTTTGTTTATATCGTTATATTCAACAAAATATGTAGCTCTCATTTGGCAGTGGAGGGGAAAACGTAATGGGAGTTCAGACCAGTCTTTGTTTTTTTGAAGAATTCTACTTGGTATATTGAAAATAAATTCAAAGCTGTTTTTTTTCCCCTGCCACAATACTCTATGGATATACAATATAAACCAAAATACCTTATAGAATGACTACCAAAATAAAAGGCTTAGTTCAAACACCAAATTCTAAAAAGCAGATTCCTTAAGCATGACCTACTCTTGACTATGGACATTTCCATATGATAAATAAATATGATTTATATGAGGCCAAAATGCATATGGAAAACCTCAAGGGAAACACTTCAAAACCTGCTCTTCCTTTCACTCCAGTAATGTACCAGGGCCTCATCTTATACAATATACAAAGAATTTCCACGTCATGTTTATTCTCATGTGAAAAACTGAACCTGGCAAATCTAGCATGTACGTGGCCCAGTAAAGACCTTGCTGGTGAGTTCATGGACACCGGCATACTAACTTTTATAAGGCTACCTTGAGTAGCTGGAGGAAAGTGGTTGCAGTGGATGAAGTATGGTTTGTAACTCAATGAAACCGTATTAATAGCTAATAGTTATTTTTTCATGTTAAGGATATAAATGGCCTAATATTGACCTTCGAGAGGCCTCAGGCATCAATGACAGAAAGAGTTAGGCTTTATTTGTTGTTTCCCTATCAGATGCTTTTATGAGTGCTCCTTTGGCTCACTAGATCAAGGTACTTACAATCTCATAAGCTTTGTATTCTAATTATGTTGCCAATATTTTCTCAGATTGTGTTCATACAACAGCCCAAATACTTTCACTTAATTTGGGTGATGAGGAAAACAGCTCAATCCATATGTCCACTTTTCTTTTGTTTGTTTTGTTTTTGAGTCTTGCGCTCTTAACTAGGGGCTGGAAACTGCTTGGTTAATTTCAATTTTAACAGTTCATTACATTTAAGAAACACCTACTTTGAGGAGGTATTAGTCAGGGTGAAAAAAGAAAGGACACGGCTCACGAACTTCAGATATGCCCTAGTACACAGATATGCAGAGCCATTTCACAACGAATTTAAGAGTTGGAAGGCACCTCACAGCCCATGTAATGCGGCCATAACTGAAAAAGAGTCCTCCCTATAATAAATTCAATAGACAGCCAGCCATATGATTATTACTTAAAGGTTCCAAGAAGGTGTAGCATATGCAATGTCCACATCCCAGTAAAACTGTCTTGGCAGATGGATTAAACCAGGTTGGAGGTAGCCAACAGGTCTTAAACCCTTCAGTGAGTTAGGGATATGCCTACCCAAAGCATATGAAGACTTCTTATGGTGGAATGGAATGATGAGAACAACTTGTTCCAATGGCCATGAAAGTGGCTGAAGCAGGTACTTTGGAGCACTTAGACCAGTGGTTCTCAACCTTCCTAATGCAGTGACCCATCCTTTAATAGTCGTATGTGGGCATGTCTGCATGTGGGTGGACCTGTCTGGAGACTTATAGAGGAGGTTCCTAAGACCATTGGAAATATGTGTTTTCCGATGGTCTTAAGAGACCCCTGGGGGCGGAGCCAAGATGGCGGCGTAGAAGCAGCAAAGCACCACAGCTCCCACACAAACACACTAAAAAACTCATAAAATGGGACGCTAAACAGATTTTCAAGCTCCAAAACTCTCCACAAGACAGAAAGCACTACAGGCAGCGCAGCAGGCAGGGCTCTTCACAGCAGTCTGGGACCCACGGCTGAAACCCAGGCCAGCTCAGGCCCTGGGGCATCGGGTGGGGAACCACGGCTACAGGAGAGCAGAGCGGCTGCACTGGAGGCAGAGTTACCACATTT
>CM053593.1:281618135-281634988 GCA_028646575.1 Pseudocheirus occidentalis | reverse complement strand
GGTGCTGACTTTTTCCCCTGAACTAGGTAAATGATATACATTTGATTGATTAAAGTAAGATTGTTAACCCATTTTGAGTTGCTTTCTTTTAGAAAAGCAGATCTAAGAACCTGTGCTAGCAGCCATCCTGGGTATGCTTGCTGATACACTTATCTGAAAATAATGAGAAACTAAAAGGATGGGAACAGCATAGTATTGTCTATTAGAAAGATACATTCATGCAGGAAAATTCAGAAAAATTGTGGGAGGAAACATGATTTAAAGCAGAAGTGTAGAAAATGTTGCCGTAGGCTACATGCAGCCCATGATATTCCTCAGTTCAAGCAAACAAGATTAAAATGCAACTGAGAATTTTTTAAATAAATAAGAATATAATATAAATGTATAATAATATTTGGTTTTCTAAGTCAATATGAGGCCCACAGGGATCATATTATGTATGGTTCAGTGCCCCCCCCCTTTCTTTTGACATAACTGGTATAGAGCATTTAAAGGAAGATGAAGAATTGTTGGCTAAAAGAGAGATGCTTGGAGAGCAGGATTTAAAACTGGTGAATGGCCAGATACAAAGAATAATCATTTATGCTTCAGTGTCAGCTTGGAAATTAGATTCTCCATGGACTGCTCCAGGGATCTGTCCTTGGTCCTATTCTACTTGACTTTTTTTTCTTAATCCAGTTATTAAAATAAAGACACAGATTCTATACTTATTAAATTTTCAGAGGTCATAAAGCAGGGCAAGATAGCTAACACAATGGATGACAGTCAGGATACTAAAAGATCTTGACAGTATGAACATTGGGAGACATAGAGTAGGATACATTTTAATATGGACACATGATAAGTTTTATTCTTGGGTTCAAAAAATCAGTTTCAACAGAACAAGATGATGGAAGTATATCGAGACAGTACTTTACGCGAAAAAAATATGAGGAAGTTCTAGTAGCTAGCAAGATCAACATGAGACAACAGCATGACCTTTCAGACCCAAACATTTAAGCAATCTTAGACTACATAAAGAAATATTTAGTGTTTGAGACTAAAGAAATGACTGATGCTGGTGACCTGCCCTGCTCAGAATACAACTTTAGCACTGGGACAGGTATCATGCTTTATGTAGCTAATGAATGAAAAGATGGAGAGTTGTCACTGGAGAAAAGCAATTGGGCTGCCATTGCCTTAACATTCCAAGGTTGTGGTTGCTTCCTGCCAGGCTGTACCTGGATCTTTTTTCCTTTGTATTCCTTTTGCCTTGACCCCCTCACTTCCCTTCTCCTTGGTGGCCCATCTACCATTTATACACTAAACAGATGCTCTAGCAGAATGTTTATTAGATTGACTCATTGAATAAGGCATGTTTTGCCTCCTAATTGGAATATAAAAAAGTCTAGAACAGGGGAAAATGATTCAGCGTACTAATTTTTTTCTGCCATGTTGCCTCTGCAGAAAGAGCTAAGTAGTATTTTATTTTAACTACAGATCCTTTCAGAATGCATTCTTTTAAAAAGTGTTGTAAGTGGATTTTATAGTCTATGAATACTAATTACATTTTGAGCATTGAACCTGTGACTTTAAACTAATTTACACTTGGCCCATAATGAGCACTGCTCAGTGTTCAATTTGAATATAATGTTTTGGCAAGACCAAAAATAAAATGGAGAAAGTCTCAAGAAAAATAGCAGGATGTCAAGGGGCTTGAGATCATGCGCTATGAGGATGAGCTGAAGGAACTGGAAATGTATAACCTGGATGAGAGAAGTCTCCATGGTGGAAGTGGGTGGAGGGAATAAAAGCATATACATATACATACATACATGTATGTATATATGTGTATACGTATACACATACATATACATACACACATACATATATACAATATTTTATTCCAGTTGTTCTCACCCAAAATTTTTCTGTTTCTAGAT
Organism: Pseudocheirus occidentalis; assembly: GCA_028646575.1. Lineage (NCBI taxonomy): Eukaryota > Metazoa > Chordata > Mammalia > Diprotodontia > Pseudocheiridae > Pseudocheirus > Pseudocheirus occidentalis. The sequence continues at coordinate 281,633,066 of CM053593.1, read as the reverse complement.
CTGTGATGTTTCTTCCATCCCTCAACTATTTACTATCTACCCAGTCACTACCTTAAATCATATCCTTATCATCTCTGATCTGAACTATTGCAATAGCCTCCCATCCTGATTCAAATTTCTTCACATTCCAATTCATCTTCCACATAGCAGTCAAAGTGTTCTTCACATGCTGGTCTGACCACATGCTTTCCCCTCCTCAATAATCTCCAGTGGCCCCTAGGTTAAAATTCAAATTCCTATGTGTGACATTTAAAGTTCTTCACAACCTGGTCCCAACCCACATTTCAAGCCTTATTATATATTATTCCCCTTCCAACCCACTCCAACTCAGTGAAACTGACCTTCTTACCCTTTCTTTTATCGGATGCTCTTGTCTATATTGTTTAGGCTAGCTCCCATGCTCATAATGCAAAAAAAAAAAAATGGATTTTATTACTTCCTTCAAAACTCAGATCAAGCATTATCTTCTTCCACATAAAGCCCTTCCCTCCAGTTCATCCTAGCTTCTTCTGCACCCCAGAACTACCTTGTATTTGTTTTGCATTTATTCTATTGACAATAATTTATCTTTTCTCACTTAAAAGAATGCAAACTCCTTGAGGGCAGAAAATGATTTTATTTTGTTTTTGTATCCCCAGAGCCTAGCATAGTGCCTGCTACAAAGTAGACATGGATTAAATTCCTGTCATTTACTCAAAACTGTCATGTGGAAAAGAGAGTTTAGATTTGTTCTGCTTAACTGCAGAGGTGAGAACTAGGAACAAAGGGTAGAAGTTATAAAGATTAAAATCTAATGATTTGAGTTAACCAGATGCAGAGGAATTGGCAAAGGAAGTAATGGGATTCCCTCCCTCAAATTCTTCAGTCAAAGGCTATAGAATGACTGTCAGATATTATATAGAAGGGATTCTTATTCAAGTAGCATTTGAATGAGATATCCTCTGAGATCCCTTCTGGCCACAAAATTCTAATTCTGTTATTCAAGATATCTTTATAACACATGCAGAAAAATCTAAATATATAAAATCCTTATTTTTAGGCTATAGGCTGCAACTGGACAGTCCACACATTGGGTTGGGCCATCAATACATAAGAGTTGCTGCAGATGAATAAAGAGTTGGTCCCTTAATTGAACAGGAGGAAGAGAACATTTGATTGTAATTGAGAAATTATGCAATACTTTCAATAATTAACCTGACAGAAAAAATGCATATTTTTAATTTTTTGCTTTTTTGGAGGAGCAATTGAGGTTAAGTGACTTGCCCAAGGTCACACAGCTTGTTAAGTGTTAAGTGTCTGAGGTCAGATTTGAACTCAGGTCCTCCTGACTCCTGGGCCAGTGCTCTATTCACTGCACCACCTAAGCTGCCCCAAATGCATGTTGTTGTTGTTTTTTCATGTTCTCCTGGTGATGAAAGATGGTTAAAAGTTTTTGGCATACCACAGTCTCTAAAGAAGCAAAGTTAAGATAACCCAATGAACAACACAGAGCAATAAAGTAGGTACAAGGACACTCCAGAATATTTTCAATGATGCAAACATGCAAGAAATTGAAATAACATTAAAGATGTGAGAAGAGGTGAGCCAGTTATATTGAGAGAGTGAAGTATATCATATGGACAGCCCATGACCTACACTGACTACACTCATAAAATGTAAACATAGTAACTGTAGAAAGGTCTCCAGGATGTTAGACAAATTACTTTTAGAGAGTATATGGGAGAAATTGATAAGAATCACACAGGATCATGGAGCCTGAATTCATTCTAAGACCAACCTGGGCCTAAAGAGCTGAGTGAGGCTTTTCTCCAGTTCTCTGGCTCACTAAAGCCCAGTCTCCCACACCCTGCCAACCCTGGAGTAGATCTACAGAGAAAATATCTAAAGTTTAGTTATAGCTGATGTTTAGTGTCTCTCTAAATAAGGGTTGGCAATGCTACTTCTAGAAGAGGTTCTCAAAACACTTCTGTTATGTAGTCCTGGCACTGTGTACTGAAGAACTGAGTCGAGCATATCCTGGGTGCCAAAGAAGAAGAGTACCTGTCACTTGGATCACCAATCTCCTTCCTCTTGTTAAGCTTGGTTAGGTGTGTCATGCACCCTTTAGAGTTCTTTCTGTATTCTGATCTTTTGGGTGACAGGAATCTCATGTTTCCCTCTTTCTGCTTTGCTCTTGCTTTTCAAAAGTTGTGCTTTCCCCCTTGTGAGGTAAAATTTGCCTGTAATAAAAGGTCTATTGCTTCTAGCAAAAACAAAAAATACTCGATGTACAAATTAGGTGCCAGGAATATTCTATTTATTTATTCCACTACTAAATAATACTTATAACACAGGTAGAAAAAAGAATCATACAGGATGAGAAGATACATAGACAAAACCCACATTTATAGGACTACAAATCCAGGTAAGTATTAATGTGGAAATGTTCTGTTGCTATACCCTTACTTGACTTTAACACTGATCTTTTTTCCCTCCTTTAAAAGTTTTATTTATATTTTTAACAAGCCAGATGCTTTCCAAGAATTTTTAATTTCATGTTTGTGCTCCTTATTACCCATTTAAAAAAAGCAAATAAACAATTGGAACAATAAAGGTGCCCTCACTCTTTATAGTGGAAGGCATAAAAATTAATTACTATGCTGTTAAAGACAGTGAACCCTATAGAAGAAACCAAACAATGGAACAGCAAGAAAGACAAGTAGTGATTAATTGTAATCAACTTTGTACCTGTTTTAAATGAGTATGAGCCTCTAGTCCCAGAGTACCTTGGAAATAGTTTGAAATTTTAATCACGAAATTCCTGTTGTAAATTTTTTAAGTCATGGTGAATATGAGAGGATCAAGGAAATCAAGAATGATTTTTTACATAGAGGAAAACTTGCATTTGAAAAACCACAAAGAAAAAGTTTCATTTTAAAAAACACAAACTTGTAAGCCAAACGTTAAACTCTAACAAAATTCTAGAAGGGACTATTAAACAGATAATTTGACAACATTTAAGACAAATAGACGTGCTTATTAAGATTCAATAGTAGTTCATTAGCTTTTTTTGATACAGTTAAGTTGGGCAGAATGAACTCTATAGGCCAGATATCTGAATTCCAACTTGGAATCTGGCAAAATCTTGTATGATATCCTTACGGATAAGAATGAAAAATGGCCTAGGTAATAGTATAACAGCAGCAGGCAGGGACATTAGGCTTTCAGATCTCAGGAGAACAACCTAGGAGATTCATGTTCAAGTGCAATCACCATTACAGCCATTTGTGAATCTCACTCCAGTGATTCTCATATGATTTAGCTATGTAAGAGCTAGGGTGATTGAAACTGGTCTCTAGTCTTTTGAGGAAAAGTGAGAAAGGTCAAACATGGAGCAAATAAGTCGTCAGTGACATCAGTCATCATCATCATCATTATCATCACTTAGGTTTATAATGTGATCTAATCTTTACAAAGCACTTTATATTCAGTATCTCATCTGATCCTCACAACAAGCCCATGAGGTAAATAATAAAAGGATTACTATTAGATTAGAAAACTGGAACTCAGTTAAATGATCTGACCATGGTCGCAAACCAAAGAAGCGTCAGAGGCAGAATTAGAACTCTATTCTCTTTTACACAGCCAGTACAGCCATAGCTGTTTTGGTTGTGCTGATTCCTTCATCACAAATAAGCATTGGTTGTCTCTCTGAAGGGTCCACAGTTCTAGCAGTTTTTTGTTTGTTTTTGTCTGGGTTCCCTGAGAGAAGGTACCTCTGAAATGAAGCAAATCCCATTAAAATGATTCATGTAGAAATACCACGGTACACTTAATGGTGGGAACATTGATAATTTGCCTTTAGATCCAGCAACCTGTTGAGTAAAAGAGGCCTCTGCTCTTTCCTGAGATTAGTGTCCTTTGCAGAAGCCTTGGGTCCTGAAAATACATTTAAGTGAATCTGTAGCTAGTTGAACAAATATATTTACAGGGTTGATTAATAGTTTGATTTTAACCATCTCCACATTTTCACTGGATGCTCCCAGGCCTGGAATACACTCCCTCATCAGCACTACCTCTTGGAATCCTTTCAAATAAGCACCATACTCTATATGAAGACTTTTTTTAATCTTTCAAAGTATTATTACTTTGTTTTGTTTGATTGTTGCCTCCTAATCCCCCAGCCTAAATAACTTGTATGGGTTATGTATATCTTTGTGTATATTAAACATATTTGCATGTTCTCTCTCCCAACAAAACATTTATCAAGGAGAGAAGCTGTTTCACTTGGGTCTATATTGTGCCTGGCACATAATAGACATTTAATTTTTTTTTGCTTGTTTATATACTCAATTGAACTTGGTTGGAGCGTTTAGATGTGCTGAAAAGCTCTATGTTTTGATCTTTTATAATTCCATATTTTTTACTGTCTTTTATAGAAGGAATGACTATTATAGATGACATTAAGATGAAAACAATATCCAAGATACTGAATGATGGAATCAGATTTCAAAGATATCTAAAAAGACTAGATTGATTAACCAAAATGAACTCAGCTAAATTCAAAACAAAAGCATTAAATACCTGCAATGTACCAATAACTACGTGAAGCACTGTCCTGCTCTCAAGGAACTTACATTCTTCTAGAGGAATAAAATAAAATATGAAAACCAAATGGTAAATACAAAAATTAAATTGAATACATGTACAGAAAATCTTGGACTTAAAAGAACAACTACAGAAGGATAGGATGAGAGAGATCTGATGTAATAATGGTTTAGGGTAGGGGGAGAACTTGGGACTTTAATTGACCACAAACTCAATATTAGCCAACAGGTCATGAGATTTGGAGTCAAGAATCCTCAGTTCTAATTCTAGCTCCAGTATTTACTAGCTGTTTTCTAGGCATGTCATTTAGCCTTTCTAGGTCTTAGATTTTGCACGTGTGAAAACTATATAATCTGTAAGTCTTCCAGCTAAAACATTTTATGATCCTATAACTCTTTGGATGATGTGACATGGTTGTCCCCCCAAACTGATGCAACTTTAGGCTGCCTTAAGAATTCAGAATCAGGGAGGTAATAGCCCCTATTGTACTCTACCCTGGTAAGACCACATCTGTACTATTATGTCTGTTTCTGGGTATGACATTTTAAGAGGGAAATTAACAACTGGAGTGGGTCCCAATGAAAACTGCCAGCGTAGTAGCTGGTTTGGAAACTACTTCTTATAAGGAATAGTTGAAGGAACTAGGGATGTTCAGTCTGGAAAATAGAAAGTTGCTGTCCTTAAATATTTAGAGATTCAAGTGGAAAAGGGATTAAATGTATTCCATGTTGGTAAAGAGGATTAAACATGGACCCTGAGTAGAAGTTAATGGGAGGCAGACAAGCTGAGTATTAAGAAGTTGCAGAGCCCTTCCAGAAATGGAATTGGCTGCCTCTTTTGCTTCTTCTTCCCTATTCCTGGAAGTGTTCAAGCAAAGTCTAGATAAAAATCTATCAGGGGTCTTTTAGGAAAGATTCCTGAAGGAGTAGGGTACTAGATTCATTGCTAAGTTTCCAGATAGGAGCTTCTATATTCTCTGACACAGGTTGTAAATGTTTTTAATTTCTTTTCAAATATTTTCCATTAAGAAAAATGTGTCACATCTTTCAGTGACTTTTTTCCTTCTAATTATAACACAACATAATACTAGTTCTATTGCATATGTCAGTTATTTGGTCAAGATGGCATAAAGAAATATCTAGTCTCAAGAAGAATCTATTCTTTACCAAGAAACTAGGGCAACTAGGTAGTCCAGTGGATAGGGTCCTACAACAGGAGTCAGGAAGACCTTGTTCAAATGCAGCTTCAGACACTTGCTAAGTGTATGACCCTGGGTAAGTCACTTAACCTCTCTTTATCTATCTCATTTTCCTCATCTGTACTGTGGGGACAATAAAAGTACTTACCTCCCAGGGTTGTTGTTAAGATCAAATGATCGTAAAGCACTTAGCACAGTGCCTTGTACATAGTAAGCATTATATAAATATTAGCTATTTATTATTAAGAAGCTATTCTTTAGCAATAGAAAATGAGAACGAGCTCCAAAATAGTAAGCTCCTGTAGGATTGTGTAATAAAAGTTATAAACTAAGGATAGTTATAAACTAATATATAAAAGTTATAAACTAAATATAAGTTATAAACTAAGTTATAAACTTATACTATAAGTATAAACTCTTCCTTTTCTTACTCTAGCTTTTCAAATTTATACACTGAACAGAAGCAGGGAATCTAGATTTTATGTCCTGTTGTACTAAATATACTAGACTGTGCTTCTCATCAGTAAAGTTAATAGAAACAACAAATTGGTTTTGTGATTTAATGACTTAAAACAGAATGGAGGCATTGACAGTGATTAATCGGTCCACTAAACTTTAAGGACGTTATTGGAAAATGATGTGATTTATACGTCAAACTGATAAACAGATTCATTAACACTGTTAAAAAGCCAGGCTCTTTCCTCATGTTGTTAGCATCCTGTTTGTTCTCATTTGGTGCTACTTAAACTAAAAAGAATGAAACAGTAAAGGTATGACCCTCCCCAACACTATTTTATACTAAAAAGGATGAAAATGAATTACGAGGTGATCAGAGGCAGTGAAGTATTCAGAAAGCTGCAAGAAGAGGAACAGCAGTGTAGACTACTAGAGATAAATTACAATTGGCGAGCATTCACAACTAAATCAGCAATGGCGTGATAAATGAAACTCTACAGGAAATCATAGAATGAAAAAAAAATGCCTTTGCAAGTTTTCATCGTGAACTATTTTAATAAGTACAAATGCTCAGCATGAGAAAGACCTGGTAAAGTGTACCTTCTAAATTGCTGTTCAAATAATTTACAACTCAAACTTGGCCTAATTTCTTCAAACAGAAAAATGACAATAACCCACAGATTGATTTTTAATAGTTCTGTTATGAAGTATTATCATTTGCTATTTTAAGGATGTTTATTCTAGCCTTTGGACTATTCGCAGCATCGGGGAACAACGGAAAGAGTGCTGGATTTGGCATCAAGAGATCCGGATTCAAATCCCAGCTCCCACACTTTACTCTACTCGACTCTACTCTGCCTTAAGCAAGTGACTCTAGGATGGTGCTATGAGAAATGAATGTGCTACATACTAATGGAGGGCATCAATACATATTGAGGTAGTGGCAGTTGTTTAGGGAAGGAAAAATACCTTCTTCTTTCATCCCACCTAGTGCCTAGGGCAAAATGCTATCCACCCTGAATAGTTTGAAAGCGAAATTCAGAGATGTTAATTGACTTCCCTACAAACACCCAACATATAAATATCTAAGCAACATGATCTTTCTAGTATCCAATGATGGCTTACGAAGATAGGTAGGCTGCACGATGTAGAAAATTGGGCTACATTTGAATCTGACTCTGCAACTTATTACTTGTATGATCTGGAGCAAATCACTCAGCCTCTATAAAACTCTGTTTCCTCATCTATAACATAACAGAGATGCACCAGATCAGCTATAATGTCCCTTTCAAGTCTAGATTCTTATATTCCTATTACAAATGAGGTGAGGTAGTTGGACTTGATTATTTCCCAAGTAGCTCTTAAGTCCCAAAGCTATGATGCTACTGAACTCATAGCAAAATCTTTTGTAACAGTTCTGACAGTAAGAATATTGTTTTATTTGTCCTAGTATGTCTCACAATGTATCTCTATATAGCCTGATTGCCAACATACAGTTTAATAGATTTTATTAAATTAATTAATAGGTGAATATATAAATTCTCATCCTTCTTGACCCCTCTGTGGCCTTTAACACTGTGGATTACCCTCTTCTCCTTGATACTCTATTCTCTCTAGGACTACCAGACAACTCTCTCTCTTGGCTCTCCTCTTATCTTTATGATCATGCCTTCTTAGTCTCTTTGGCTGAATCGTCATCAAAGTCATGCTCACTAACTTGGCATCCCACAGGACTCTTTCTTGGGCTCTCTTCTCCCTTTTACCCATGTCACTTGTTGATTTCATCAACTGCCATGAATTCAGTCATCATTTTTATCCTGATGATTCTCAAATCTATTTATCCACCCTAAATCTTTCTGTTGAGCTGCAGTTCCACATCTCTGACTAAATCTATTGGATATCTTGAACTCAAGATGTCCAAAACTGAATTTATTATCTTTCCTCCAAAACCCTCTTCTCTTCCTAACTTTCCCATTATGTCAAGAGTTCTACCATCCTCCTGATGACCCAGACTCACAATCTAGGTGTCATCCTCAACTCTCCTCTCTCTCACCCCCCATGTCTAATCTGTTGCCAGAAGCTGCTGATTTAACTTTCCATAGCATCTCAACATAGGCCCTCATTACCTGATGCCTAAACTATCACAATAGACTGCTAATTGATCTACCTGTCACAAGTTTCTCTCTACTCAAGTCAATTCTCAAAGACATATTCCTAAAGTCTATGTGTGACTATGTCGCCCCACCCCAACTTTAAAAATTCTATGAGGGGGTCAGTTAGGTGGCGCAGTGGATAAAGCATGAGCCTTGAAGTCAGGAAGACCTGAGTTCAAATTCATGCCCAGATACTTGACACTTTAACTAGCTGTGTGACCTTGGGCAAATCACTTACCCCCAACTGCCTTGCCTTCCCCCCCTCCAAAAAGAGAAATTCCAGGAGCTCCCTATCACTTCCAGATCAATTATGAAATCCTCTGTCTGGTCTTAAAAGCTTTTTATAACTAGCTGCCCACATCTTTCCATTCTTCCAAATTAAATCCCCCCAGCAATACTCTATGATCCAATGACACTGCCTTGCTTGCTTCTCCTCAAACAAAACATTGCAACTTTTACTGACAGTCACAAATGCCTAGAATATTCTCTCTCCTTATTTCTACCTCCTGGCTTCCTTCAGGTCCTAGATAAAGTTGGGCTTTCTATACAAATATTTTGGTGATCCTCTTTATTTCTGCTACTGCCCCTCTGCTGATTATTTCCAATTTATCCTGTAGATGGCTTGTTTACACACAATTATTTGCACATTGTCTCCTTTGTTAGACTATGAGCTCTTTGAGAGTAAAGATTGTCTCTTACCTTTCTTCCTATCTCCAACACTTAGCACAGTGTCAGACCCATATTAGGCTAAATAAATGTTAATTGACTGATGAAGTGATATGAAGAGACAGATAAGTTGGGCTATATCATCTTTTGGCCCTTTACTGGCCCTGTTTCCCACTTCTCCCCAAAACCAACTTTCCTAGGGACAGAATGGGATATAGGTTTATGCACAAAGCAAGCTGGTATAACCACAACGTCAGCCATTGCCTATAAGGCTTAAAACAAACTCATATACATATACATTTGCATGCACACCAGCAGATTCTTTGGGATTTGGGGTACTTTCCCGGTTATAGAAACTCACAATTCTCAAGGACTCCTGTGACTTTATTCAGATGGCTCAGGATATGTAGTCATCAGAAAGATGAACCTGTTGAGTGATTTTATAAAGTGCCAACAATTATACAATTGCCTAGGTCTTCACCTTCCCTTATTGTCTTCCTCTTTTGTGCCTTTCTTTCCTTCTGTTTATCTGAACTCTTGGTCTACTCACTTCATACTTCTATCATCATATTCAGTCTTCTATAATCTCCTCTTATTTTCCTTTTCCATTCACTCAACTTATCTTTGCTGTGCAAATGAGTGTTTTTTTAAATAATGAACGAATAATACAGCTGAAAGATAAAACAAAATAAAAAAATGTGTTTGTTGTTATATTTTCATAAATATTGAACCATGATCCAATAGTCATGTATTAAAATAAATTAAATCATTCCAACCTCTTGGAAAATGGGAAACTAGCAGATATTCCCACAATAAGGGACAATATGCCGAATTATATGAGAAAAAATTATGTACATTTGAATTTGTATGAACAAAGAGGAAGATCATCAGACTCATGAGGCCACTGACTTGGTTTCTTAATTAGCTAAAGAAATGTCAGAAAAAATTGAATGAAATTATGCATAACAAAATTTGAAAACTACCACACAATGTAGAGGTGATTCTGATTCTCAGATAAAAGAGCAATTTTCCTTGATAATTTCTTGAAATATGATGTCCAGGATCTATTTTTTATTATGGTTTTCAGGTTTTCCAAGAATTCTTAAGTTACCTCTTCTTGATCTATTTTTCAGGTAAGTTTTTTTAATGAGATATTTCACATTTTCTGCTATTTAAATTGTTTTTTTACTTTTGTTTAATGTGTCATGAAGTCATTAGCTTCCACCTGCCCAATTCTAATTTTTAATTAGGGTCAGGTAGGTGGTGCAGTAAATAGAGCACCAGCCCTGGAGTCAGGGGGACCTGAATTCAAATCCGATCTCAGACACTTAACACTTACTAGCTGTGTGACCTTGGACAAGTCACTTACCCCCAATCGCGCTGCCTTCCCCCCTCCAAAAAAAAAAACAAAACAACAACAGAAAAAGAAATTTTTCCTTCATTTAGTATTCTTTTCTGTTTGACCAATTCTACATTTTAAGGAGTTGTTTTCTTTAGTGGATTTTTGTGCATCTTTTTTTTTCCCCATTTTTGGTGCTTCCCTTATCAAGCTGTTGACTCTTTTTTCATGATTTTCTTGCCTCACTTTCATTTCTTTTCCCAATTTTTCTGCTACATCTGTTATTTCATTTTTAAAATCTTTTTTGAGCGCTGAGTTCTTTTTGATCCTGAGATCAATTCACATTTTTTTGAGGCTTCACAATTAGGCATTTTGATATTGTTGTCTTCTTTTTGTGTTTTAATTTTTCCTGTCCCTATGGTAACATTGCATGGTGGGGTTATTTTTTTTTTGTCCTCTTCTCACTTTTCCAGCCTAATTTGTGACTTTTATGTTAAAATTGGGCTCTGCTTTTGTTTTGGACAGGACGCTGATCCAAGCTTCTTGTGAGGGGCTATAGGGCCTCCCAACTGGGCTGCTACTTAATGGCAGCAGGGGCTTTACAGCAGACTGTCTTGGGGCTCAGGACCTGGCTGTTGGCTTGTCGCAATGTTGCCTGCATTGGACTATATTCCCCTTTTAACCCAACATGACAGACCATTCCTGCAAACCTTGTAAATTGTCTGGGGTTGGAAAATTGTCTCATCTTGTCCTTTTGTTGGTTCTGCCACTCCAGAATTCATTTTGAAGAATTATTTTATAGTTGTTTGGAGGTGAATTTGATAGAGTTCCTTCCTTTCTTCACAATCTTGGGTCCATCCCCAAAAAATAATTACTTAAAAATTGGAACTAGACAACTGGAAGCTAATGACTCCATGAGACATTAAGAAATAATAAAATAAAGTCAAAATAATGAGGAAAATATAGAAGAAAATGTAAAATATCTCCTCCAAAAAAATAATTGACCTGAAAGATAGATCAGGGAAAGATAATTTAGGATTATTGGACTACCTGAAAGCCATGATTAAAAAAGTTAGCAAAGACATCATATTTTAAGAAATTATCAAAGAAAACTGCCTCAGTATATTGGATGCAGAGAGTAAAATAGAAATTGAAAAAAATCCACTTACCACCTCCTGAAAGAGATCCCAAAAACAAAAGCTCACAGAAATATTATAGCTAAATGCCATCATTCCTAGGTCAAGGAGAAAATACTTTAAGCAGTCAGAAAGAAGCAATTCAAATATCATGGACCTACAGTCAGATAACCCAAGAGTTAGCACTTCTACTTTAAAGGAGCAGAACATTTAGAATAGAATATTCCAAGAGACAAAAGTGCTAGGATTACAACCAAGAATAACCCACCCAGAAAATCTTTCAGGGGAAACAAATATTTGATGAACTAAAGGACTTTCAAGCATTTCTGATGAAAAGACCAGAGCTGAGTAAAAATAGCTGACATTCATATAGACTCAAGAAAATCATAAAGGGGCAAACATGAAAAAGTAGTTATAAGAAGCTCAATAAAGATTAACTATTTATGCTCCTATATGGGAAGATGTTAAATGTAACAGAAAAATTTTATCATTAGTAGGGCAGTTAGAAGGAGCATACATAAACAGAAGGCATGGTTATGAGTCAGTTATGTTGAGAATATCTCTCCACCCTCCTCCCCAAATGAAGAGATTAAAAAACATATACACGGAAGAAGAGAGAAGTAGAATGGGAAAAAAAATTTTTTTCACATAAAAAAGGCATACAAGGAAGAACTTTCATTGTTGCTGCTGTTGAGTCATGTCCAATTCTACATGACCCCATGAACAAAATTCCTTGTCAAAGATACTGGAGTGGTTTGCCATTTCCTTCTCCACTATGCCCCCATTTTACAAGAATTGAGGCTTATAGGGCTTAAGTGACTTAAGCTAGTAAGTTTCTGGGGTCAGACTTGAACTCAGATTTTCCTGATTCTAAGCCCAGCTCTCTGTTCACTGTACCACCTAGATATCACAAAAACTTTTACAGTAGAAGGAAAAATATGGGAGCAACAGGCAATGCTTGAACCACATACCCTTATCAGAACTGGTTCAAAGAGGAAAGATTCTATCTATCCATCTGTCTGTCTGTCTGTCTACTCAGTTGACTATAGAAACTCATTTTGCTATTGCTCAATTGTTTTACTCTTCATGACCATTTAGAATTTTCTTGGCAAACATACTAAAATAGTTTGCTATTTCGTCCTCCACTCATTTTACAGATAAGGCAATTGAGGCAAACAGGGTTAAATTACTTGCCTAGGGTTACACAGCTATATTTGAACTCAATACATAGCTGTATTTGAGCTGAAATCTGCCTGATTCTAGGCCTAACATTTTATCCACTTCATTAGTATTTACTCATAGAAATCTATGTTATTCAATAGGGAAATAGGAGGGAAAGAGGATAAGAGATATGGTGTCAGATTAAGAGAGGCAGTGTTTAGAAGCAAAATGGACTTTTGAGGGTGGACAGGAAAAAAGGAGAGCGGGGGAGAAAGGATAAGCAGAAGAAAACAAGATGGAGGAAAATATACAATTAGTGATTGTAACTCTGAATGAGAATGGGATGAGCTCACCCATAAAGCGGAAGTAAATAGTAAAATAGGTTAGAAACTAGGATCCAGTGATGTATTTTTTTACAAGAGACACACTTGAAACATGAAAGACACATGGAGAGTTAAAATAAAAGACTAGAGTAGAATTTATTATGCCTCAACTGAAGTAAAAAAAATAAAAGACGGGAGAATCATCTTGATCTTAGACTAAGCAAAATAAAAAATAGATCCAATTAAAATCCGGGAAACTACAATTTGCTAAAACTTATGATAGACAAGTAATATAAAAAAATTAATGGCAAATTTCTCTAAGGAAGGCCTCATTTCTCAAATATATATGGTACTGAGTCAAATTTATGAAAATAAGAGCCATTCTCTCAATTAATAAATGGCCGAAATGCATATAAACCAATAGTTTTAAGAAAAAGAAATCAAAGTTATCTATATTCATATAAAAATGCTCTAAATGACCATTGATTGGAGAAATGCAAATTAGAACAACTCTGAAGTGTCACCCCACACCTATCAAAAATGACAAATGCTGGAGGGGATGGGGGGAAATAAGTATACTAACATACTGTTGGTAGAATTGTGAACTGGTCCAATCATTCTGAAAAACAATTTGGAAGCAATCCCAAGGGGCTATAAAACTGTGTCCTCTTTGACCCAGTAATACCTCAATTAGGTCTGTACCCTAAAGAGATCAAAGAGAAAGAAAAAGGACCTATATGTACAAAAAATATTTATAGCAGCCCTTTTGTACTGACAAATAATTGGCAATTGAGAGGATGTTAATCAATTGGAAAATGATTGAACAAGTTGTGGCATATTTGTGGTTTTGATGGAGTATTATTGTTCTGTAATACTTGACAGTGGTGGTTTCAGAAAAAAAATGGCTGGGCCCATATGAAACGATGCAAAGTGAAGTGAGAAAAACTGGGAGATCATTGTGCATAGTAACATGATGTTATAATAATGATCAACTGTGAAAGACATGTTCCAAAAGAATGAGACATTGCTATTTATGAATTATGATGAGAAATTGCTATTGTTTCTAGTGAGAGAATAAATGCAGTCTGGGTATAAATTGAAGTATAATTTTTTATTTTTCTTGCTTTTGTGATATGAGTAATGTGGAAATATGTTTTTCATTATTTCATATATATCATTGATATTTTGTTTGTAGGGTAGAACTGGCAGGGAAAGAGAGAATATGGAACTCGAAATTTAAAAATACAAGAATGTTAGACATTTAAAAATACATTTTTTAAAAATGAAGCATAGGTGTGGCTAGGTAGCACAGTGAACAGAGCACTAGCCCTGGAGTCAGGAGGACCTTAGTTCAAATTCGACCTCAGACACCTAACACTTACTAGCTGTGTGACCTTGGGCAAGTCACTTAACCCCAATTGCCCTGCCTTCCCCACTTCAAAAAAAAAAGTTTTTAAAAAATGAAGTATAACAAAGCATTGTTCCTAGAAGATCTCTGTGGCAGAGTAAATTTTTTTTTGCCTTGGAGGGGTTAATATATGACTCAATACCTAAGCATAGATTACTTATCAGATGAGCTAGCATAAAGACATAGTACCTTGAGGTAGGGAAACACAAGATAGCCAATATTAATAGTGTACAAGAAGACGAAAGCTTGTAAGAAAGGGCAAACCTCCCGTTATATGGAGTGAAAACACAAGCAGAGTATCACAGGTGACATTCCTTGGGAGTTAATGGTTTAAGAATAAAAGAAATGAACAGGTAGAAGCAGCAAGGTCCCGCAGCTCCCACACCGCCACCCTAAACACCCAGAAAATACGGGCCCAGACAAAGTCTAGGAAAGTCTAGGACTCTCAGACTCACACAAATCCAGAGAACACAGCTCTCGCTGAGGGCAGCTCGGCAGCAGGGG
>CM053593.1:281598878-281617635 GCA_028646575.1 Pseudocheirus occidentalis | reverse complement strand
CTTCAGAGAATGCAAACAGAATATAAACAGAAGTTACAAGCAGACAGAGAAACAGATCAGCAGATGGGTTTCCAGCCATCTGAGCATTACATCTATACCTAGTCAGTTACCAGAGAGGGAAGCACCAACATCTGGGTTTTTCAAAGGGGGTGGGAGAGGGTGGGGTCAATGGCTTCCCAGAGTCTCCTTTGGCCAAATCACACAACTCTTCTCAAAGTGGGCCCCAAAGCAGAACCTCACAACAGGGCGTACGTATAGCCTTCTCCTCGATTAGAGAATGTCAAAGCCCTCTTGACCCACTGCCCAATAACAAAGTAGTAAGGTGTGGGCATTCCTGAACAAGCTTCTTGCCACAGGCTCCATGTGACCACATTCAGCCTATTAGGGGGCAGAATATACTTTCAAATCAGGGAAAATTCTCAGAGTCACTTAAGCCACTTAAGCAAAGGGTCTAGGGGCAGGGAAGATCTTCAGATTCCCATAATAGTCATTGGTTTCATCCCACCAAGTCTCATGGACATATGCAACATTTAGTTTCCCTATTTATTTATTTTAGGATCATTAGTTAACTGTGTTTGGTACCTATATTTTGTGTGTTTGTATTTACATATATATCCATGGATTTTATAAATGTATGATTTCTTAGATTCTTAGCAGCTATATGACATTGGTCAAGTCATTTTTCTATTTGTCTCAATTTCCTCAACTATTAAGTGAGCTAATAATAAAACCTACTTCTCAGGTTTGTTGTGAGGATCAAAAGAAATAATATTTATAAAGTACTTAGCACATTTATCACATGGGTGCTTGTAGTGGCAACCACACTGGCACACCCAGGATGGCTGCTGGCGCAGGTTCTTAGATCTGCTTTACTAGGAAAGATAGCTCTTTAAGGGCTCAACAATCTTTTTAAAATTACATTTACTAGTTCAGGGAAAAAGTCAGCACCCCGAATTTCAGAGAAAATATAAGCAGAGAAATAAAGATGTGGAGACAGAGCTCTGATTACCTGAATCAAGGCAATATTGCTATACACCTTACATACATACCTGGATTGAGAGAGCCATTACATCTGAGCAGTCAGGGAGCTCTGAACATAGGGCTACTTAGAATTTGACCAGGGTATCACATGATCCTTATCATAAGCAAGTGCCCAAAGCAAAATACCAACTCAGAGTATATATACACTTCTCAGAACCAGAAGGCATCACAACCTTCATGACTTAGTGCCTAACTAGAAATTAGCAAAAGATGTGAAAGCCTTCCTAAAAACAAACTCAGCTGTGAACTGGATGAGGGCTCAAAGCAGGTCACATAGACCTATTAATGGATGGGGAAGATCTTCCTAACCTATCGACAGTATAGTACTTAATAGGAGGAAATTGAGGTAAGAGAGATTAATATTAGCTTTCCTAAATTTACATAACTAGTAAATTACTGAGGTAGTCATTTCCTGACTCAGAATCTGCCATTCTATCCTCTGTACCTTACTGGTGCTTCTAGTAAGTCTTGCTGAGCCTCCTACTTGAAGTAGGAGTTTACAGTCCTTGAGCATAGCTTTCAAGAATCCACTGCCATCTTTGCTCCATAATAAGGACCTTTGAGTAGGACTTTCATGGAAGAGCTCCCCATGTAATATCAAAAGACAGAGAAGAAGCCCTCACCCTCCACACCCCCCCCAGCACATTGTGGAAGATTTACAGAAGGGCACTGGTAAAAGTCGCACATGATAAAAAGGAATGGATAGATAATGATCTGACCTATTTGAGTGAGTATTCCCACCCCACTCCTAGTTCCCAGTGGATCTCAGGTTCATTGAAACATTGGCATTCTCAAGTATCTGAGTAAGGTAGGTAAGTGTATGAAAATGATTATGTAAGTTTATAGTTTTCTGAAAGTGTCTGTTCTGAATTCAAGTATTTTGCTCATATTCCAGGAATATGTGTAGTCATTTAGTTTAGGTGAAGAGGGGAAGAGGGGAAAAGAGGGAATATGGTCAAAACAAGGAAAAGGGACTGAATTTTATTTTACTGACTCAGGAGTACTCCTGGAAATAAGATCACATGCAGAAAGAAAGTGCTTTTAGACATCCTGATGGGATCTTTCAATTCCAGGATGTATCATTTCTGGTATAAAAATGACAGGAAATAAGAGTGGCAGAAGTGTGGATAGAAACAATGTAGAGAAATATGGGGGAAATATTGTCTTCCTTTCATGTCAATACCAAGAATTGCACATAAAATTATGCAAGCATGACTTATAAAGCAAGGACAGTATATCAATCAAGGACAATAAATGAAACTCCCTGATACTTCCATCAAAGTCAGTGACAATAGTTACTAATATGATTAAGTATTTTGTATTAAAATGATGAAAAAAGTTTAAGTACTTAACTGAATTCTGTACTCTTCTGTCAGGCACTAGAACAGTAATTGTTTCATTTAATTAGCTCACCTTCAGATGTGAACTTGTATAAAGAAAGAAATATTTTTGTGACAACACTTTGGGTAAAGTTCTTGAATACTTTGTATACTACCCAACATATGGCTGAGAATTTCACTTGTTAGAAAGGAAATTGATAACTTCTAGATGTTTTCAGAGGAAAAATATATTTCTTTTCTTATGTTCATTTTGTGTCATAAAAATCACCATTTTGCAAAATTTGCTTTGTAGAGAAATGGTCTCATGATCTCTAATGGAATGAAAACTGATAGATGAGTGATAATCCAGTGAAAAGTTGGAAATACAGGTACAATCTAATGGGAGGAAGGAAAAGTACAAAATTTATTTATGTTGCAAAGGATAGTGAAATAATTTACAAAGGAGAGGTCTAGCCAAAGTACTATGAGAAATCTGAGAAAGAAGAGATTACTGTTACCTGGGTGTTGGGATCTTTAATAAGGGGATTCAGGGAAGGCTTCATGGTAGAGGCAACACCTCATATGAGACTTGTAGGAAAGAAAAGACCTCACCTGAATTGAAGAACGGGTAGAGTATAAATTCATTGTGGGTATTGGGGTAAACATGAGTAAATACATAGTGATACAAGAATGGTAGGACAAGAATAAGATATAGAGAGTAATACAAACAGGTCAAAATGTAGAATAAGTGAAGGGGAGTAGTATGAGACTAGAGAGGTGTTGTAAACAGGTTTTGGATCATCTCAAATGCCAGGGTCAAAACTGCTTATTCAATGGAGGTGGTATTTGAAAAGAAGATAAGACCATGTAGGAAACTATGGCCGTACTCTATGAGAGAACCTAAGCTAAGGTGGTTTCAGTGAGAATCTAGAAAAAGGATGTATGTGCAGGTCTGTAGTAGAAAGAATTATAAGACTTCATATTTTATTAGATGTGAGGTATGAGAAAGAGACCAGTCAAAGATGACCTTGAGGTTTTAAGCCTAGCAGAATGAAAGGTGAGTGGTGCTGTTAAAGGAAATCAGGATCCCATATATGTGTAGAGAGCATAAGAGTTTGTAGAACATTTTCACTTATCTGATAAGAACAGCTAATATATGTTGTTGTTGTTGTTTTTTAGTCCAGAGTTTTTAAAACTTTTTCCACTTGCAACCCTTTTCTTTGTGTTTTGGCAGTGTTTGTTGGTATTGCAAAGCATAACCACATGTGCAGAGCTAAGTGCGCATACTTTGTGTTCAGAACCCAGCCTGCAGTGAGGTTGCGTGATTCAACATGGGCAAGCACTGCTCTAAGTACCTTGGATTCATTCTTATTTTAAATTAATTTTTGGTCATTGCATATTCAGAAATCTTTAACTGTTGCCAAATTTTTGTGACCCCCATATGAAAAGTCAATTAGTCATGTCAAACTCTTTATGGTTGCATTTAGGATTTTCTTGGTAAAGATACTGGAGTGGTTTGTCATTTCCTTCTCCAAATCATTTTACAGATGAAACTGAGGCAAAGTTAAGTGACTTACCTAAGGTCACATTGTTAGTAAGTGTACAAGGTCAAATTTGAACTCAGATCCTCCTGACATTGGACCTGGCACTCTATCTCCTGCACCACCTAGCTGTCTCTGCTAATATACATACATACATATGTATGTATATAGAGATACACATGCACATACACGTACATAGGAAAATATAAGAATGCATGTATATATGGTATATGTTATATGCATGTGCATCTATATTTATATAAATGCACACACACATATGCATGAATGAGGGTCTTGCTTGACCTTCACAATAACTTTATGAATTAAGATACTATTAACTACATTTTAAATACGTGGAAATAGAATCTTAGAGAAATTAAAAAAAAAACTTGCTGAGTCATGCAGTTAATGTCTGGGACAGAATTTGAATTCAAATTTACTGACTTCAAGTGCAGTGCTTAATTTACTATACTATATGTGAAGATCATTCGACCTTCAAAAAAGAGCATGAAGTATAGAGAAGATACTACTTTTCTCAGCTAAAAAAACCCTTAACTTTACCCTGAGACCTCATTGCAAGAATGAAAGTGTAACATGTACAACCTATGTTGAATTGCTTGTCTTCCCGGGGGTTTGGGTGAGGAGGGAAGAAGGGAAAACCTCTGGAACTCAAAGTTTCAAAAAACAAATGTTAATTCATGTTACATGCAACTGGGATATAAGATATACAGGCACTGGGGTATAAAATCCATCTTGCCCTACTAGAAAGCTGGAGGAGGAGGATGGGTGAGGATTTAAGAGAGAACAGATTGGGGAAGTGGTACTCAGTAGGCTCGCTGTTTTGGGTGGGGGTAGGGGAGAGATGGGGAGAAAAATTTGTAACTCAAAATCTTGCGGAAATGAATGTTGAAAACTAAAAGTAAATAATGTTTTTAAAAAAGGAAATTTAAAAACAATTAAAAACAATTATCTCACAGGGGTCAACTAAAAAAAAAAAGAAATAAAAGTGTAAAAAGCTTCCCATATGGCCAGTCTATGACACTATCAATCAAGGCACAGGAGGCTTGTGATGTACAACTAGAAAGGTATTAGTGACTAAAATCACAACTCTTTTGAAATATTTATGTGAGAAGTTTAAAGATGAGGAAATTGAAGCTTAGTAGAATTGAATGATGCATACATTGTCATATTGATAATAAGTGGACTATTAAGCCAGAAACAAAATATTCTGATGGCCAGTAACAAGTCTATGATATTGAGGAAGTATAAGACAATAGAAAGAAGACTGTCTTTGAAGTCAAAAGATCTGAGTTCAAATTCCTTTTCTGACAGTTGCTTTCTGTGTGAACTTGGGTAAATCACTTAACCTCTGTAGGTCTCAGTTTCTTTGCCTGCAAAATGAGTAAGTTGAAGAAGAAGGCCTCTTCCGGTTCTAGATGTGTGATCCTATGATTATTGATACCAGCACGGTGGGATGAATGAATGGTATATCCATTTCCTTCATTTTTTTTTTTAATGAGCAAACTTCAGCAGATAGACATAGTTAAAAGTGTACTTCTATAGCTAAGTCTTGAAACGTCTTTGAGGAATGTGTGGTTACAAGAGACAGTTCTGGCAGACAACACAGTAGCTGTGCCTGAACGTGGAAATGAAAGAGAGGGGAACTCCAATCTCATGATCCCAAACTCTTTGCATTTTTATGTTGGAGGCAAGGGGAACCAAAACATTGCTCTCAGCAGTTTATAGTTAGAGAAATTTACCATTTCACTTTCCAAGTATAAAACTGATGGGGCAGCTATCATATAGTGAACAGAGGCCAGTTATTCCTCAGAAACAACTTCATCCTGTAGGTTTATGTAAACACTGGCATCATGCTATAGCCTAAAGCTCCAAGCTCCATAGTTTCCCTTAAATACTGAATCAAATACACATATTTTTACTATGTAAATAACAGAAATGGTTATTGTCAATAAATCATCTAAACTTTTACCCAGCTCTAATTCCAAAGATAATTTAGATGGTCCCAAGAATAACCTTTAAATTTACTTCCTGTCTGAATTGAAGGAGAAAATGAAAGGTGTGGGGACAAAAATGCAGCGACCATCCTGCCCAGGCCAAATAAACACATTTATTTCCTCTCTTTTTCTAAAATAAACACAACTTAACCCAAAGTTTATCTTTTCTTCATTTGGAATTCTATTGTGGTGCTCACATCGCCACAGAAAAAGGGCAATGTTATTGAACATGCATGCCTTGGTAGGAGAACATACGGCATTTATTACAAACGAATTCCAAATAATTAGCGTAGGAGATCATGAAATGTTCAGAGGGGGGAAAAAGCCAGGGCTGTATTTCAAACAGAAGGGGGTCCGGACCATTAATGGGTAATCTGCACTGCTTTTGTTAATCCCTTGGGGCTCTGGTTACAGGTGGTTCATATTTCTGAGCAGTGAAGTATGTTAGATGAATGGAAAATTTCTCTTTAACATTTTTCCACTACCCAGCCTTAGCCTGAAAAAAACCCCCAAAACCTCCCCAGATAGGGCATCTGGCTCATTCTAACTTCTGATTTGCAGAAATATCACCATGTTTCTAACCCCATCCTGTTGCTATTCACACTGAAGAGATGTTTCACAGGATCATAAATTTAGAACTACAAAGGCCTCAGAGATCATCACATCCAGTCCATTTGTTTTATTGATGAAGAAACTGAGGCCTGGAGTGATTGAATGATTTATTTAGGGTCACAAAACTACTCAGTTTTGGAGCTGGGATTTAAACCCAAGTCTTCCTGACTTCAATTCTAACACTCTACCCACTGTAGATGCCTGCTTCATTTTTTCTTTTCAGAGAATTGTGATTTGATGGGATGATTGGGGAAACCTCCTTGATTTGCTAGACTAGGGGCACCCCTGATACAGACGTGGAAGGATCTTTGGAATCCAGTTTAAAATTCTCATTTTATAGATGAGGAAACTAAATCCCAGAGGGGTGTCTGAAGTAATATATGATTCCAGGTCTTCCTGAATTCAAGTCTAGAATTTTATCCACTATGACATGATATTTCATGATTCCTTTTTCAAAGAATTATAGTATAATGGAAATAATCAGGGGAGTCCTATCCCTAATCTGCTAGATTGGAGCCATTCCATAACATAAATGTGAAAGGATCCCAGGAATTTACCTAATCTACCATTTTCATTTTTCAGATAGGGAAATGGAGACCGAGAATAATTACATGATTTGTCCAAGATCACATAGGCAGTCAACTGGAAAGATCAGAACTACACCTTAATTCACTGCACTTTGCCTGGCACCTATTGACCTTCCCTAATAGGGTCTCATTGAGGGAATGTTTATAAATTACTTTTAATATAGACTTATGACTATAGCTTTGCTATAGGAAAAAAAGAACATTTAATTTAATATTTAAGCCCACTATGTCTCAGAAAAATAGGATATATTTTTTAAAGAAAAGAATCTATATATTTTAAATTATAAGTTGCCTTCAACTTGCTGCTAATAACTTGTGTAGAAATGAGCCAGAAAAATATGGATTATTTTTACCATAAAGAACATCTGAATTTAAAAATTAAAGGGAAAGGATGCCTAGCAAAATAAGGTTTTGAGTTTTATCCAACAGAGAATTTGGAAAGTCAGTTGAGGAGAGGAAGTTTGACAAATGTGCATGAAGCCAGCTTCGCACATACATCCCTTAACCAGAGTAATAAAACATCTGCGGTATTGTCTTTCATCTTTAAACCTATCCAATTTCATTTCCCATTACTCTTGAACATAAGCTTTCCATTCTAGTCAGGCTAATCTCATTCATTGTTCCATGGACATTCCTTTTACATTCTTTATTTTCCAGCCAAACCAGACTATTTGAACTCAGCATGCTATCTCTTACCTCGGAGCATTTATGTAGGTCATCTTCATGCCTGGAATGATAGCTTTTGTGTACTCTTGCCCAAGGTACAAAATACATCTGTGTATGCCATGTATGTTTTGTACATAGTTATTTGTGACATGTCAATAAGAAGCATCTCTCCAGAATGGTTGGACCAGTTTATAACTCCACCCACAGTGTATTAGTTTCCCAGTTTTTCCACATTCCCTTCAGCATTTATCATTTCCTTTTCTAGCATGTTAACCAGTCCAAAAGGTGTGAGGTAGTACCTCAGATTAATCTGCATTTCTTTAATCAGTAGTAATTTAGAACAGTTTTTAATGTAACTATTGAAAACTTTGGTTTCTTTTTTCTCAAAACTACTTGTTCATATCTTTTGACCATTTATCAATTAGGAAATTGTTCTTATTTTTATAAATTTGACTCAGTTCCCTATATATTTGAGAAATGAGGTCTTTATCAGAGGAACTTGGTGTAATGACTTCCCTTTAGTTTCCTGTTTTCCTTCTGATCTTGGTTGCGTTAGTTTTGTTTGGGCAAACCTCTTCTTTTCCAATCAAAATTATCCCTTTTACTTCATGTGATTTCTCTTTATCTTTTGCTTGGTCATGAACTCTTCCCTTATTCATAGATCTGATACATAAATTTGTCCATGCTCAGCTCATTTACTTATGATGTTACCCTTTATGTCTAAATCGCTAACTGACTTTTATCTTATCTTGCCATGCAGTGTGGAAGGTTGGTCTATGCCTACTTTATGCCAAACTGTTTTATAGTTTTCCCAACAATTTTTGTGAAATTGTCCCCCAAACTTGGATATTTGGGTCTGTCAAACACACTAGATTACTCCAGTCATTTACTACCATGTATTGTGTACCTAATCTATTACACTAACTGCCACTCTATTTCTTGGCCAGTGCCAGGTTATTTTGATGATTGCTACTTTGTAAGAGAAATTGAAATCTGGTACTGCTAGACTGTCTTCCTTCATATGCTTTTTCATCAATTATTGATATTCTTAATGTTTTATTCTTCCAAATAAATTTCATTACTTTTTTCTAATGTATAAAATAGTTTTGGTAGTTTGGAATTATAGTTAGTAAGTAACTGATTTGAGTAGAATTATCATTTTATTATATTAGTTCAGCCTACCCATGAAATGAATATTTTTCTAGTTGTTTAGTGTGCTTTATTGTGTAAAAAATATTTTATAATTGTATTAATATGGTCCCTAGGTTTCTCTTGGCAGGTAGACTCCCAAGTATTTTATATTGTCCAAAGTTTTTTTGAATGGAATTTCTCTTTCTAGCTCTTCCTCCTGGATTTTGTCAGTAGTATATAAAAATGCCGATGATTTGTGTGGGTTTATTTTACATTCCACAACTTTGCTAACATTGTTAATTGTTTCAATTAATTTTTTTAGTCTCTTCTCTAGGGTTCTCTAAGTATAGAATCATATCATCTGTAAAGAATAATAGTTTTGTTTCCTCATTGCCTATTTTTGTTACTTTAATTTATTTTTCTTATTGTTATAGCTAGCATTCCTAATACTAATACAATACTGAATAACAATAGTGATAACAGGTATCCTTGTTTCATCCTTTATTTTACTGAGAAGGTTTCTAGTTTATTCACATTATAGAAAATGCTTGTTCTTGGTTTTAGGTAGATATTACCTAACACTTTAAGAAAGGTTACATTTTTCCTGTGTTTTCTGTTGTTATTAATAGGAACAATTATATTCTGTCAAAAACCTTTTCTGTATCTATTGAGATAATCATATGATATTTTTATGAATAGGATTAATTATGCTAAGAGTTTAACTAATATTGTACCACCTCACCTCCTGGGAAAATCCCATCTGGTCATCTTTGTGATATATTGCTCCATTCTACTTGCTAGCATTTTATTTAAAATTTTTGCAGGGAAATTGGTTTATAATTTTCTTTGTTTTTGCTCTCCTTGGTTTAAGTATAAAAACTATTTTTATGTTATAGGAAAACTTTATAGAACTCATTCTTTACCATTTTTTCAAGTAGTTTATACAGTATTGAGATTATTTTTTAGGGAGCTCATTCCTGGCTTGTTCAATTTCTTTTTCTAAGACAGAATTATTTAGGTATTCTATTTCCTTTTCTGTTAATCTGGGCAATTTATATTTTTGTAAATATTCTTCCATTTCACTTAGATTGCCAGCTTTACTGGGTTATAATTTACTAAAGCAACTCCTAATAATAGCTTTAATTTCATTTTCATTGATGGTATAATCACCCTTTTCATTTTTTATATTGGTAATTTGATTTTCTTCCTTTTTTAATCAAATTATCTAATTTGTGTGTTTTATTTTTTTCATAAAAAACAGCTCCTAGTTTTACTTGTTAATTCAATGTTTGCTTGTTTGTTTTTTTACTCTCCATTTTATTTCTCTCTCCTTTGATCTTTAGTATTTTCATTTTGGTGTTTTATTAGGGATTTTAAAATTTGTTATTTTTCTAGTGTTTTTAGTTACATACCCAATTTACTGATCTATTTTTCTCTCTTTTATTGAAGTACACACTTAGATATATAAAATTTTCCAAAGTTCTGCTTGGCTGCATCCCACAAATTTTAACATTTTTTCTCATTGTTGTCATTTTTAAAAATGAAATTATTGTTTTATGATTTGTTTTTTAGGATTAGATTACTTAGTTTGCAATTAATTTTAAATCTATGCTTCCATCACTTTTTGTGCTATGAATTTCCTTCATTACATTTTCAAACATTACTGGAAAGAATACAACTTTCTGATTTTCCATTTGCTTGATATTTGTGATCACTGGATTATCAAACAAGGTTATCTATTATTGGATCTTTCAAGGAATTTTATATAATTTTGATACATGTGTAACAATACTTGGACAGCCTTTAAGGTGGCATTTTAGTCTTATATATATTTGCATATTAAATAAGTGATATGCTCAGTGGAAATCTTTCATTTTCTATCTTTCAGTGAGCTATGTAATGGTTAAAATGTAGTCTACTGTGGACCATATCTCATGAAAATCTGCTTGCTTCTGTCTTATATCCTCTTCAAAGATTTCTTTGCTACGTGGCTAGATTATTCTCACAAAATATAGGAGAGAAAGTAGGAATGCTACATTTATATGTGTATACACATATATGTCCATACAAACATATGTAATAGTTCTCTATGTAGTCTTTTAGGGGTCTAATGAACAAAATCTGAGATTTTTTTCTTTTCTCTTTAGCATCTTTCTCTCCTTCAAATACTTGGAGAATTAATATCTCTATCGCAATGTCCTCACAACTGTGTTATCTCCAGAACAGACTACCTCTGCGTATGCTGGGCCTAGTGTTATCTGCTCTTTTAATCTTTGTTCTCTTCTGTGTCATTTCTGACATCTCTATAAAGCGCATTCAGTACTGGGATGTAAAAGTCTAAGTGATAAGGCTTTACTGACTTTAATGTTGAAGAGTATTGTCAATTTGTACTACTCCTATTATTTTAATCCTTGGGTTTTACTCCACTGGAGTAATATTGGAGAATTCAGGGTTTCCATCATGTTTTGATGAAGTATGGAAGTATGAAACACTAAATATATCCTTATCAGGGATGTTTGACATTTTATAAAAGAAAAAATACTGTTTCTAGATTCAAAGGACTTGGGTTTAAATCTTTCCACCAATACTCACTATGAAACACATCACTTATCTTCCCTGGACTTCATTTTCTCACTAGGGTTAAATTAAAAAAATCCTCTATTTGACTTTTAAAATCTTTTGTAGCCTGTCCCCTCTTTACTCTTCCAGACTTCTTATACCTTACTCCTCTTCATGTGCTCTGTGATTCAGTGACATTGGTCTCTTTGCTATTCCTTATGCTATCCATCTGAAACTGAACATTTGTAAATGGCTATCACTTGTGCCTGGAATGTTATCACTCCTTATCTCTGTTTCCTGGCTTCCATGTCTTCCTTAAAGTCTTACTTAAAATACCATCTTTTACAAGAAGTCTTTCCCAGTCTCCTTTAATCTTAATGCTTTCCCTCTGAGGCTAGTTACAGTTCCTCCCACCCATATTTTGTTTGTACATAATCATTTGCATGTTGTCTCCCCCATTAGACTGTGAGCTCCATGAGTAAACAGTCTAATGAAAGAGTGACTAATATGTAAAACCAAGGAACAAAGTACTTCATATCTACTTTCATATCTACATCTATGATCAGTAATCATATATGCCTTTTAATACTTTTGTAGTTTTTATATTGCTGCAATAATGATTGAATGTATGAAAAATCATTTATTTATTGAATATTGTGTGCAAAGCACTTTGGTAAATCTTAGGGATACAAATAGAAAAAGAAGAAAATCCCTGTTCTCAAAGATGTCATTTCCTTATAGAAGGGGGTGACACATAAAGGAAGCAATGCATTTTATTTAAGTTCATTTACACTACTATAACCATATGTATTTCTAATGTTGAACCATTTGAAAGTACTAAGGACTTTTGTTGGCAAAAAATTTTTATGAGTTTTTAGTGGTTGTTTTTGATGAGAAGGTGCTAGGTACAGTACTGTGGAGGCAGTTGGCAAAGGTTGCACCACTTGGTGATGAGAGTAGGGACTAGTCTGGTAGTGGTATTGTTGGTCTGGGAAGCACTGATTTTTCAAGGGCTTTTGAGTTTACCTACCCGTGATTGGGAGTTGTTTAGTGGTTGGTAATCATAGTGTCACATATGAGAGCTTCTTTTCACATGGAGGTTGCTTCCCTCTATGATGTTTACAGAGGTCAAGATGGAAGCAAAACTGGTGGCCTGGGGGACATTGTAATTTATAGGACCTTTGGCCTCTGAGTTCTGGGCTATTCCTCCTAGAGGCCTAGTGGTTGAGGTGGTGGTAGTGATGGTGATGATGATTTAATCTACCTGGTACATGTTGCCTCCTTTCTCTCCCTTAGGATGCCTTGCTGCGTTAGCTAATTTGCCTGCCCCCATGCTGGTAGCAGTTGCTTAGCAACTGTTGGTGGTGGTAGGGACTCTCTGCAAAGACTGTGCTTCTCTGGATGATGGATGGAGATGACACATTGGCATCAGAGCTTGTGGTCTGAGAGAAGCACTGCTATTCCTGGGATTATTTGGCTTACCTGCCTATGAATGATACTTGGTTGGTCCTTGGTATTGGTGACAGTAGGAAAAGTGGATCCCTTCTCCAAAATATTTGCTCTTCCCAGCAACGGCTACAGAGACCAAATCAGAAGCAGGATTAATGGTCTTGGGAGTGCTGAAATAACATTACAGTATGCTAACATACTACATTTATATGATCATTCCAGAATTGTTTGACATATCTAAAATTAATCTTTCTTTTAAATTCAAGATCCATATTACCAACTGCCTGTGTGACATCTACAAATATGTAGCTACCTTCAACTTAACAAATTAAAACCAGATCTCATATTTTTGCTTAAATGCATTCCTCCTCCAAATTTCCACATTGACTTTGAGGGCTTTACCATCCTTTCAGACACTCAGATTCAGAATCTTGGGGCTCTCTTTGAATCTTCTCTCTCCCTTAAATCCTTTATCCAATCAATTGTCATACATCATCAATTGAACATCCTCAACATTTCTCATTCATTCCTTCTCTTCATTCATGACACATTTGCCCTAATTAATTCCATCTGTTTTCTTTCATATACTGTGCATTCTAGTAAAAAAGGTCTGATAATTGCATCCCATAAATAAATTTCCATCTTCTGTCTCCTTGTTTTGCACAGGTACCTCTCCTGTTCCCCCTTCTACTCAGGCCTGGAATTTCCTTGTTTCTGATCTCAGCTACTTAGAACCCCTTAGCTATTATTGTTTTTCAGCTGTGTCTAGCACTTTGTGACTCCATTTGGGTTTTCTTGGCAAAGACACTGGAGTGGTTTGTCATTTCCTTCTCCAGCTCATTTTACAGATTAGGAAACAGAGGCAAAAAGGGTGATTTGTGCAGGGTCACACAATTAGTATCTGAGAGCAGATCTGAACTCATGATGTCTTCCTGAATCCAGGCCTGGTACTCTATCCACGGTGCCACCTAATTGCCCTCAAATCCTTAGCTTACTGAAAAAATTGACATGATGTGGTAATCTTACATAAAGCCATTTTAAATGTCCCAAGTTGTTGGTGTTTTTCTACTTTTGAAATTACTTAATATTATTTTGCATGCACTTTGTATTTACTTATCTGTATAGCTGCATCTTTTCCAGGATAATGTAAACTCCTTGAGAAGAGGAAATATTTAATAGAATCAGAGTTTGAATTTAAAGGAGTCTTAGCATCCATCTAGAACAAATCACAACTAAAATAAAATATTTGAGCATAACAATCAAACAAGTAGTTGTGCAAACTGTTGAGGACCCCACTACCTTTTTAGGTAGTGCACTCTAATTTTGGAAGGTTCTAATTATTAGAAAGTTTTCTGGAAATCAAACATAAATTTGCTTCTGCATTTTTCACCCATTGTTTCTAGCCACTGGAGTCAAACAGAATAAGTTTAATCCCTCTTCCACACAATTACCCTCAAAATACTTGGAGACAAATATCGTACTTTCCACTCCTGCCTTAAACTTAGATTTTTAGATTAAACATCCCTAGTTCTCTCAACTTCTCCTTAACTGATAAAGATGCAGGGTCATTCACCACCCTGATCACCCTCATTGGGGTACTCTCTAGCTTATCATTATATTCTTAATTTAAAAAAACAGCAAACATTTATTTCTCTCATTCATATTGAACATATAACACCTTTATAACAAATTGGCAGTCAAACAAAAAGAAATCTCACGTTGATCTTGTCCAAAAATGAATGTGTTCTCTTACATACTGAGTCTGTCACCAGGAAGTGAGTAACATTCTTCATCATTAGTACTCACGAATCATGAATGGTCAATGAATTTATCAGAATGCTTAAATATTTAAAAATTTTATTTTTACAATGTTGCTATGGTATAAACTGTTTTCCTGATTTTTCTTAAACTGTGATGCCCAGAAATAAACCTGATAGTAGTATATAAGTAGTCCATCTGTGACATAGTGTAATAGGCCTATCACTTCCTTGTTTTTTGAAGCTATATCTCTCACTGTAGTTGAAGTTCACATTAGCTTTTTGGGCTGCTATCTCACTACTGAATCATTTTGAGTTCAAAATTTCTAGATAGGTTGCAGAAAATCTTCTGACCTCTCCAATTCTTGTGAAAGTTCTTTACTCTATGCTAGTGCCATTCATGAGGCAACTAGGTCTCTCAACGGACAGAGAGTTGGGCCTAGAGTGAGGAACATCTGAGTTCAAATCCTACATCAGATGCTGGGCAAGTTATTTAACCTTTGTTTGCCTTAATGCACTGAAGAATGAAATGGTAAATCATTCCAGCATCTTTGCCAAGAAAACCCTATGGACATTATGGTCCAGGGGTCAAGAAGATTGGAGAACAACTGAACAGTAAGTGCCATCCATCTAAGATAAGCTCTAATTTATCATGTGTATTTGTTGGCTATAAATGTTGGAATGTTGTCTCTCCTGTTATATTGTGAGCTCTTTGAGGAAAGGGACTGATACTTTTTCCTCTTTCTTTGCATCTCCAGTGCTTAACAGAGTGCCTGAAACTTAATAAGCACTTAATAAGTGCTTGTTGACATGATGATTACAAGAAATGTCAATACCAGACTCAGAGAATCATAGAATTTTGGAGGTGGACAGAGCTCATGTGGACATACTAATCAAACCTTTACCTTAAAAAAAGATTTCTTTCTACCTTATACCTGAGAAATGAACCTCTAGCTCCATTGGTGTGAAGGTCACAGTCTTCCAAGGCAGTTCTTTCTACTTTTAGAGATATATTTTAGGCCTTTTTTCATGATATCAACCCCAAATTTAGTGCTTTTCAACTTTCTATTCATTGCTTCTCATTCTGTGCTATATGTCACCCCATTTATCTATTAGCTTCTCCAACTATTCTGAGTAATTCAGATTCTTCTTCACATATGTGAAAGGCATGACTCCTACTCAGATAAGGTCTCCAAAAATATCTTTTCTAAGGCCCTATTATATTCTTTTCATCAGGAATTCACTACAATATCCACAGAGTGATTTCCCCTGCTTTGGTGGGTTCTGACTCCAATTCCTTTCTTTGAGTCCCACCTACCATATTCTTTCCTTACTCTTCCAAAATCACCTCTACAGATTGAGATCCTAAAAATCCCCAAGCCTCTTTTCACAAATCTGAGTCAAGTAGGAATATGTCCAGTGTTATAAGAATGAAAATATTGGGGGGGCAGAGCCAAGATTGCAGAGTAAAAGGAGGAACTTTCATGAGCTCCTACACCAACAACCTCCAATACCTGTAAAATATGACCCTAAACAAATTTTAGAGCTACAGAACCCACAAAGTGACAGAGAGAAACAAATCTCCCACTAAAGGAAGCTGGCAGGCCAACAGAAAGGGTCTATTTCACCAGGTTGGGAGCTGAGCACAGTCCCATGTGAGCCTCCTGGTCACATACTTGGGGTGGTCATGACCAGTGGCACAGATTGACCAGAGCAGACTTCAGGAGAATGAATCATGAGTAGCTGTGGTGGTTTTCAGACTTCTCCACACATATATGCCAAAGAGAAAGTAAAAGGTCAGTAGGGAACTGTGTTGGAACTGGGTAGAGAAGAGCCCAGTCTGGTCCATACCCCCAGGGTGAGAGGTGGTGGAGGTGCAGCAGTTGCAACTGCCGCAGCTTGGCTGTCTCTGGAGCTCCTGGCCTGCAAATCATAGGGGGACCAAGTGACCATTCAGAGGGTAATCACTCTTGCTTTGACCTGCTTGGATCTGGGTTGTAATCTTGGGTGGTGGTCCTGGGGTGAGGAACACTAGCTACCAGAGGTTGTAGTGGCTGTAGCAAGGGTCACCTCCTCATAAGTCTGGCAGCTGTGAAAACCCCAACAATTTGGGACACAGCTCTCTCCACTCTAGAACAAGAGTTCTACCATGGCAAAGAGCTCAAAAGTCAAGTAATTGGCTGAGGAAGCACAATCAGAACATAAAATCCTTTTTTTGGGGACAAAAAGGATCAAAACATGGAACCAGAGGAAGGCAACAAAGTCAAAACTCCCGCATCAAAAGCTTCCAAGAAAAATATGAATTGGTTACAGGCCATGGAGGAACTCAAGAAGGATTTTGAAAATCAAGTAAGTGGAGAAAAAATTGGGAAGAGAAATGAGAATGATGCAAGAAAATCATGAAAAGTGAGTCAACAGCCTGCTAAAGGAGACCCAAAAAATACTGAAGAAAATACCTTTAAAAATAGACTAACTCAAATGGCAAAAGAAGTCCAAAAAGCTAATGAGGAGGAGAATGCCTTAAAAAACTGAATTTGCCAGATGGAAAAGGAATTTTAAAAAACTCACTGAAGAGAATAATTCCTTGAAAATTATATTGGAACAAATGGAAGCTAATGACTTTATGAGAAATCAAGATACTATAAAACAGATCCAAACAAATTAATAAATAGA
The DNA here is from genome assembly GCA_028646575.1 of Pseudocheirus occidentalis. Classification (NCBI taxonomy): domain Eukaryota; kingdom Metazoa; phylum Chordata; class Mammalia; order Diprotodontia; family Pseudocheiridae; genus Pseudocheirus; species Pseudocheirus occidentalis. The sequence continues at coordinate 281,600,285 of CM053593.1, read as the reverse complement.
AGGCAATGTGAAATATCTCATTGGAAAAACCACTGACCTGGAAAATAGGTCCAGGAGAGATAATTTAAAAATTATTGGACTACCTGAAAGCCATGATAAAAAAACAGAGCCTAGAAATCATCCTTCAAGAAATTCTCAAGGAAATTTGCCCTGGCATTCTAGAACCAGAGGGCAGTGTGGAAATTGAAACAAAGAATTCACCAGTTACCTCTCAAGAAAGATCCCAAAAAGAAAACTCCTAGGAATATTATAACAAAATTCCAGAATTTCCAGGTCAAGGAGAAAAGATTACAAGCTGTCAGGAAGAAACAATTTGAGTATTGTGGAAACACAATCAGGATAACACAAGATCACAGCTTCTACATTAAGGGATCAAGGACTTAGAATCTGATATTCTGGAGGTAAAAGGAGCTAGGATTAAAATCAAGAATCACCTACCCAGTAAAATTTAGTATAATGCTTCAGGGGAAAATATGGTAATTCAAGGAAATAGAGAACTTTCAAGTATTCTTGATGCAAAATACAACAACAGAAAACTTGAAGTTCAAATACAAGAAACAAGAGAAGCATGAGAAGGTAAATAGGAAAAGGAAATCATAAGGAACTTATTAAAGTTGAACTACTTACATTCCTACATGGAAAAACAATAATTGTAACTCATGAGACTTTTGTCAGTATAAAGGAGTATTGAAGGGAATATATACATGTATATGTATACATACAAAGATATGTATGCATAGGAGGGTGTATATGTATATAAATACATATGTGAGTGTGTATATGTGTGTACATGAATACATAGACAGAGGGCAAAGATTAGTTGAATAGGAAGTGATGATGCATAAAAAATAAAATTAAGAGATGAGAGAGGAATATAATGGGAGAAGGAGAAAGGGAGAGATAGAATAGGGTAAATTATCATATAAAAGAGACAAAAGAAAACTTACAATGGTGGGGAAGGTGAAAGGCAATGGGTAAACCTTTCTCTCATTGAATTTGGCTTAAGGAAAGAATAACACACACACACAATTGGATGTCTTACCTTACAGGAAAGTATGGGAGCAAGGGATAAAAGAGGAGATGGTAGAAAGGAGGGCAGATTGGGGGAGAGGGTAGTTAGAAGCACACAGTTTTGAAAAGGACAGGGTCAAAGGAGAAAATAGAATAAATGGGGGGTGGGATAGGATGGAAGGAAATATAATTAATCTTTCACAATATAACTACTATGGAAATGTTTTTCCTAAGTACACATGCACAACCTGTACTGAATTGCTTGTCTTTCTAGTGGGGATGGGTGAGAAGGGAAGAAGGAAAAGAATCTGGAAATCAAAGTTTTTTTTTTCATTTCACTTTTATTTGCACTCTAATGTCGTATTTACTCCCGTGCCATAAGCTTTTGTTTCTTCA
>CM053593.1:281576843-281598378 GCA_028646575.1 Pseudocheirus occidentalis | reverse complement strand
GGGAGACTTGATGAAAACTCAGCTATATCGGAAATCAAAGTTTTAAAAACAAATATTAAAAAAATTGTTTTTTACATCCAACTGAGAAATAAGATATACAGCTACCAGGGTATAGAAATCCATCTTGCCTTATTAGAAAGTTGGTGTGGAGGGCAATGGGGGAGGTTATAAGAGCGAACAGATTGGAGGAAGGGGTATTCAGTAGGCTTGATATCTTGGGGTGGGGGTATAGATGGGGAGAAAATTTGCAACTCAAAATCTTGTGGAAATGAATGTTGAAAACTAAAACTAATTTTAAAAAAAGATTTAAAAAAGAATGAAAATGTTGGTTCCACAAGTTAGTATGCTTGTTGCTTACTATACCTATTTAACTTTGTAAATTTTTTGTTTGATGAGTGTTTGTGTGTGTTTTAAGGAATAATGCAGTCTTCTCTGTTGAATAAAAAGTCTTTTTACTGATATGTTCAGTTTTGCAGAATGTGCTATTTTAAAAGTGAAAATCAATATCTTGTAATTTCCATAATATCCTTTTAAATTTTTCCCTTGAATCTTAAAAATTTGTCCTGAGAAAGACAGACTGATTTTCTTTGGTATGTGAATATTTTTATTTCCTCAGCCTGCACTATTGATTGTTTGATATTCATGTTCTGAAGTTGTTTAGTAAGTTCAATTTAAAGTTCTTCTCAGTCAGTGCTGTAATAATTCTATGAATGGAAATGGAAGGTAAAGTACTCATTTATACTAGCTGCAGTATTCTACAAAGATTTTAGCCTAAAGCCATACCCTAGCTATGGTAAACACCTTTAAGATTACCAAAAGTATATTCAGGAGCTATGAACTGCCCCTTTTGCCACACATGCTCCAAGCTTGATTCCAATTTCCCTGATTCTTTATGTACTAGAGCAGTGGTTCTCAACCTTCCTAATGCCACAACCCTTTAATAGAGTTCTTCATGTTGTGGTGACCCCCAACTATAAAATTATTTTTGTTTCTAAGTCATAACTATAATTTTGCTACTGTTATGAATTGTAATGTAAATATATGATATTCAGGATGTATTTTCATTATTACAAATTGAACATAATCCACAGGTTGAGAAATGCTGTACTAGAGGGAAAGTATGTCATGGAATTGTTGTGTACCAATTGTTCTTACTTTTCCATCTTATTAGATAACTGTTTCTGTAAACAAATTTAATCTGTTGGGTTAGTTAACATTAATAGATAATCATTGGAGGGAAGCATACTGATGGGGCTTATGAGATATATCATTATTAAGACACTCCCATGGCCCCCTAAATCTATGAAGGATGAAGTAACAGCCTCCATCTGTGAGTCTATTATTACAAATAGGGTTTGGAGAGGAGCTCCAAGGACTACACTGCACTATGATCTTACAAATCCAGGTTTCTCAGTACTACTCCTGTACAAGTACAATCTGGCCTAGAAGAGGTCAAGGGAAGTATATTTATATCCTTTAGCACCACTTCTCACAGTGGAGCGAGGGATAATGGGTTTACTGCTTAGCATGACCTTGGGGATTAATCCAACCTTTTCATTTTATGGATGAAAATGAGGCAAGTAAAGAACTAAGTTGGATTACATCTAAAGATGTCTTGGGTCCCCAGGTAACTCAAGCCATCCAATTCTCCAGAATAATCTCTACAGTCTAAGCATTTTGGAGGAGGAAACTGACAATATGACTTTCTACCACATACTGGAAGCTAGGACAATGTTATACTGAGTTAATGAAGCTGATTTGTTTGAAGGAGAGGCAGCACCTAAACTTCTGATAAGAAGGATAGTCTGAGTCTCTGGATCAAGGTAGGATGTGAGTTATGGAGTAGGAAATAGAACAATGGGTATCTCCTTTTATGATGAGTCTTGTCATAGCTGTCCCTAGAAATGTTTGACTTAACTGTAGAAAAGCAATATACTGTCAATTCTTTTGACAAGAATATGTATTTATAGGGAAATTTTTCCTTTTTCCTCTATGTTTCTCTTAGCAAATATGACATATTTTAGTTCCCCGATCTTAATTGAGACCTCATAACAATCATCCTTTTATTTCTCCCTAATTGATTCACAATCCCACTTTTTCAGAGGCTGTTCCAAGCTTTCTCTTCATTCTTCAAAATTCTCACAACAAATCCTTACCTTCTCAGACTTCATATCATATTTTCTTAAGAATAGAGACCATTCACTTAATATATTTGCACTAAGGTATTGGAAAAGACTTCTTGCAGGAGGAATCTTATCTGGGACTTGAAGGAAGTTAGAGAAGCCAGGAGATGGAGATGATGAAAGACAGAATCAATGCTTGGGGATTCGTCAATAAAAATTCCCAGTCATGTGCAAGGAACAGAAGGAAACAAACATTCCTGGGTTGCATAGTACATGAGGTGAATAAGATGTAAGAAAACTTGAAAATTAGGAGGGGCTAGGTCTAGAAAAAGACTTTCGAATGCCAAAAAGGAGGACTTTATGCTCCATCCTAGAGGAGATAGGGAGCTACTGGAGTTTATTATAAAAGGAGAGAGTTCTCATGATCAGGCCTGCACTTTAGAAAGATCATTTTCATAGTTGAAAGGAAGATGTACTTCAAAGATGAGTGACTTAAGGAAGGAAGGCAAGTCAAAAAGCAATAGTCTAGGTATTTTTTGATGAGGGCCTATACTGGGAAATTGGCAGTGTCAGTAGAGAGAAGTTGACATATAAGAGAGATGTTATAAAGGTAGAACCAATAAGGCTTGAAAAAGATTAGATGGGGGAGGGGATAAGGTTAGAGACAATTGGGAATTCAGCATGACACCTAAGTTAAAAGCTTGGGTAAGTGGGAAGAGGGTGGAACCCTTGACAGTACTATGGAAGTTAAAAAGAGTAAGGCCTTGGGCAGACTAAATCTAGAAGAGTGTTCACTCCTAAACGTATATTTAGACTATAGTGTCCATTTCTTTTAGGAAATACATTAGATAAATTAGTGACCATCCTGAAAGAGGATAACCAGAAAAATGAGGCTGGTGACTATGTTGTATCAAAATTGGTTGGAGTAACTGGTGATGTTTGATCTGGAGAAGGAAAACTTAGGGAGGGATAGAATAGTTATCTTCAAATGTTTAAAAGGATGTTGTGTGGTGGAGAAATTAGGTTTGTAGCAGTCAGGGAAAGTTGCACAGAGGTAGATTTAGGCTCCATATAAGGAAAAACTTCATAAAAATTGAAGCTGTCCGAAAGTAGAATAAATTTGCACAGGAAACAGTTAAACAGGAAAATCTGAAGGAAGATGGCAACTTGTTATGAATTCTAAAGAAGACAATTTCTATTCAGTTATAATAGACGATCTTCATGTCCTTTCTGTAGCTTCTGTGGGTAACTGTTAAATTACTAACACAGCAAAAAATATAAAGAAATAAGTATGATTCCTTGTCTATTAAAAAGGAAAATGCGTAGCCTAGCTGGAGAGAAAACTATGGTTATATGAAACAACCAGCAAATGAAATGCTATCAGATATACAAGAGGCATGCTATTGTGGATCAAACATTGACCCAAAAGTAATGAGACCAGGGCTCTGGTCCCAGCTCTTTCATAAAATAGCCTTGTTACACTGTACAAATCATTTAATTTCTCTGGACCTCAATTTTCTCATCTATGAAATTTAAACGTTAGTCTAAATTGTTTCTTTCATGTTGCATGATAATACATAATATTTAGGATAAATGATGAGTGAGATTCCATCAAAGATAGGGCTGAACTTCTAATGAGAGTAGTTTCTTATGCTATATAGAAGAGTACAAGGGGTTCACTCATGCTGCTGAAAGAAAAAAAAATTATCTATCAGTGCTCTCAGGTAGAAGATTAGTGTCATGGTTTTAGTCAACTTCCTGATGAAAGATGCAGAGGCAGCCATATGTTGTCATAAAACAGACAATTTAAAGGCATGAATTTGATAAGTTATAGTAAGCCTCCTGAGACTTATAAAATCTGAAGACTATTACCCAGTATTGTTGACCCATGTGAAAACTAATGATGCTGCCAGAAGGAAGTTGGAAAGAATTTCTAGGGATTATGAAGACCTAGTCAGGAAACTGAAGGATTTAGGAGCACAGGTGCTGTTTTCATCATTGTTGCCAATTAGTAGATGGGAAGTGAATTGCTGGCTAAGAAGATGGTGTGAGAGAATGGGATTTGGCTTCCTGGACTATGGTATAAGGTACAGGAATGATGGGCCTTTGTCCAAGGACAGAGTGCATTTAATGAGGATTAAGAATGTATTTTTATGGAAACTGGCTAACATGATTAAGATTTTAAAATTGTAAAAGAGGCAGGAGGAACAAATAAAATAGATATATTAGAGATCAGCAGGTAGGACATAGCAGTAGAGGTACTCAATTTACAGAAGACAATTTTAAGACAGAGAAAGGTGAATAGAAACCATGCATTTTGGCTTAAATATCTATACACAAATGTTCAAAATATGAGTAAGAAACAACATAAAATATATTAATGTTAAAAGGTAAATATAACGTTATAGATACCATGACACTGGAATGTAACTTATGACTTTACTACGACAGTGGAAGAGCACATCTTCTTCAAGAGTGAGGACACACCTGAAGAAGTGAATTTAGGGATAATGGAGAGCATTTAGGTGAGGGTAAAAAGAGGGAGAAATAGACAATAAGTATAGACCAACAAACCAACTAGAAGAACTGGATTATGAGTTTCTGATGCATATCACAAAGGTGGCACAAAGAGAATTGTGATGAAGACTTTTCATTCTCCAGAAATTTGCTAGGGGTTTCTCTCTTATAAAAATAGAAGAAAAGATAAATTCGTGACAGCTGGTCTATTTATCTTTCATGAGATGGAAAAAGCGTCACAGGGAATAACCAATCTATATTTTTGTTTAATAGAGACAAATTGGTTACTAAAGTAAAAAATGAGAACAAGTTTGGGAGAAAGTGATCTTGACATCTTAGAGTTCATGATAGAGAAGGAAGGGAATATTGAATACAGTCAGAAAAGTATCATCTATTCTAGATTATTCAATTTCAAAGAATTTAGAATAGACTAGTTGACTTTTATGACCTGATATTCTAAAAGGGATGTTTGGTCAAGAGAAATGATATGCTTTTAAGGGAGGGGGATGGGAACAATGCTATATTCACAAGTGATTCCAATGAGGGAAAAAGGAGAGATTTCTAATAAGAATGATTTGGACACATGGGCAATTTCTCTAAATATTCAGATTTTTCAAAGCCTATGTTAAAAAGATGATGCAAAAAGAGATATTGAATATAAGAGAATGACAAGAGCCTCTAAGGATGTAGTCAGAAACACCAGGATCAAGTTTTATCTGCAGTTTAGGATAGATAATAAAGACAATATTTTTTCTTTACTCATGGTAAATTTTAAAAAAATTATAAAAAAAATGAGTTACCTTGTGCCCAGCCTGGTAATAAGCTTTTTCACTTAAGACAATTGGTCCTTAGATAATGGAGTAATGATCCACCATTAGACCTTATACTTGAAATCTTTTCCAAGTTGGTAGTATATTCTGTGTAATTTTTTTGTGTTGGCATAGTCTTTAAGATCTCAGAGTAATTTCTATGCCAACATCAGAGGAGGACAGTATTAATGATCCATATCCTTATGTGGAAGGTGTTGTTAAATACTCTTGAAATGAATATACTGCTACTTCCTTTGGAGAAAAAAAATTAGAAGGTACAAAGATTTAATAACTGAAATGCTAAAAAATGCATTTTATCTGTTCATGTCTTAATTTTATTTTCCTAAAATTTAATTATATGTCACAAAAATTAATACTTTAAAAAACCCACACAAATTGATGTTGAAAAGTCTTATCTTGATTTCTTTTTTAAATAATTCCAACAAAAGTGGAGTTGAAATGGAATTCAATTTTTTAGGTAATGGAAGCTACATATATCTGGCTAAGGAATGTATTCATTTTCTGTTATAAGCCTACCAGTGCTAACACAAATCCCTCTTTTCATCTTACCAAGTATGGGTGATTTTAGGGAAAGAATGGCCTGCGACATCTATGGCTTCATAGATCAAAGGAAATTATTTGAATTGCAACCAGACACACATTAGTGACCAATGCTAGCCATGATGCCTGGATGTTAATATGATCCATCTGGCTGAGAACCTTAAACACAGAAGTGACTGTTGCATTTCATAGTAACTGAAATGACTCTCACTGGTGGATGTTAACATCCATCCATGACATATCACATTGCAGTAACCCTCCATGGAAGTTATAAAAGATTACAGTAGAGACTAGAGTAGAAAAATATCAGCTACAGTTACTATAATAACTTTAAAAATGAAAAGTAATTGATATTAACTACATTTATAGTTACTGCAGGGTAATGTTGAATGAGTCAGATGCCCATTAAGAAGGTGTCAGTGAATTACAGGTGGTATATACTTTGTTCTTGAATAAAATGTCCTCTTCCTGTCAGTGCAGTTGTCTCCATGGTAGTACGGTATCCTGACATCCTTGAAGCTAGTAAGGCATTACGACACAAAGTTCAGATTTATTTTATATCTTTACATCTATGGAATTTGTTTTTTATTGTTTCTAAACTAACAGAGCCAGGATCAGTTTTTTACTCATTTGGATTACCAAATGCAAAATTTAGCTACTCAAGAGCCAAAAAAGATCCTATCAATACCTTACATAGATGTTTTGAAATAAATGTAAATAAAAGATCCTGGACTTTGAGACATAAGATGTGGGTTTGAGTCACACCTCCACCATTTGCAGCTGTGTAACCCTGGCCATTAACCTTGCTGGATTTTGACATTCTCATCTGCAAAATGACAATAATGAGCACTACCACTACTTTTCTTACCTGATGTTTGTGAAAAGAAAATGAGATAATGTATGAGAAAGTGCTCTGTAGCCAGAATGTGATGCATAAATTTAGATTGTTATTATCAATGATAAAAGAGTATGAAGTATTGGGAAGGGCTTACTGGGAGCTTTTTAAAGGAGAAAAAGGAAAACCTGAGGATATTGGATTTTGTTGGAATTATCTGCAGTGTTCTCTTCTACAACAAGGTCCGCCAAATGTTAGGCTAAAGGTAGGATTTTGGAAAAATGAGAGAATTCTTCAAGACACCAGTGGGTCTGTAATCTTATCCATGTGGATATTCCCTTGAGGGATGGACGCACATCATGATTCATACGTGCATGCCCATTCTATAGGACTCTTGCTTATATCTTCACGTAAATTTACTATCAGGCAGGATATCCAACATGTTAGGGAACTTTCTTAAATTCTCTTAACAATATGAGAATACTAGTAAGCCCGCATTTTTTCATTCATTATCCCTGACTTCCACCTCATGACTAAACCTTCTCCTCTGATCTTTCATTTCTTTGCTGACATCATTTATACAGCTTCTTCTTTGTAATTCCTTATTAGTTACATTGCTCTCTCTCTTTTTATGAAGAGTATCTTTTGGGGTTTTCCCAACTTACCTTCTTTGGACATAGTAGTATTCAATGTATTCAGCTATAATAATGACAGCTAATGTTTATATAGCTCCTCAAGTTTTGCAACACATTCCATATATATTAATGCATTTGATCCTCATGATAACCCCAGCATAAGACATCTATTATTATCCCTATTTAAATATGATGAAATTGAGGCTGAGCTAAGTGACTTGCCCAGGGTCACATAACTAAAGAGGCAGCATTAAAACATTGTCCCATCTATTGAGCATCAGTCTTATTAATCCTATGGTCTTCTTCTTTTCCCTAACAGAACTTAAAATCAAACACTTTTATGTTATAACTGACATTTATCACTGGCCTATGCTCATTTTGGACCTAAGTGCACTTGACACTATTATACAGGAGTGTACTCCTCTTTTGTATTTTCATTGCCCATGCTTGCTTTAACTTTTTATTTATGTTATTTTAAAATTTGAATTGGTCCAATGATTTGTCTGTGCATCTTTGATTCTCTTTAGAGTTTCTTTTTTTCTTCCCCGTTGGAACAGGTGACTCTTGTGCCATTGTAATGTTAATCTTGAGATTTTTTCCATTTCTCCAAGAATTGTGTGCCTGGGATTCTGCCTCTCGCTTTTCTAAACTCACTGAAGTCCACTCTCCTGAAGTCTTGGGAGCATGCTGGGCCTATGCTGGGCTCCCTCCTCCTTCTTTCTTATGAATTCTAAGTATAGTCACCATGCTATTGACATTTTTTTCATGGAATTGTTGATTCTTCCTATGTTCCCAGGTGGACATATGAAAAGAAAGCATAAAAATGGACCACTTATACCTCTTGGTCTGACCTTGAGGGTTCTGATCTTTATAGACTACTCTCTTTACCTACCATGAAATAAAATTGAATATGTTGGGGGTTTGGGAAGATTAGGTGAAAAAAACCCCATAGGTTATGCAATGCATTTCATCTAGTTTGGTGTTTCTTGTTTTGCTATTCATTATTCATTTACAATGCTCCTCCATCCACCCAGGAACACTAGGAAAGTATAGAACACTGTGGAATGTTCAATTAAATTCAACATGTCTACAAAATTACAGAACACTAAAAGTATTAAAGGAGATACAAAGAGAAATAAAACTTGGTTCCTCATAGAATGACTGTTTAATACTGAGATGTATCAATTAAATAAATAAACATAGTACAAATTTATGAATGTTGTAATGGGTCATGTCCATCCAACAATATCTCTATTGCCCAGTGTTGAAGAGCTCTTCCAAAGAGGTCAGGTGTCTCTGACCTCATAGACAGATAGCATATTTCATTCAGAGAAATTCTCATGACTCTGTTTCTGACAGACAAGAATGTCTGTATATAGCATAGTTTACTTAGTAGGCATTTGTGTATCAAGCAGCATGAAAATTGTTATCTTTCCATAGAAGACATTTATGTGTGTGCCATACTAATATTATGACTTAATAGTTTAAGATTCTGTATCACTTTTTTGTGGGTTAGGAGACTAAATGGCCATGTCTTTTCCTTAGGACTATATTCTTTTTGATATTTCAGACAATGCCACTGACTCTTCTTTCATTTAAAGTTCAAAATATAACAAACTTTGTATTCTTTGTGTGATCTTCTAGTAGATATATTAGTAATTTCTGTTGATATATTAAGACAGTGGGCAAGCACAAAAATGGCATATTGGATCAATTTTCTAGGTCCTATATAGCCCTACTTCACAAACAAATAGGTTAAACCTGTAGATTATTATTAACGGTCACAATTACTAGTCCTTTAAAGCCCAGGTGGGATTATATGTTAATAAATGAGAATTTTTCTAGTCAAATATAGGAAAATTCCTGACTCCAGTAGAAGGGGCAGCAATTCTTTCTTGGTTCCCCTGCCACCTGCCCTGTTCTTATGATTATAACAGGGTTGGGTCATTTTCATTCCACCCAGTAGATGTTTCTTCCAAGTAGCCAAAGTGGGCGTTTTTGATTTTCCACTAGGTACAGTACATCCACTAGGCAGATATGTGGACTACAGTCATATGCAGCTTGGAATGGTGATCTCCCTAGGACAGAGTGCACATATTGCTTTTGGCAAAGTCTGATATGGACTAGCAGTGACCTCATCCTTACTGTGAATCTGCCATATGACATTAAAAAAAGCTATTTAATGTTCTGCTTAGTTTTTTCATGTGCCTATTTGCCTTCAGGTGATAAGGCTGTCATGAGTAGGAGTTTGATGCCTGACCTCTTTGGAAGACCTCTCCAACACTGGGAAATAAATTGTAGCCCTTGACCCAAGATGATCTGCACCAGGAACCCATGCAGCTGTAATTAATTCTTTTAGGAAGTAAGAGGCCATCTGGGGAGCAGATGGTGACTTTGCATAAGGGATGAGATGACATCTTCAAAAAGTGATCAATGGTCACCAGATGGGAGAATATTAATTTCCCTGGAAGGCTGATAAGCTTGTCATAAATTGACTTCCATAAAATACAGATCTGATTGTATAACCCCCCATCTCATTTCAAAAATATTCAATGGCTCCCTATTTTCTCTAACATAATTATGAACTCCTTGGTCTGACATTTAAAGCCATTCTAAATATGAATTCCTCCTACCTTTCCAGTTTTACTTTATAATGACCTCCTTCATGCACTCTCTGTTCTAGTTAAGGTCCAGCAAGCTATTATTATGTCCACATTATTCCATCTTATGCCTCCATTGCTTTGAATAGACTGTACCTCATGGACAATGCTCATTTGCTCCTTTTCTCTTTAGCTTCATTTATTCATTTAAAGCATAGAATAAGTAGCTCCTCCTACCCAAGACTGTTCCTGACCCTCCCACTGCTGTTATTGGGATTCTTTCCCTCTTGAAATTTATTTGTAAATACTTTGCATTTATTCTGTAGTATATATTTTAATTCTCCACCCACCAGTAGAATATAAACTACTAGAAGGCAAATATTACTTTATTTTTGCCTTATTCTTAGTGACTAGTATGGTGACTTTAAATGTAATAGGTACTTCAAAAATGTTTTAAAAACTGAATGAAATTATAGTAACTTAATACCAGGGTCATGGATGGAACAAATGGCTATAGATGGTATTTCCATCTATTGGCATTTCTTGTACCCCATGCACATAGCTGAACTTTAGCTCTTTAATCTGGAGATGAATGTAATCTGAAGCACGAGCAATGCTAGCAGATGACATTCTTCATCTTGATTCCCTTCATATATCTTTTTAATTTAACAGGTTATTATGGTACACCCAAGAGGCCTCCTTCTGGAGGGTAGCACCTGAGGATTCAGATAACCACAGTCTTTCTTGCATTTGACTGAAAATCCTGTCTTGCTCTGTATCCTCCTTTGCATTTTCGTTCTCTGTTATTAGACTGATATCAGCCAGTTCTAAAGATTGAACACTAACCATGAGTATTTCTTCTTCTTAGTGTTCAGTCATTTAGTTAGTCATTCCTAACTCTTTGTGACCCCATTTGAGGCTTTTGTGTTTTTGTTTTTTGCAAAGATAGTGGAGTGGTTTGCCATTTCCTTCAGCTTATTTCACTGATGAGGAAACTCAGGCAAATAGGATTAAGTGACTTGCCCAGGGTCACACAGCTAGTAAATGTCTGAGGCCTCCTAGATGCCTGTATTGCTCCTTACTGCATAATATATTGGCTAATTACAGGCCTTACCAAACCAGAAGCATTGCTGTGATGACATCTGCTTCTTTTGGATACTGTTTTTCAGTTGTGCTACCTTCCTTAGAATCAATTTAACAAGTCTTTATTAGACATCTATTATTTATGTCAGACACTGTGCTAGGTGCTAGGGAAACAAACTAAAAAACCCACTGCTGATCTCAAGAAAATTGCCTTTTTCTTTTTGGGGGAAGGATTATTTACATAGGAAATTGAGGAGGGTGGTGAGAGAGGCAATTGAGGTGGGCTTCTTGGAAGAGGTAGCCATTGAGTGGAAGTTCAAGGTTGGAATGAAGAGAGTGCATTCTAGATACTGAGCCTATAGAAGGGCATGAAGCTGAAAGATGGAATGGTATTTATGTCGAACAGCAAATAGACCAATTTGGATGGAAATTAAAGTGTGTCCCTGGGCTTATGACTAGAACACTATTTTTAAAAATGACTTATACCCACACATACAAAAATATTTATTGCAGCTCTCTTTGTGGTCACAAAAAACTGGAAATTTAGGGGATGCCCATCAATTGGGGAATGGCTAAACAAGTTGTAATATATGAATGTAATGGAATACGATTGTGCTATAAGAAATGGGGAGGAGATGGACTTCACATGTACCTGGAGAGACCTATACAAATTGATGTTAAGTGAGAAGAGTAGAACCAGGAAAAATTTGTACACAATCATAGACACATTGTATATGGAACAGCCAACCTTGATAAACTGGACTCTTCTCAGCAACACACAGCTATAAGACAACTCTACAAGTCTCAGGATGGAAGGAAATATCTACATTCAGAGAAAGATCTAGAAAGACCAGAATTTAAATGGAGACTGAAGCAATCAACATGCTATCATTCTTCTTCATGTTTGGTTTTCTTTCTTTTTTCCCATTGTTCACTCCATTGGTTACAACCCTTTTAGGCAACCAGACTATTGTACAATGTGAAAGTATTTGCAGATCCTATACCTGATTGCATGCCAACATACTTGGGGGGGAGAAGGGAAGGGATAAAATTTGAAACTCAATGGATTGTGGAACTGAATCTTGTAAACTAAAAGTAAATAAACAAGTAAAAAAAATGACTTGTTTGGTAAAATTCATTAATACTTTCCTAGCTTCATTGTCTCTTCAGTGTTTCTAATAGTATTTCTGTGCCATCGAGAATAAAATGTTATGAAGGGGTTAGAATGATACTCCAGAAATCTAGATTAAATGTTATTCTTCACATTAGAAAAAAAAGCCACCCAAAACTGATGTAATCTTAGAGTACATTAATAGAAGTACTACATCCAGTATAAAGGGAGTGATGGGGTCAGAGAACATTTTGATTACTGTGTCCAAGAATCTGAAAAGATATTGACAAGCTGGAACAGATTCATGAGAGGATGACCAAGATGGTGAGGGGACTAAAAACTTCCCATAGGAGGAGTCCAAGGACCTGTTCTCTCAAGAGCAACAGATTATTTTACCAGTTTGGCCTAATTACTTTCTGGCCCCACCCAAAGATTTTGTCATTGTTGGCAGGTAGTGGCTCTTGGATTACTGTAATAGCCCCTGGGAACATTCAAGACCTACTGAACTATAAGTAACACTCCTTTTACCCCTGCAGTATACACATACACTCACAGGAATAGAAATAAATATAGACACACTAGATAAAGTATTTTGGGGACAAAGGTTGTCTTATAGATGCTCAGGTCTTTTCCAGCTCCATTAAATAAAATCATCCCCCTAGGACAGAAGTCATTAAACACAAACTTGCTTTAACAATTAATAACTATATTTGATAGATATTAATTACTATGATTTATAGTTCTGTTTTTGCTTTTATGCATTTTTAACCATTCTGAGAAGAGCTCCATAAGTTTCAGCGGACTGCCAAAAGGGTCCATTGCAAACAAAAATGCTTAAGGTCTCCTTCCTTAACGATAGCCTAGAAAAATACTACATGCCAAGGAATTTCTGCTTTGGAAATATAGCAAGGGTCATATTAGCATTTAAATGGTTATTTCTAGCTCTATATGAGACACCATCAGACTTGTCCAAACCATAGTAGGACTAGAAAGAACAGTCAGCCTAAGCAAATGAAAATAAATACTAGGTGATATATAACCAGTCAATTAATTAATGTGCATTTATGAACTATTTTCTAAATAAGAAGTCCTCTTTTAGGGGGACATTAAGTATAAGTCATTGTTCCTGCACTCTAAGATTTTAAAATCTAGTTCGATGACAAACTAACACTATTGTTTAGGTCTGTGTGTGCTGATAGAGCAGCTAGGTAGCACAGCAGATAGAAGAAAACTCATCTTTGTGAATTCAATCCAGCCTGACAGTAGCTGTGTGACTTTGGGCAAGTCACTTATTCCTATTTGCCTCAGTTTCTTCACCTGCAAAAGAAATTGGAGGAGAAAATGGCAAATCACTTCAGTGTCTGCCAAGAAAACCTCAAAAGGTATCATGAAGAATTGGACATGACTAAAACCGACTAAACAATGACAAATATGCATCATTCTCATTTCTATAGTTTTTAAAAATTAGTTGTTGTTGCAGAATGAGTGATTAACTTGAGCTGCAGTTGCAGAATCACAGAAGTCAAGGTTTATAAGGGCTATCAATCACCATCTAGTCCCACCAATACCTGGAAGATAATCCCATATACTCTAGATGGTTATTTAGAACTTTGCTTAAAGACCTCCAGTGATGGAGTACTCACTATCTTCCAAGGAAGTCCATTCTAATTGATAGCTCTTGTTAGGATTTTTTTTCATGACATAAAGTCCAAATCTATCTCCCTGCAACTTCCACTCATTTCCCCTGGTTCTATTTTCTGGGACCTTATATTTCTCCTCCACATAACCTTCACATACATGAAGACAGCTATCAAGTTCCTCTTCAGTCTTCTCTCTCCAAGGCCAAAATTCCCCATATTTTTAACAAAACTTATTTGACACAGACTTAATGTCCTCCACTAACTTGGTCATCCTCCTTTGTAGAGTATCTCAAATTTGCATCATTTGTTCGTTTGATGTGTCCTTTGGACACCCTCTAGCTTAGCAATATTCTCCTTAAGCTATGACATCTAAAACCAAGGACAACGTTCCAGATATGATTTGATCAAGGCAGAGAACAGAAAGATGATCACTTCCTTTTTCTTGGAAGTTTATTTTTCTTAATGCAATCCAAGATTTAATTTCTTTTTTTGACTGCCTTATCATACTTTGATTATGTTGAGTTTGTTTTAAAATCTCTAGATATTTAGGAAACTACTAACTATACCATATCATCTAGTGGTATTCAAGTTTATTTCTTGAATTGTGTGATTTTATATTAATCTCTATTAAATTGCATTTTATTAAGGTTAAGCTAATGTTTTAGGCTGTCAAATATCTTTTTAGACAGACAGTGTGTAAGATATTCCTCTCAGATTTGCATCATCTGCACGCCACCTATTCCTCTGTCCTAGTTTTTGATGTAAAATTATAAAAATGCTAAATAAGAAGGGGATGTAAGGGAATAAGCATTTATATAGTATCTACTATGTGCCACGAACTGTGCTTTTTTTATACATTTTCTTTTTTCCCCAATTACATGTCAAAACAATTTTTTAACTTTTTTTTTAAGTTTTAAGTTTCATGCCCTTTGGGCATAGTTCTAAATTCATGCTAAGTGTTTTTTTTTAATAAATATTATCTCATCTGAACCTCACAACAATATTGGGAGGTAGGTACTATCAGTTATGGAAACTGAAGCAGACAGAAGTTGAGTGACTCGTCCAGGGTCACACAACTAGTAAATGTCTGAAGTTAAATTAGAACTCAGGTCTTCCTGACTCCAGTGTTCTATGCAGGATACCAGTCTCTAGTAGCTGTCTCTGATAGTTCCCTGTGGCAATTCAATGAGGCTCTTCTACTAAGTTGATGGTGAAACATTTATGACTACTCTCTCAGCCTGGCCATTCAAAAAATTATTTATTGATTTAATTGTCTATTATTTGCCACGTCTTTCCATTTTTTTCAATAAGAATAGCATAAAAGATTTTATTAAGTGATTATATAAAGTTTAGGTAAACTATATATATATATGTAGCATAATTCTGTTTTACCAGTTGGATAAACCTGTCAAAAAAGGAAATGAGGTCAGTTTGGCTTGACCTGTTTTTTATGAAGTCACATGGCTTTTTATGATTGTGACTTCCTTTCCTACATGTAAATGTTGAGTGATGTATTTTGGCAGCCTGTTTCTCCCTCACTTTGTCATTGGAAAGGGCACAGGGAGTCTTAAATGGGGAAGAGAGCACAAATTATAAAGGAAGGCCTTCCCGAGCAGAGGTCTTCATTATTTTAGTACCATAACTGAAAACAATAAAAGCATCAGTTAGACCATGAAATATGACTGATGTGCTCTCTCCTTGTCCTGCTTACCCAGGAGGATGTCTTATGAGGTGTGAGGCAAAGGAAATGCTGCAATCAGAGAGAAACCAAATTTAGAGGTCTAAACAACATCAGATGTGAGAGAAGCCAAACTCCTCTTTTTAAAGAAAAATAAATTCTGGCAGAGAGTTCATCCAGATGTCCACTGTAAGATATGAGAAGCCACACTTGTAGCTCATAGTTGCTGCCCTGACATGAATAGTCCCCAGTCCCTCTGTTCACCACATTCCAGCCAACACACTCCATCTGCTCTTGGGCCACTGAGACACTAGAAACTTTGGGATGTAAAGCTATGTGGGTGAGCTCTTCACTCCTGGCCAGAGAAGAGTTAGTGAGCTAAATCACTGTCATGATGACCCAAACAACATACTATTTTGTGTGAATGGCTTGATTCCCAAAGCACTAAAAAACCCTGAAAACCAAACAAAATGAAACAAAACAAAAACTTAGGCAGTTTTATCCATAGAGAGGATTAAAGTAGTAACATGAAACCCTACATATGTGCCTCAAAGAACCTATCCAATCCTTTTCTTTACCTTGCACCTGCCTTCCCTTTGTAAACTTGGCAGCAATACTAGGAATTTCACTCTTTTTCTAATTTGGGGGCTCAATTTAATGAATGAATAAACTCTAATGACTCCCTATTACTTCCAGGATCAAATATAAAATCTTCTGTTCATCTCTTAAAGCTCTTCAAAACCTGGAGCCTTCCTAAACTCTATTTTTTCTACCCTGCCAGGTGCTGCATGATCCAGAAATAACAGCTATCTTGAAATAATGGCTATCTTGCTATTCCTCACATGCAACACTGCAAATACTACCTGTCCTAACACTTTCCTTTTCACTGAGTGTTCCCCAGGCCTAGAATGTTATCCCACCTCACCTTTGCCTTAAGTCTTCCTTTAGGACTCAGTTTGAATCCAATCAACTGCACTGGGCCTTTCCCACTCCCTTCCTTCAGCCTTGAATCTTTCCTCCTAAAGGATTTTCCATTTACATTGCAAATATCTTGTGTGTACATGATTATTTGCATGTTGTCTCCCTCATTCTAAAGTGAATTCCTTGATAACAGGGCATTCTTTGGACATATTTATCAATAACTCCACAGCTTAGCACAGTGACAAGCACTTAATACATAATTGTTGACATTTCTCAGTCACAATTGAGAAATCATTTATTAATCACTTACTTTGTGTCTAGCACCATAGCAGGGTTGAAAATGCAAATACAAAAGTGGAGATAGTGCTTCCCCTAAAGGAGTTTGTATTCTAATAGAGGTTGGTGATACCACTACTAAGTATTAGAGGTTGGGGAGAGGTGGACAGAGTAGGGTTATTTTGCTTTGGAAAGCTACTGAGCACAAACACAGTGGAGTAGTTTGAAACCTTTGGCACGAGCAAGGACTAGATTGAATGAATTGTAGTTGCAGAACTAGAAAGGAAGGAAGGAAGGAGGAAGGGAAGGTTTCTGGAGGCATGGTAGGTGTTCAGGGAACAAAGTGAAGTATGGCTGGAACTTAGCATAGATACAGTTGGTGATTAAATCAATTACCAGTTAAGACAGCAAGGACTCTAGAATGGGAGATTGGGGTTACAAGGTCCCCTGATAAAAAGTTTAAGCATTGGGCTTGGATTCTTGGCTAGGTGGCTAGGGGTGAGACCGTAAAGGATGGAAATATTTCCCCCCAATTTATTTATTTGTTTGTTTGTTTATTCTATTTTTTTTTAAAAATTAGGACAATTAACTCTTTTGCCTCATGTAGTTTTCATTC
This sequence comes from Pseudocheirus occidentalis, assembly GCA_028646575.1. Lineage (NCBI taxonomy): Eukaryota > Metazoa > Chordata > Mammalia > Diprotodontia > Pseudocheiridae > Pseudocheirus > Pseudocheirus occidentalis. The sequence goes on along the minus strand of CM053593.1, from coordinate 281,580,973 downwards.
ATGGCATTTTGAAGTACAACTGTGCTAAACCAAGCTTTGATGAAGCCCAGTGGGATTCAAATGGAACTACTTGACTAAGTCTTTAAACCCAAACCACTGTAGCTCTCACTGATTGGCCAATAATAGATCCCAGACCAAGCCTCACTTGCTCTTTGGGTTTTGCTCTGAGGGTCTTCCTCTCCCAGACTGATTCTTTAGGGTAGTCAAACTAGGTCATCTTTTGACTCAATTTTAATCACTGAATCAGTATTGCCTCCAACAAACTGAAACCTTGGAAAGGTTTAGCTCAGGAAGGATGCAGGGCCAAGGGACACAGCCAAAGGATTTAGGGAGATCCTCACGTGACCCTCAGCAAGCTAGAGATGGACTGGTGTGGTTGGCTGGCGGGGGTCATGTGAAAGCCAGCCTAAATCTTTTGAAGCCCTTGGCTGGACATTGTTTTGGCCTGCTTTAGCCAGGACCCCACTGGGGCCATTGCTAGTCATCTGATCTATGCCTTTCTCCTAGACTTTGATGACTTTGCACAGCCCTGCCTCACTTCCAATTCACTTGCAAGTCAAGACCTCATCTTCCCCATGTCTTGGACAAACAACAACCCAGCAAGGGAAGTATGACTTCAGCTCATCCCTTAAGCCTCTCCGTTACAATTATGACAACCAGGTAAGAGACACGGTTTACGCCAACATAAATGGGCAAACCGGTACCTTTTAAGAGTAAACTGAGTCCAGGAAAATGAGGGAGTGGATGTTAAGAATGCCTTGTTTTTCTTTGGAAAACCACACTGCTTATTCTATAGTTAACAGAAAAACAAAAAAGTAGCTGTGTTTTCCCTGAAAACTCAGTGTTACAAAATAAAACCACCATTATATGTCATCAAGCCTCCTTAGAGCAGAAAACATGGAAATTTCATTCTCTTGGGGATATGGCTAGTAGTCTCCAGTAAGAAAGAGGTCACATTCCCTTTTGGTATTGGGTACCACTGGTCATTCAAAGATGTTGAAGCCCTTCATAAGATACTTTGTTCTTGAATAAGCAAAAAAAAATGTTCTTAATTTTCTACTTACCCCTCCCCCTTATTTCCTTCCCTTCTACTTGGCACCACTGTCATGCAAAAATAAAAATATCTCCCTCTGTCATAAGGGACACAGGCAGTTGGGATGAGAAAATGAAGTTCATTTTGGATACATGCTTCAGCAACCCAACTTGACTACAAAGTATACTGAAGATATACATTAATGTTGTTTTTTTTTCAATGCTTAATGATCTTTACTGCATACAAAAAGGAAACTATTCTAGAGAATATATAATAGAATGCTAAGAGAGAACGTATGAAATTGCGTATAAATGGGCAGACCTCATGGTTTTTATCCATGATTTGTTTGCATATTTTACTCAAGAAAAGTCAGGACAGAGATTCACAATAAGCACTTCATTATAGTGTATTGAATGCATGAACAACAGGAGTTCAAGTATATTAGTTTGGTTACAGGAGTTGTATGGTTGTTTTCAAAGAACAAAATTCCTTTCCGTTTTATGACATCCTTAGAAGTGTTAGTATTGAGCACTTAGATCTGGTAGTGTAAGATCCTCACATCTGACAAGTGACGAAAATGGGACTTTGAGAAAATGAGCTGCCCAAGGCTCCTCAGGTTAAGAAGGAACTTAGGCAATATGGAACCCAGGTGTTCTACCTCCAAATCCAGGCCTTTCCTACCATACCACGTACCATATATCTATTAACTTTAGAAAAACTGAATACTTGTATAGAAAGATTGCCTGAATAATTCTTTTGGGACCATCCATAGGCCTCTTCACATTTCTCAAGGTTTCCATTTCTTGTCAGCCTAACTCAACTCTTTATAACTCCCTGGAGGGGATGATGGTCTAAACATATGCAAAGATACCCAAAGTATGTTCACTTGTATTTGGGGGGGGCAGGGAGACTGGAGAAGGAAGAGATCATATAGAAGTAGGGGCTTCTATATTCTACAAATGGCTAAAGACTACTATTCAGAATTTTGTCTGAGGAAAAATTATAAAAAAAAGGAAATATTTTCTTTGGTACCTTCCGATTAACCTTCTCAGAGATTTCTCCAAAATATTGTAAACCTTATAATCATGACTCTAAGAATAATAAAGTTAGAGAGGATTTTAGAGATCACGAAGGCTATTCCTTATTGGAAGCATTGATATCCTCAACAAAATCTCCATGTACTGTACATCCAAGCATTGCTTTTAGACACCCTGTGAAAGGAAGTTTGTTTGAATCACATTTCTTCCACTTAAAAATGTTTTGTGCCCTTGGAGAAGTACTTTCAATATTTCGTTGATCCTCAGTCTCCACACCTGTACAGTGGAGATAATAGTACTTATAATGCTTACTCCATAGACTTTTTGTGAGGATTATATAATAAATTTCAGTAAAATATTTTGTAAACTTCAAGGCAATTCATAAAGATAAGATGTTATGATTATTATTACTTCCTAAGAAAGCACATTTAATTGTTGAATGGCTTTGTTAGTAAGTTCCTCCTCAGAGAGACCCATCAGCCTGACTTTCTGCATTTACACACTGCTCTTAATCCTGTCCTTTGGGACCAGAGTTAAGTGTAAGCCCTCTTTCACATGGGGACCCTGTGAATGAGTGAAAATAGCAATGGAAGCTTTCCTCTCTTCTCCAGGTACCTGCAGTTTGTTCAACCATTAGTTACATGGCATGGTTTTGAGTATGCATGTCTCGATTTTGATCATCTTTCTCTGGTTATACTTTGCTTAACAATGACATTCCTAAAATGTGGTATTGTTTGCAGGACTCCAGATATGTTCTAACCAGGATATAATATACTGGGAACGTATATGCCTCTATTATCACCACCCTGGTTCTGTACAATAGACTTCTATTAGTGTAACCTAAGATTAAATTTTCTTTTGTTATTATTATTTTTTTATTATTGGCTGCCATATCACAATATTGATTTCTGTTGAGTCAGCAATTAAAAGCTTAGGTCCTCTGGATATACAGTGTTTTCTAGACCAAATTATTTTCCTGTAGTTGTATAGTTGACTTTTTTTACTTATTACATTTGTCCCTATTAAATTGAACTTAATTATATTTGGCTCATATTTCTACTTTATTAAAATATTTTTAATATTGATACTAACTATTCATCATTTGAAGTTTCATGGCACCTGAAAATTTGGCAAGTTTACTATCTATTCCTTCATTCAATTGAGAGAAATGATGATTTCTTTCTCATAGTAATAGCCAGTTATTAAAATGGTGAAGACCCAAGCTTTTTTCCCTGTCCTATTTCCTTGTCAGAAGCCTAGTCTCTCTATTGTTAACATTCTTCTCATTCTGGGTATTGCTAGTCTACCCAACTAGTCAGACTTTTAATCTAAAATGAATTAATGCCCTTTATGTTCTACTCTATCTAATTTGGGTGGAAGTAGATCCTTTGTCTAGCTTCCCAAGGCTACAGGTGGTCAGAATACAGAGGTGGTCCCTTTGTCCAAGAGTGACATGATGTCAATCTTCTATCCTCTCATTAGAATAGGTCTACCTATCATTAATTGTTAGCCAGTCACAGTTTATTTATTTTTTTAATGTAATAAATTTTATTTATTTTCTTGTTTACATCGTTCATTTTCATGAGATTTTTGAGTTACAAATTTTCTCCCCATCTTTCCCCTCCCCCACCCCCAAAACAGCAATCCCACTGTGGAACTCCTCACCTGGTCTGCTCTCTAACTTTCTGGTAGGGCAGGGAGGGTCTCCCTGTCCCAGCCCCTGTATTTCTTGATTCCTAGTTGCAGGTGTTGCAGAGCTTTAAATTCTAGATTCTTTCGGTTCCTCCCTTGTCACCCACCCTCATTGGAAGGACAACCAATTCAATACAGGCTGTGTAGGTGTGATTATACAGGGCATCTTCATAGTGGACATATTGTGACAGTGATCATATGTCCCTCCTTCCTATCCCTCCCCTCCTTGTTCTGTTCTCTATCCTGTCCCTGTCCCTTTATTTAAGCATCCCTCCCCCAGACCCTGCCCTCCCCTCCATCATCCCCCCTCTAATCCCCATGCCCCCTACTCTCTTGTGTGGCACGATGCCCATTTTAGAGTTTATGCC
>CM053593.1:281536686-281576343 GCA_028646575.1 Pseudocheirus occidentalis | reverse complement strand
ATTTCACATTGCTTTCAATTTTTTCATTTTTTTGTAACAGTTTAATAGAATCTTGGTTTGTCATAAAGTCATTCGCTTCTACTTGCTCCACTCTAATTCTGAAGGAATTATTCTCTTCAGAATGCTTTTGAGATTCTTTTTCCATCTGGGAAATTCGACTTTTTAAGGCATTCTTCTCCTCACTGGCTTTCTGGGCCTCTTTTCCCATTTGATTTAATCTATTTTTTAAAGTGTTGTTTTCTTCAGTCAGGTTGTCGACTCTCTTTTCTCACATCATTCTCATTTCTCTTCCCAGTTTTTCCTCCAATTCTCTTATTTGTTTTTCAAAGTCCTTTTTTAGATTATCTATAGCTACTAGGCATTCTTCAAGTGTCTTGGAAGCATTTGTTATGGGAGTTCTGATTGTGTTGTCTTCCTCCCATCCCATGCTTTGTACTTTGATCCTTTTTGTCCACAAAAAAGGATTCTAGAGTTTTATTGAGGTTCTTATTTTGCTTCCTTTTCCTCATGTTGGCCAGTCAATTAATTGTTTTTGTTTTTGTTTAGCTTTGTGAAACTCTGCTTCTAGGGGGGAAATCTCTGTTCCAAATTGCTGGGGTTTTCCCAGCTGCTGGAGCTATTAGGGGGGTGTTGCAGCCTCCCCTAGCTTTGGCTTGCTTAAAGCGCTCCCCAGGACCACCACCCAAGACCACCATCTGGATCCAGGCTGCTCAACGCAAGAGCACTTGGCCCTGATCAATCGACTCAGCCCCGTTGTGGGATCCACAGGCCAGGGGCTCTGAAGCAACCCAGTGGGGGCAGTTGCCCGGTTACAGCAGTTTCTGCCCTTTCCGCACTGCTTCCTTGCCTCAGGGGTAGATTGGCCGAACTGCTTTTCCTCCCTCAAATTTAGCTTGAAAGCTCCACTCACTTTCACTGACCTTTAATCTTGGCTTATGCAGATTCCTCCAGGTGCAGTAGATCTTCTCTGAAGTAGACTCAAGCTGTGGCTTGGGAGGGTTGGCTCCCCTGGAGCCTGGACACATGGTGTTTTCAGGCTGGGCTGGTCTCAGCAAATGGCCTGGGATGTGTCCCTCCAGCCAGCTGCCTTTCTCTAATCCCTATTTTTCACACCTTTCTTTAATCCCTATTTTTCACACCTTGGTAGATGTGGAGTTGCTGGAGGCTGTAGCTCTTCTCTCTTGTAGGCTGGCTGGGCTCAGCTGGGCTCCTTCCTACGGCCCCAGGGCCTGGCCGTGGTTTTGGTTTCAAGCTGGGCCAGCCTCAGCTTGGTCACGTCCTGCCCCAATGATCCCCTGCTGCCAGGCTGCCTTCTGGGAGAGATGTGTTTTCTGTATTTTTTGAGTTTGAGAGGCCTAGAATTTGTCCAGTGCCATATTTTTATGGGTGTTTAGGGTGGCTGCATGGGAGCTGTGGGACACTGCTGCTTTTACACTGTCATCTTGGCTCCGCCCCCACCCAGTCACAGTTTATTGTCAACCTCGGTTGCACCCACTTTTCCAAGGGCATATAAGCCTTTAACCTGCCACCACGATTGTCTTTAGTAAGAGAGAGACAGCCAAGTTATCATTCCTTATATTAATAAAAAATTATAGCATTATTAATAAAATGATTAATTACCCAGAAACTAAATCTCTCAAACTTTTAAACATCTTACAACATATTGATAAAACTGTTAAAAGTGACAGAGCTGAAGATAGAGCAAAATGCACTTCACTAAGTTTAGTCACAAAATCATTGATTAACATTTTGGGGGTCAAGTTGTCCATCAGTTCTAATCTCTTTTCACTTTACTGTTATCTAGGTCGCATCTTTTATTCCTGTTACTAGGGATATAATGAGAAACTTTTTCAAATACTTTGTGTGCTACAGTTTTAGTCATTTGACAAAGATTTTTATGGTATCATTTTAAAAAAGGATGGTGAATTTTACACAGAATGAGAGCTCAGTTGAGCGAATCTGTAATTGGTTGACGTCTTGGTGGGAAAATCTCTAACTGTATGTCACATGGCTCTGTTATATATTCCATACTATTTATCGTTGTTTTTGATGAAATGGGTGAGGGTACATAAAGAATATTCATTAACTTTTGTGTGACTTGAGATTGGGAGAGATAATATACATTGGGGATAACAGAATCAGTCTTAACAAAGAAAAGACTTTGGCAGAATGAAATAATAGGCAACATTCAACAAGAAAGAATTTATCAGGATTAAATGACAAGCCTTGTTGTATAGTGGAAATCATAATGAGGTTGAGGTCAGAAAGCTTAACTTCCAGGTCTTTGCTTTGTGTGTCTGTGGTCAACTAATGATATTGACTTTATTCGTCTACAGATTTTTCTCATGCAGATTCTGGCTCAGTTGGCTTTTCTTCAAATATTTTAATTTCCCTAAAGAAGCCATAAGGGGGCATAGAAAATTTCAATCCAGACAAGTGATACAACACTAATTTCCACTAACTGTCACACACATACACACAACTCATCACCCCCTCTTCCACAATGGAATCAATTTGATGTTCCTAACCAATATCTGTAGTGGCTGCGAGGAATTCTTGCCTCCAGAATCCTCCTTGATCATAGTGATCTAGTGATCTAGCAGATATAAGTGAAAGCTCCACATTCTAGGGCTTCCTACACTGTGGTCTAATCCTAGTCACATCCATCATTCTTTCTAACCTTGACTCACACAGAAATTTTTGTTTCTAAACCATTTTTATTAAGTAATCCCTCATACTCCACACTTCATAACAAATACCCCCTAGCTTCTCCTTCACTTAGCTTACAAAACTCCTTGCTCCATCACAAAGATAATTACTATAGCTACCAGCCACAACCAAGGATAATCACAAGCATCAAAGGCTTGGGATTGGATCACAGATGGATGCTTATTAAATATCATGGAGAGATTAATTATAATTATGGATACAAACTGTCTTCCCAGCACAGGTGACTGCTTTCCCCTGATATTCTCAATCTTCATACAATTTCTCTTAGTCTTATAGTCTCCTTTATAAGATAGCGATAATAAAATTTTTTAAAAGCTTTTTTATGAATAAAATCAGTTATACAAGGTGGTATAAGGGGAAGTTGTCAATAGGAAAGAAATCTTTATATCGTATATCTCTAAGAATCTAACATACAAGCTATGTAGGCAACCTAATTCAAATAAATAAGACCAAGACACTTTATCCAATGGATAAGCAGTCAAAGAATATTAAAAGCAACTCTCCAGAGAAAATGTCTACACTGTTAACAACTACATGAAAAAATATTCCAGATTACTAATAAGAAAAAATTAAAAATTAAAAAACCTGATTTTTTTTAACACACGGAAAATTGGAAAAGATGACAAAAGATGAGTACAGTCAATGTTGGAGTAGTTTTTTGAAAGACAAGCATATTAGTCCACTTTTTGCTCAGAGATCCCATTTTTATACCTATTACAAAGATAGAAAGTTTCCATATATATAAAATAATTTATAGTATTTTTTTTATCAAGTATCAAAAATAAGTTCAAAGTAGAGATCTGTGAATTAGGGAATGATAAAATAAACACAAGTCTTTGGTCAGGTTCTCATTTTTACCTCTAGATCTGTATTGACATATTAGAGAGGTGAAGTAGTTCTGTTTAAGGAAGCAACTAAGCCCAAAGAATGACAGAGATCTTAAAGGGAAAGGAGTCACACTTCCCATTCCCATCTAATAGGGCTATATCCTGAGTAAGACAGTCAACTCAAGTGCTACCTCCTTTAGGAAACTATTCCTGGTTTTCTTGGTTCCCATGGCTGCTAACACCATTCTCACTATGCTTATCTTCCATCTACACTGCATTAATCTTATATTTTCTGATTTATATAACTTCTCCCCCTTAAGACTGTAAGCTTCTTGAGCGCAAAGTGTATTCTCTCCCCTGCCCCTCTTTGTATCCACGGTGTTTAGTATAGTACCTGGAAGATCAGCAAACTTATCAGGCACTTACTATATGCTAATGGCACACAACTAATGCTTATTGATTGATTAACCAATTGATTAATGTTAGGAGAAGGCAAAGGGGAAAGTTATCTTTTTGTCTATCTATGACCTCCTTTGAGAGTGAGCTCTGGACACTGTATTTTTCCAGGTAATGGAATATTTCTTTGTTTCAAATTCACATATGCTGCCCCCAAAACACCTAAAAATTGCTAATTTTTTCCCACAAATTCCATTTAGCCCAGAAATAATTTTTAGATGCCAAAACTTTGGCAACTACTTTGATGCAAGCACTGGAATTTCAGTCATGCAAAACCTTAGAATGAAATTTCAGCAGGGTGCAGAGGAAAATGTTCTCTTTCTACTCAAAAGGGCACATGTTCTCTCTCTTAATCTTTGCATCTATGTGATTAAAGTTTGGAGTTTTATCAGGTTTCTGGAGGAGTTTGATTTTCCACCTCATATCTATTACAATTCATCTATGAAAATAATCATCCTGAAGATTTTCTATTTTGTTTCTACTATTTCAAAAAGTATAAATTCTCTCAAAGTTTCTTTTTAGTATTATTATCAAAATATTATGCATGCTTTTTCTCATCACAGATTTTTTTTCTTGCCTCAATCTATGTATGTTCTTAACAGATAAAAGAAAATATTTTGCCAGATATAGAACACACTTGAATGCTGTGTTTTCTGGGTTTCCAATCAATCTTGAATTTACAGGGGGCCAAATTCATTTACTCTTGGCCAATCATGACATCCAAGAAAAAAAGGATTTAAATCCCCTTTTGAAATCCTCAAGATGCCTGTTACTCACCAGATAGTTCTTACAAAAGAACATTTGATGAGTCTAAGTGTAAATGAATCAGAAAAATTTGGATTAAATTTCCCTATTTTCCCTTAAACCTAGTGTGGTTTTTTTTTAATTGTGGGAAAATATCCTTGGCAAAACTCAGCTTGGATTTTACTAAATCCAGACTGTTTGAAAATGAGTTAGATGTTCCAATATCAAACCGAGGTTGAATTTACAGCTCTCATTATGTGAGCCTCTTAGTAGTGTGCTATCAGCTTTAGGCAGAAGAGACTATGATTGAAACCTAAGGAACTCTTTTCTTCTGGCTCAGAGGTGGGAACTTCCTGCATTCTACTTCAGAATTCTCAGAAATCTCACAGCCCATGTCCCAAACATGAAGAGTAGCAAAACAACAGTGGTGAAAGAACCTCAGTCCCATTATCTTTGAATATCTTCAGAGAACACTTGAAAATTTTTTTAAAATTTTCTCATTTCTCTTTCCTTTTTTAGATACACAGTGGTACACTTCAATTAGAGGGGAAAATACAGGCATTTAACAATAATAAAAATAACAATAAGAGCTAATATGTACATTCTACTTACTTAGTATCCCGTACTGTGCTAAGCAATTTACAGTTAATATCTCACTTGATTCTTACCACAACCCCGAAAAGTAGGTGCTATTATTAGTCCCATTTTACAGATGAGGAAACTAAAGCAAACAGAGGTTAAGTGACTTGCCCAGGTTCACATAGCTAGTAACTATCAGAGGCTGGATTTGAACTCAGGTCTTCCTGACACCAGGTTCAGCACTCTGTCCACTGCAGGTGCTTATTATGTGCCAGAAACTGTGGTAAATGCTTTATAAATATCTCATTTGACCCTCACAGCAACCGTAAGGTGTGGATGCTATAACAGCATTATTTGGAATGGAATATAATATTCCATTTTACCATTGAAGAAATGGAGGCAGATAGAAATTAAGTGACTTACCCAGAGTCACACAGTTAGTGTCTGAGGTTACATTTGAACTCAAGTCATCCTGATTCTGTGCAGTTTCATCCACTGTGCCAACTAGCTGCCACAATGACATATAGTAACCCAATTAGAACTAGTTCTCCAACCTAATTCTGTAGGGAAAATACTATCTTGTTCACCAGAAGATGGGTTGCTGGTCCTCTGGTGTGATGATTAAGTGACTCTGGACAAGAAATTTAATTTCTCAGTGCTTGTAGCAAATCTTAAGTTGCAGTGCAGTTGTTGATCTATATTATTTGAGAGAATTATCTCATTGGTTGTCATTGATTGTTTTGTGCACCAATGAAATTGCAGGCCAAGGAGACAGAGAGACAGACAGAGGGAGAGAGAGAGAGAGAGAGAGAGAGAGAGAGAGAGAGAGAGAGAGAGAGAGAGAGAGAGAGACATACAGAAACAGAGAGAGAGAGAGAGGAGGAGGAGAGAGAGAGAGAGAGAGAAAGAGAGAGAGAGACATACAGAGACAGACAGAGAGACAGACAGAGACAGAGACAGAGACATAAAGAGAGACAGAGGCAGAGAGAGACAGAAAGAGACATACATAGAGACAGAGATGGAGAGACAGATATAGAGAGGGAGTGACAAAGACTGACAGAGATGGCAGGCAGATGGATGAAAGAAACAAAGAAAAAAGGAGAGAGAGAAAGAAGGAAAGAAAAAGAGAAAGGAATAAGAAAGAAAAAGGAGAGAGGAAGGAAGAAGAGAAGGAAGGGAGGAATGGGGGAGAGGGGAAGATGAGGAAGAAAAGAAATAAGAATGTAGATCTAGAATTGAAAGTGACTTTAGAGATGATCTAGTTCAGCTCCCCTGCCCCCTTATTTTTACAGATGAGGAAACCAAGGACTAATAAACACTAAATGTTTTCTTTCCAGTTTAAATTGTATCAACATAGTAATACTGATTAAGTACACACTATAAACACTGTGTAGTCATGGTCTTGAGATAGGAATTTATGTACTTAATACAAAAAGTGTTTGCTTTCCTAATAGCTATATGGACTTGTGTATATTACAAGAAATAACCCTTTGCATGATAAAGAAAAATATTCAAACTGTTGCTGACAAAAAATTAAACCACCACCACCTCATGATATGTTTGATTTGGCTCTTATTGTTTTTAGTAGATGTTTATTGATTTTTTAAAAATCATTTCCTAGCTTTTACCCTATATCCTTCACTTGTCCCTCCTGAAGAGCCATCCTTAAAACAAAAAGAAAAGAAAAAAATCATCAAAACTGTCCAACACATGCAAAGCTTCTTATGTTCTATCTGGTACTCTATACTAAGGACCCCAACCTCTGCAAAGGGATAGGGGAGCTTTCTTCTCGTAGGTCTTTTTTAAAGGTCCGGCTTGTTCTTTAACACTCTGTGTAGCATTCAGTTTTGGTGGCTAAGTTGTTCTTTCTGTGTATGTGGTTGTACTCATTGTGTATAGTGATTTCTCATCTTTTCTTATTTCACTTTGTGGTAGTTCATGTAAATCTTTCCATGATTCTCTATTCACAATTTCTTACCCACAGTGCTATTTCTTCATATTCATGTATCATAATTTGTTTAGCCACTCCCTAGTAGATGGAAATCTACTTTATTTCCAGTTCTTTGCCACCACAAAAAAATATCGCTATAAACATATTGGTGTATATATATATATATGGAAACTTTCTTTTCATAATTTACCCCCATCAAAGATATGCCTAGCAGTAGACTCTCCAGGATAATAGTATAGATATTTTCATGACTTTTTCACATAACTTCAAGCTACTTTCCAGGATGGTTGTACTAATTCATATAGATACATCAACAGTACACTAGAACCTTTCTTTCTACAACCCTTCCAGAATAGACTATTCTTATTAACTACTATTGTTAACTTCTTAACACAGTTTGTGGTAAAATGGTTGTTTATTTATGCTGCAGGGCCACTAATAAGAAGCTTACCCCCGTGGGGATGACATAGGTGCTGGCCTTAGGATAATGACCAGGATAATGACTAATCAAGAAGGACCCCTCTTAGCTTTCCTACCTACGTCTCATCAGCTACTCAGACCTGATCTAAACCCTAGTAGGTTGCCTTTACCTGGGATCAACAAATATATCTTTTCAGGGATCAGGAATGGCAATTACTTATTCTCATGATTCTTCTTTAGAGATATGTCTTTTGTAAAACATTTGTAAAGCAACTGTATGTTTGCATATCTAGACTCCAAATACTTCATTTTTCTAAATCAGGTCCTCACTAACCTCATAACCCATGGTCCTAATGGATAACTATTGTTATGAAGTTTTTCCTGACATTAGGCTTAAATCAGGGATCCATGTTTTAAGAAAAGAAATAAGAATGTAGATCTGAAATTGAAAGTAACTTTAGAGGTGATCTAGTTTACCTCCCCTGCCTCCCTTATTTTTACAGATGAGGAAACCAAGGACTAATAAGATTAAATGACTTAAGTCATATGGACATTAAGTGATAGAACTGGAATTCAGCTTAGGTCATACGGCTTCAGGTTTAGCAATGATAAGTTGGAAAGTGTTCAGAAGAGGGAGACTAGGTTGCTAAGTGCCTCAAGATTATGCCATCTGAGGATAGGTTTAATGAACTAGGAATTATAATCATAGAGGAAAGAAGACTTACAATGGGATATCATAGCTATCCTTAAGAATTTGAAACATTGAGGAGGGATTGGACTTGTTCTGTTTGACTCCAGAAGGAATGAGTCAAAATTGCAAAGAGGGAAATTCGATTTGCTCTAAGGAAAAACATCCTAAGAATTGGAGTCCCAGATGTAGTCAGTTGCTTTGTGACAAAGTGAGATCATGTTCATTGGACCAAGGAATGGGCTACCAGTGATAAAAAATATTGCAGAAGGGATTTCTGGTCTTATGTGGCTTGAAATGTTTGGCTTTGGAGGTCCTTTTCACCCCCCAATTTTTTAAAATTCATTCTGTTATGATGTCTATGCAAATATGGTCAAAACCACTCAACTCCAAGGAAATGTGCAGCTTTTCAGGAGGGGAATAGGGGAGTTTTGTTTTCCTTTGCCCTTTTGGGGGGGTATGCAAAATAATAACAGCTAACATTTATATAGCACTCTATATAGCTTGTAAAATGCTTTTATAAATATATAATTTTATTCTCACAACAACTCCTTGGAGATGTTTTAATTATCCTTAGTAATTTTACAAAGGAGAAAACTGAGGCAGGCAGAATTTAAGGGACTTGCCCAGGGTCATACAGCTAGCAATCCTGGAATTAAACTCATCTTCCAGCTCTCTCTCTATTGTGCCACCAGCTGTCAATACATCACTAGGTTGTGAGTGAAGAGCCATGTGATAGGGAGTCAGATGAAAGGCAAGGATGTTCAGGTTAGAGAGAGCTGAATAGAAGGAATAGATGAAGAATTAGAACATAAACAGAGGACAGGACTAGTGGTGAAGCTAGGGTTTGAAGAGATGCTACCTTCCACTGTCTCTAGAAAACGAACCATGCGAATCTCTCTTATATGGCAGAAAGAGCTCCTTTACTTTCCATAGGACAGTCACATTTATAGTGGAAATTCTTCTCCATAAATTTGTTTCATTTGCTCCATGACATAAAGATTCTCCTAGGTTATTAAAGATTTAGACTGCAATCCAGGCTCTGTAAAGACTTCCATTGTGGATCATACAAAGGACTAGAATGCTGAGGACCAGCTAAAGTGAGGAGAGGCTCATCATCACTGTGGTACAGTGGAGAAGAAAGGGGAGAACACTCATTCTTGAATCAAGGGGTCTAGGTCAAATCCTATCTCTGATGCTTCATCAATCTCCTTCCAGCCTTTCTACTTGCTTTTAGACTTCAAAACCATGTTCTGGCAAGTGTTTCATCTTGGAACATTCCTCTGCTCCTATGGACTCCTCACCTTGGGACAATCAACCACTCTTGCAGCATTCTAAATCTGTAATATTTCCTTGTAAAGCCCACCTTCTCCCAGAGGTGAATTCTTCCTGGACATTGCTTGTAGGGGCCTAGGCTAGTTTTTGCTCTCCTCACAGCCCTGTTTCTATCTTCCAGACTTCAGAATCATGCCCCATCCAGCTATCTCCTCTTCATTTCTCTCTCTCTCTCTCTCTCTCTCTCTCTCTCTCTCTCTCTCTTTCTCTTTCTCCCTCTCTCCCTCCCTCCCTGTCTCTGTCTCTCTGTCTCTATCTCTCTGTCTCTTTGTCTTTGTCTCTCCCTCCATCCTTCCCTCCTTCTTTCTCCTTTCCTCTTTCCTTCCCTCTCTACTTCTCTCTCATAATTTCCACCATTATAATGTAAACTCATTGACTATAGGGACTTTCTTTTTCCTTTTATCATTATCCCCAGTCAGAGTTCCTGGCACATAGTAAGCACTTAATAAAATGCTTTTGGCCTTTGAGGTCCCTTCAAGCTGTATATCTATGTTGAATTTGGTCACAGGGTGGGATTGGATTTTGTATCCACTGCAACTTTCATATGTTTGATCACCTGTTTAAAAATGGGTTTGGTTGTCTTGCCTGAGCTGGAAGTACAGAAGCTATTTATAGAACTTTGGAAACTTTGACCTGTTTTGCTTTTTGAAACTTTGTTGGATCCTATCCTTAGAAAACTTGGTGGCCCTAAACTCAAGAGACTCAATCTTGCTGATGCTGATCTTAATATGGACACCTGATTTTCTTTAGCCTTACTGCAGCTCAGAGCTCCCAGACTCAGGTGATTCGTCTATCTTAAACTCCTCTAGTATCTAGGATTATGGCTGTGTGCCATATCCAGCCACCACTCCAATCCTTGAAATTCACCTATTGAGTTATAAAGCGCATTGTGGATGGAGTATACACTCTAATGAAAACATGTGTCCCTAAAATATTGAAGAAAGATGGTTCAGCTATGTTTATATGTAATCTATCAGCTCCCTTTCCCCATCCCCACCTCTATCCCAAATGAGTTAAAATTCACTATAATTATATATAAATATATACATATATATACACATAAAGAGAGATATATTTTTAAACAGCTAAATATATGTTTAAATAGGCTATTAATAAAACATGGATATGTAGCAAGGGATTTTAGAAACACTACATGAACAGCATTGGTTTTACAAAATTATACTATTTTCAATTTCCTTTGTTTTTGTTTGTTTTTCTTTGTGATCAGAATATAGAGGCTGGAAAGAGTTTATTTAATTTGTTAGTATTATGTAGCACCTTTCATGCTTGCATACACAAGTAGGTACTCAGATATTTTGAATTAATGATGACTTCACAAATTTCAGGAATAAATACCCTTACAAGGCAAAGGGAGAAATGGAAGTGACTGTATCTAATTTATTATCCTGAATAATTAATGTATTAAGGTACTTTTAGTTTGAGTCAAATACCTAAATGTGTTTAATTATTGGTTAGGAATTCTTCAGAAAATATTTTACAAGCAAGAATTAAATTAGATGTGTGACATTGAGTAATCGATGTAATTTGATTTATAAATCATGAATAGAACACAATACCTTTGGATTAAAAAGCCTGGAGAAAAACATCTCTTTATGGTTTCCCAGGTTACAGTTGTATTTTTATAACTGAAATATTAGGCTGAAGAGATGAGGCTCCATAAACCTCATGTGAAAAATGGGTCTTGTTATTTTCCAGTCATACTTCACCCTTATTCCATATGTAGTGGAGAGGGTTGAAACAGAAAGGGCTAGGGATGGCCATTATGATGAGCAACAAAGTGTAGTAGAAAACATGATGTTTCTGGATTCAATATACTTAGGTTTGAGTCCTGCTTCTGACAGTTAGTTTGTAATCATATATAAGTCATTTAATATCTCTAAGTTTCAGTCTCTAAGCCTCATCAGCAAAATTTGTCAAATGAGAAAACATATACAAAATGTTTTGCAAACCCTAAAATATTATGTAAGTATTAGCTATTATTATTAAAGAGAGGCAGTGTACATAGCAGATAGAGAGCCCACCTAGGATCTAGGAAATCTTTGGTTCAACTCTCACCTCTGACATGTACTGGCTGTGTTATCCTGGAAGAGTTATTTAAACTCAGTGATTTATGCAACTCTTTAAGAATATGAGTTACAGAGAAGGGGCAGATTTGAATTGATGGGTAAATTCCTCACTAGAGAGTCCACTATACCAGTGAAATCACAGGTCTAATGATTATCCTTATTATAATTAAAATGTACATAATATTTCCTTCTTCACAGTGTTACAATGATTAGGTGAATGTTTTCTTTCCATGATCTCTAGGACATTCTGAGGTGGTGCTGAGAACCCATGAAGGCAGTTTTACTTGATTAGGTAAGAATATTTTCTGTAGGGAGTTTGGAAAAGAGAGGACAACCTCTACCGAGGAAAGTCTTTCAAAGATTCTGGGAAAGCATTCTGAAAATAGAATGGATCAAGCATAATTTTAAGATATGGATTAAACTATCATCCAGTTCTAATGATAAACAGGTGAAATGTCTTCCTCAGCAATCCTTTGAGAAAGAAAGAAGGAAGGAAGATAGAAAGAAAGCAAGTAAAGAAGAAAAATAGGAAGGACGAAAGAAAAACAGGAGGCAGGAAGAAAGAAAAAAAGAAGAAAAAAGGAAGGTAAGAAGGAAGAAAGAATGGAATAAAGGAAGATGAGGAAGGGAGGAAAGAGGAAAGATGGAAGGAAAGAAGGAAAGAAAGGATGAATCTGAAGAGGAAAAGAAGGAATCTAGGAAAAAAGTAAGGAAAAAAATGGAAGGAAGGAAATGGGAAGATATTAACAATTTCTTTCCATTCAGGCTTCAATTTTAATTTAATTTTCTCTCTATGGGTTCTGGTTTATTTTTTAAAACTTAGGTACTATGAGAATTTAATTCAAGGGCTTTATGGCTTTCATATCTGCTACTATTTTTAAAGGATATTTTTAAAGGATAAATGGACAGAGAAGCATAGAGAATTTATCATCAGTTTTTGAGGGGAAAGAAAACTGATATGATCTCATCTGTTACTAAAATAGAAATTTATGAAATATTTATGATAGGCAATTACCAAGATAAACTTCAGATTAGTTATGTGATTTGAATAGCCTTTTAATGATTTATTGAATAAAATCCAACATGTATTTCCTCCCAATCCAGCTTACTTTGAAAATCCTGAGATTTTGAGTGAAATTATATATAGTTGGACTATTGTCTTATATCATCAAAATGTTATTTTGTCATGTAGAACTGCCAAGTAGCACTAATTTATATATTGTTATATATGTTAATGAAATAGCAGAATGAATTTTTGGGCTTAAAATCAATTGGCATAGATTCAAATCCTAGCTCTAATATTTACAAGTTGTGTGACATAGTCAATTCACTTAACTTTTCTTAGCCTGTTTCATCAACTGTTAAAATGAGACTAATAATAGTTGTATGACCTATCTCACAGGTTCTTTTTTATTACAGGAAATATCTCTGAATATCTTAATATGCTACCAAAGGTAAGTTATTATTATGTTCTTATTAGAATATAAGCTTTCACCTGCCTTTTTCCAAAACACATTTTGTCCATGATATCTATTTTAATTGTGCAATTCTTTTTCATGATCTCTTATAAGATTGCCCTAGGGAATTCATCTATCATGCCTTCTAGATTCATTTCTGACATTATGAAGCTGAGCCCTAAAGCTGGCCCTCTGTTATGTCTTGTTCTAACCAAGTGATCAACCCATAATTTTGGAATCATTAATTTCCTAGATAATATAATTTACTCCAATTTTTCTTAGTTGTTATGTTTCACCCCCTTTATACCCACCTTGAACCTCTGCATTGCCCTCTATGTGGTATTCATTTTTAATTCTTCAGAGACTGTAATGTTCTATGATTCATATCCATAGGCAATACTGGCAGAATATTTATATTTTACCTTAGTTTATGAGAGGAGTTTGAAGTTATTATCATCATAAGTGTCATTATTATTAATTCCAATCCAGTTGGACTTCTTTACAGAGGCACCTTGATTTGGGGTGATGGCTCTATACTTGATTGTTTTTTATTGCATCAGTAAAACACATCCATGGGGTGCCCTAGAGCCAGAATAAAGCAAGGAACCTATTATTAATAGCTTATTATATCATGATACAGAAAGAGCCATCTGTGAAGTATGGTAGAAAACCTCTTAAAACAAAAGCTTTCTTTTCCATTTGTTGTATTTTCAGCTCTTAGAGGGCAAAGACACTATAAGTTTTCATATTTACACCCTTCCTAGAAGAATGACTTTTACATAGTAACTTCTGTAAAAATGTGTAATTAATTTTATCTAATGAAATATTCAATATTAAGAAGCGTGAGTCAGCTTTAGCAGGCATGAAAAACCTAAGTGCAGCATTACATTATGGTTCTGAATAGATAAGTTTAAGATGTTGTTTCCATATAATACTTTTCTAAAATCCAAAAGAGGTTACAGATCAGCAACATCACTTTCCCTAACACTTACAACCCTATCTATTCCTGTGTTTCTGGCTTAACCGGCCTTTTAACATATGATCAATCACACTATCTGCATTTTCTAGTCTTAGAGATTTTGGAATAATAAGGCTGTTCTAGAAATACAAGATTACAATGAAGTCAAGTATGGTGTAGCTAAAAGAGAATTAGATATGGAACCAGAATACTTGGGCTTCCAGTTTTGGCTTTGTTACTTACTAGTAGGGGACTTTGTTTAAGTCAATTAACTTCTCTGTTCACATTGAAATATTGGTGTCCTGTCATATTGACAAAGTTAGTAATGATGAAAGGATTCTTAAACAGGGAGTTAGGAATTGTAAAAGATTAAGGTGAGAAGTTTATTCCTGGTGAAAGTATAGTCAATATCAAGGTGTGAACGTAGACGATAGATGTCATTTATGGAGAACAGTGCTGGGTCTGTTTAACTAGAACGAGGAAGGTGTGAGGGAATATAATATGTCATTCTGGAAAAATAAATCAGAATTCAAATAGAAAATAGATAAATGTATAGTTTATTTTCAAGATAATAGGAAAGTGCAGAAACTTCTTGAGTAAGGGACTTTCCCAGTTGTATCTGTGCTTTAGGCATGTCATTTTGGTCACTCTGTGGAGGATGAATTAGAATTTGAGATACTGAAGACAGGAAGATTGGTTAGGAGGCTATTGTAGTAGTACAGGTAAGAGGTGATGCCTGAAATTGAGAATTCATGTGAGTGAAGAGACAGTAGAATCAACAAGATTTGATAACTGATTGGGTATGGGAAGGGACCATGAATGAAAATCAAGGGATGGGGGTCACTGAAATCATGAATCTGGGTAACCAAACATGATGGCACCCTACAGAGAAATAGAGGCAGTGGAGAGATATATATGGGTAAAAAAGATAGTGAGCTCTATTTTTGATATATTTAGTTCAAAGTGTATATGGAATATATAACTGGAGATGTTTCATAGCTAGTTGATGATTTGAGACAGAACCTCAGGAAAGAAATTCTTCTGTCTGGCACTTATGGTCCTTCATAATCTGGCTCCATCCTTTTCCTGAATGATTACACAATACTCCCCTTCATGTACACTATGTTCCAGCCAAACTGGCCTATTGGCTCTTTCTCTGCATGACATTTCCTCATCTTTAACTACTTATTTCTCACAATGTTCCCTGAATGTCATCCCACCAGATTCATTCTGTGGGTAGGGAACTTAGATAATTGGTTGGTTTGGCCAGGACCACACATTGAGTCAATGGTGGTATTAGAACTCAGGAGTTTCTGGGCTCCAGGGCATGCCTCAGACCACATTATCTCTCAAATAAATTAATGAAAACAAAGGAAACCTATTTTCTTAAAGGTCTGACTGAAACCAATAAAAGTAATGAAATTCCAATTGCATACAGCAGATAATGGAGGACATATGTCATATAATACATAACACCCCTTTTAAAAGACATTGTCCACGCTTTGAGTGACACTCCTTGCTCATTACTGCCATATTTTGCTTATCTAAAAATCATAATCTGCACATAATGCTTTTTACCTAGTCTCTAATGTTGGCCTAGAGTGAAACAGCCAGTAAGTAGTGTCTGAAGCTGGATTTCAACATAGGAAGATGAATCTTACTGACTGTAGGCTGGCACTCTATTCACTGTGCCAGCTAGCTGCCCTTAAGAGCATGGTATATAGTGAAACTTTTATTCTTTAATTTTTCTGCTAAACATATGATTCATGTTGAATGCTATGTATGATCCTCATATCTCCCCACATATTTTTCCACTGAAGGAAAAATTCTTAGAAGATGCCATGTTTCAGTAGCTCACTTAACAGAACCTGCTTGGCCCTTCAGTTAGGAAGGAGATTGTGGCAGAAAGCCAAGACTTTCAGAGTTATCCTCGATTGGTATAGGTAACTACCTTAAAAAAAAGACTAATCCATGAATTCTGACAGTCCTGGACCCTACTACCCTGTAGTAATGCTTCAAGCTTTTCATTGTTTCAGTTGTTTATTTAGTGCTCAAAGACAAAAGTGCCCCTTTTCACCTAAGTCCCCATAGCTATCCTTGTAGTAAAAAAAGGAAAGTCTTTCTTTTTCTGACAAAGGACAGTGATGGGCTCTTCCAATGTTATAATCATCAGAATAATCTTCATCACCATCATTTTCATTCATATAGATACCTATAAGAAATCTAGTTTGATATATCTAAAAAGTGGTTCTTATTGAAGAACTGGATCTTAGCAGACAGATCTGGGTTTGATATAGAGAATTAGAAGTCATCTTCAGGAGGATGATAATTTGACCCATGGGGGATCTTACAATTACATAGAAAGGCAGGGGCAAAGGTTAGACTATTTCCATGACTACTGGCACGGACATGGATTGAGTCAGTGAAGAAGAATGAGAAGTTGTGGATAGGAGAATAACCATGAGAGAGGAGTGGCATAAAATCTTAGAGAAGAGAGAGGGTGTAGGAAAGGGTAGTCAATGCTATCTAGTTTTAGAAAAGTCAAGAAGGATATGTATTGAGAAAAGGTCATTAGATTTTTTTTAAAGAAATGATAATTGGTAACTTTGGAAAAAGTAGTTTCAGTCGAATAATGAGTCTGAAGACAGATTGTAGAGTGCTTAAAATAAAGTGAGAGAAAATAAACCGGAAGATTTTATCACAGGGAAGCTAGATGACAGAGTGGATCAAGCAACAGGTATGGATCCAGGAAGACCTGAATTCAAATCCAGACTCAGACACTTACTAGCTGTGTGACCCTGGGCAAGTCACCTAACCATTTGCCTTAGCTTCCTTATCTGTAAAATGAGATGAAGAAGGAAAAGGCAAACTACTTCAGTATCTTTACCAAGAAAACCCCAGATAAGGTCATGAAGAGTCAGACATGACCAAAAATGACTGAACACAGACATATACACACATATAGCTATACAGAGATATAGAAATACATCTCTCTATATATCTCTACACATTTCTTGAGTATATGGGGAAAAGGAAAATTACCCCCTCCCCTTTGCTTTTAGAAGTCTCTTCTCAGCTTGAGGGCAAGATGCATACTTAGTTACCAATAGCCTTCATGGATATCACTGGAAAAGTGTTCAATTAGACTGGTGGAAGCACCACCTATATGCAACCCCATATATGCTCCAGGTACCACCAGTGTGTGGTGTGGGGGGGAGAGAGATTGTGATTCTAGGAAATAATGTTGTTTCTGCATAAAAAGTACATTTCTACCCTCACCCAAAATACCATTTTTAGGCCATTATGACAAATTTAATTGAATGCTTTGCATTAGGTACTGTAGGAGTTTCTTGGGTGGTAGTTTTGCCTGTGATCAAAATGCGTGTCTGTACACATAATATTGTTGTGAGTGTGTGAAATCAAGACAAACTGATCTTGAAAGAGCCAGGGCTATCCATTTACAGAGGAAAAAAAATGATGGTGTATGAATTAAAGCATGTTTTTTTCATGGTTATTATTTTTTTGGTCTGTGTTTTCTTTTACAACATGACTAGTATAGAAATATGTTTTGTATGATTGCACATGAATAACCTATATGAAATAGCTTCCTGTCAAAGGGAGGAGTAGGGGGGAGGGAAGGAGAGAGAATTTTGAACTCAATTTAAAAAAAATTAATTAGAAATTCTTTTTACATGTAATTGGGAAAAATAAAATATTATTCAAGAAAGGAAGAAAGAAAATGAAAGAAAAGGCAAATGAAAGCAAGAGGAAGAAAGAAAGAAAAAAGAGAGAAGAGGAAATGGCCAGGAGACCTGGGTTTAACCCAGTGTGTTTTACTAACTATATAATTATGAAAAAGTCATTTCTCCTCTCTGGACCCCAGTTTTCTCATCTGTAAAATGAGGAGCAAACTAAATCATCTCTAAGTTCCTTTCCACCATCTTAAACCTTTGACTTGACATTTGAGCACAGAAGTAACTGATAAAAATTGAACTCATTTTCTTATTCCTCAATCTGAGGACATCTGAGCTCACCCAGTTCCTTTCCTGCTTTCCTATCTACCAGTCCAGAATTAAAAATAAAACACTTTACATAATACAATTTTATTTTTTCCTTTGTATAGGGAGAGGTTTGTTGATGATTAATTATTAAGTTCATAATTTAAAAAATTAAGTGAAAAAAGATTTATTTCTATGCTACTATTCCTCATTTTGACTCACAGTGCTCATTTTAAAAGAGGCGTATTTATGATAGAACTATGATGGTTGAACAACCATCTAATTTCTCTAAAGAATAGACGCCAGAACGACTCCTTCCCCTGTCCCTGTTCCTGCCCACATTTGCATGCACAGCATGGTAGGTTTTTTGTTTTGTATTTTGCTTTGGTGACAAAATAAAAGGGGGAAAGGTATGGTACTACATCAATCCCAAATAGCAGTACTGAGAATAGAAAGCAGATGTGATTAAAACATAGTGGCTCAAGAGACCAAACATCCTCTAAAGCAACAAATGAATTTTAATATATTAATTGGACAAACAGATGAATCTAAAATTTCTGTGAGGAGAGTGGTAAACAGAGCAAATATCTGGGAGATTTCAGTTGTGTAAAAACAGCAATAGAATACTACAGAGACAATTCCCCCAATTGTAAACATAATCACATCTACCCAGGGAGCATCATGGATCCAAAATTGACCACTGAATCTCTGCCTAAAGCATCCCCTGTTGAGGAAAATAGTAGCATTTTGACTTGGACGCAAATTCAGAAAATCACTAATGATTTTTTTTTTTTGCAAACTGGTACATGAGTCAGTTGTGTAAAGAACTCCCTTTTGACCAAAATAGAGATTCAGAGATTTCTCTGGGTCACAGAGCTAGTATGGGTCAGAGGCAGTTCCTGACTCCAGGGTCAGTTCTTTACTTATCACACCAAAAATATATTCAGACAAGTCTTACATATAAATAAAGTGAAAAATATGGAACTAGTTAAAAGGTCATAAATAAAGAGAATTCCATCTTATTTCTCATTTATTAGATTATTTGACCTGTGGCCCAACCTTTCTATGCATATCCCTGGGAATGACAAGAGGACCAATTATCTCTTATTGTCTTCACCATCAGGAAAAGACAGAAAAATAATTTCTTTCCATGTAACTGACAGTTTTATTTGCATACAACTCCCAATTAAACCAAGAATATCAGCCTTTCCTTCAGAGTTCTAATAATAGCTAACATTTATATAGCAATTTAAAATTCACAAAGGACTTTCTTATTTTATACTCACAATAACTGTGTGAAATAGGTGCTATTATAATCTTCACTTTACAGATGTGGAAACTGAGTCTTAGGCCAAGTGACTTGCCTGGGGTCATACAGCTAGTAAGTATCTGAGATGGTATTTGAATTCTTGTTTTCCTGAGTTCAAATCCAGTATTTTATTTGCTAACCCACTTATTCCATCCTTCTTCCTATTTGTTCAGAGAAGAAAGTGAGGGATTATCTATTTTAAGAAAACAAAATCTAGGATTAATTGTTTAGAAGATTCATAGTTTATAACTTGAGCTATTTCAAAGGAAAAATACTTTGATTTCATAATAAGACTACATTAAGGGAAAAATTAGTAGAAAAAATGAAATAGGGAGTGAACAGAATATCAAGCATAGTCAATGGTGCTTATATATTATATAATATAATGTAAGGAATAATTTTGAATGATTTAGGAATCCAGTGGCCAACCACAATTCCAAAAAGTTCACAATGAAACAAATACCCAATTCCTATAAGAGAGGTAATGGACTCAAAGAGGAACTTTGTTTTTCTTGCTTTCTCAAATTGGGGGGGGGTGGAGGTGGGAGGGAGAAAATTTGGTTCTGAAAAATATAATAAAGCTTAATTTTAAAAAGAGGAGAGCTCAATAGTGGCATTTTAGTATTGAACATTCTGGGGACTTTATAGAGCATATAGAAGTAAAGTCCTAGAGACCAGGGTTTTCTGAGAATGACAAACAGCAAACCAAGGCATGGACAGACACATAAAAAGAAAACAAAAAAACCAAACAAACTTGTTTTAGCATCTTCACAATCATACGTGGATGTGCGAAACTAAAAAGTCTTTCCCCTCAAGGAGCTTATAATCTAGCTTCTACTTTCTGCTGTGCCTACTTTATCTCTAGTCTCAGGTGAGAAGAGGAACAAGATCTTTCTCTGACCACTTGCCTTCCATTTCCTGTTGTGCATATCCCCTGGGGATGACTGCCAGAGGCCAGTGAAGTGACTTTCATCTGTGCCAGCATAAGACCATACCCCCATCCTGACGCCAGCCTGATCTCTCAATCAAGATGTGGAAAACCTCTAGGGCAAAGAAGAGAACACTTCCCCTTAACCTTGGGTGTTCCATCTTCTTTTATGCCTGTTCTTGAGTGAAGAGGAAGAGGAAAGTTGGTAGGGAGAGGGACCTCCATTACATGCTGGGTAGGTTTAACTTCTACCTCCTGATGCACTGTTTTCTGCCTAATCTTTCTTTTCTTTTCCTTTCTCTCTGCTCCCTTTCCTGTCCTTCCCTTTTCTGTCTTTCCCTTTCCCTTCCTGCCTCTTCCCTCTCTCTTTTTTCCTCCCTTCTCCCTTCCCATCTCTTGCCCACTCTTCTTCTGCCATCCCTCCCCTATTCCTTCCCTTCCATATAGCTCCTCTCTTCCCTTTTCTCCTTCCTTTTCCTCTTCTTTCTTTCCACTTTTTACCATAGCAACTCATGAAATGCATTTGGATTTTTTTGTGGGATGTATACCTTATTTCTGAGATCAAGGATACTGTATCATCCAGGTACATATATATGCATGCATATGTATATGTGTATGCATATATATATATACATACACATATAAACATATACACATACATATAAAATCTTTTTCTTTAAGGGTATTGTAAACTCAGGTTGTGACAACAGACACCATGTTGTTTGTTTATTTCTTGTTTATTCCCTAGAGTGTATAGAGCAATGATGCTCACATTGTACTTGCTAAATAAATACATTTTGATCAAATAGTTAGACTCTTTGGTTCCTTCAAATATCTAGAGCCCAGAGCTGAGGACATAGCAGGTCATAAATATATATTTGCTGAATTAAATGAGGAAACAGAAAGAAGAGTTGCATAATGCAATAGAAGGGATGCTTGGTTTAGAATGAAAAGACCTGGTTTGAATGTTGGTCCTGCATATGTGACCTTAGGTAAGTCATTTAACCTCTTTAGGCCTAGCCTTTCTCATCTATAAATGAATTGGTTGTATTAGTTAACCTTTAAAGTTTTTTATGGCTCATGCTCTGTGATCTCTAGAATTTACTAGGAACAAAAAAGCTACATGAAACTGGGGCAGCATTTAAGATAGAAGTTTCTATCCAGGCAGTGACAATCCTGGCACAGTGGAAGATGCAGGAGAGAGATAACAAAGAATTGTATAGCTCCAACCATGTTCTGACTTTTCTCTTCTTCCCATAAACAAAGAAGAATATCATATCAAGAGATAAGGAAAATAAAAATAATTCAAGGAAAGTTATTTTGAAGGCCAATTTGAGACAAACAGAAACAATTATCTTAAACCATTACATAAATGGAACATTACATTTTAGAAACCCTATTATTGCTGTAATAGTAGTTTATCTTTTGTATTTGGGCAAAGGGTGCTTTTTTTAAACTCAATATTCAGTTCAACTGCAGTTTAATGTGATAAAATGAGGCTTGAAAATGATTTCTGAGTTAAAAACTACCATTCCATCAAAGGTCATTGCACATCAGATGCCATTTTCACCCCCTCATCAATCCCATTTGATTGGTTTTGGCAAATTTGACAGCATCTTTTCAGTCATTGTACATGGAAATGCATATATGCTCTCCTCTTCTTGGTTTCTTTTCTATCATTCAGATGTGAATCTAACATAAAGTGTATGAAAGTAATGACCACTTTGCTAAGCAACAAGGAAAAATGCTGGGGGAGTACAGTATAAATAACTTGTAATAAATTAATGTAGGAAAGAGCAGATGACAAGCAGAGAAATATAATCTACTCATTGTTCATTTTGTCCATGGAGAACATAAGCCTCAGATTATGATTCTCTAATATCAGAGTGACTGGTTCACATCTTCCATTGGTCCAAGTTACCATATCATTTACAACTTAATAAACAGTATTGATTTCTTTAGATTCTTACCCATACTCATCATTGACATAGAACAACAGCAATATTACACCAAAGTAAAAGCGATGTTAACAAGCATTAGAGAGGACATAGAACAAGAAATGGAGTTAATAAGCAACCAAAGAAGTCCTCTTTTTCACTACAGGTCTATAAAATATACATAAAATCCCTTCAAGAACCTCTTTTAAAGAGCCTAGAGACTTGGATGAAAAGGGCAGACCACGCTATGTGAATTGCTCTACAGCAGATCTATATATGGTATGTGTTTTCTGTGTTTTCCTATACATCTGTACTATTTATTTAGAGTTCAAAGGAGTCAAGCCAGAGAAAAGGTAGAGATAATATGAGCTGTAATGATATGAATATCTTAAAAATAGAATATATGTAACAGGCCACATTTGTAAATTTCAGTATGTAAATATTAAAAGTATCTGACTGGGCTAGAAAATTTTGCGTTTTCTCCATCTTTATCAACTTTTTGGAGCAAACTCATTTATTGCTCCTTTAAAATATCCAGATTTGCAATATCAAACAGTGGTAGATTAAAACCTTTTTACTCCTGTCCTGAAAATTTTAAAAAAAGAAAGGAAAGGAATAGATGCAGGTACATGAAAAACTTTTTTTTTTTTTTTTGCTTTTTGGAGGGCAGTTGGGGTTAAGTGACTTGCCCAAGGTCACACAGCTAGTTTTTTTGTGTGTTAAGTGTCTGAGGCCGGATTTGAACTCAGGTACTCCTGACTCCAGGGCTGGTGCTCTATTCACTGCGCCACCTAGCCGCCCCATGAAAAACTCTTTTGCCTCATTTATCTTTTTCTTAAGTTTACTACTTGGTTTTTTTCATAATCACATCTAGTTTTTATTGGTTTTTCTCTAAATATATCTTTTAAAATTTATTTCATTTTTAATTTATGGGACAAAACAAACATTTCCATAACATAGTATAATAAAAAAGATTGCACATGAAATAGCAAATCAATATATTATACTTTTAAAGTCATCATCTGAATTTTCCCCCCTTTTTTTCCTCCCCTCTTACCCTAGAGATGGCTACCATTAGGAACGTGTGTGTGTGTGTGCGTGTGTGTGTAAAATCATTCTATACGTACTTCTATTTATTAGTTCTCTCTCTGGATGCAGTGAGCTTCTTCTTGCATATGTCCTTTGCAGTTAAGTTAGGCATTTATTTATAAGCCACTTTAATTTCCTTTAAGGTTCTATGTATATGTATAGACATATATGACAAAACCACTGACGAAACCATTCACAGAAACTCAAAAAGCAGAGCAAGGCAATGATAGCTTAAACCCAGCGGTGGGAGCAAAGTCATTCTTCAGGTTGTCTAAGTTTGTTAGGTAGTTAAAGACATCCTCTAAGTGGAAACTCACTAAAGCCTTTGTAATGTTGTATTGCCAATATCCCAGAAAATATACAATCAAAAGCCATTTTAGAACATTCTAAGGCCAGAGACTCTTAAACTGTTTTGTATCAGTTACCTCTGACAGTTTGGTAAAGCCTATGGACCCTTGTTTTTAATGCATAAAATAAACTACATAGAATTTCAGAAGAGACCAATTATACTGAAATACATTCATCCAAATTTTTTTAAGTTTAAAGGCTCTAGATTAAGAACCTTTCTTTGAACAAAGTAAAAAGGTTAGGTACCCACCATGTTCAAAAGAGTGTTGTAAGCACTGGGAGAAATATAAAGTTTGATTAGATTTTGCCACTGACCTCATGTAATGTGTATACAGAAGACACAAGCAAAGATTAACTTTAATGTGCAATAATAAGTTCAGAGACGTTAAAAAAAAAGATGTACACAGTCCAAGGTGGAAAGTCATTATGGACAAGGGTTATCAGGGAATGCTTCATGGAGAGAACAGCATTTAAATTGGGCTTCAATTGAGTTGGGTAGGAATTTACCAGGTACAGAAGGTAAGTCGATATTCCAGACATAGGTAGCATTCCTGACAAACATTTGTCCTATTTCCTATATCAGCAATTATTTTTAATGTTGTTTTATTAGCAGAATCTCTGTCACTAACAAATCTATTAAAGATTTCCTTGTTACTGGAATCTCCTTCACATATACAAGACTTTCATAGAGCTCTTTTCATTTTGTTTATGATTAAAGACCTTTCAGAGATCAATGTGGCTTGAGCTATACATGTTTCATAGTTGAAGGGGATTTCAGCTTAATTACCCAGTCATTTTCCACAACTTTAACTTTGATGAGACAGTTTGTATTCTGTTTCACATGTTATTCTCCCTCTTCACAGGCCCTCACCCTATTGTTCTGCAAGATAGAAAATTTTAGCTACTTTGGCCTGCCTTTTGAGCATGACTGTCAATAAAAAGCAATAAAGATATTTGTTTACAAGAGGTTTAAAAGAATCTTCAATGGGTGTCTGTTCCCTTTCTATTACAGATATATGAGGAAATACTTTAGAAAGTGTTAGAACAGTGTGATGGCTATGTTGATATATGTTCTCAATATGCATGTTCCAAATTTTATTAAAGTTGAAAATGTCATAAACATGTTATTGTTTTCAGTCATGTCCGACTCTTTGTGGCCCCTTTTAGGGTTTTCTTGGCAAAGATACTGGAGTGATTTGCCATTTCTTTCTTCAGTTCATTTTACAGAGGAGGAAACTGAGGCAAACGAGGTTCAATGCATTCCCCAGGGGCACACTGCTAGTAAGCGTCTGAGTCTTGATTTGAACTTAGGTCTTTCTGACTTTAGACCTGGCATGCTACCCACTGTGCCACTTAGCTTCCCCTTCATAGAATATCAAAGACTAAACATGTTTTCCAAAAACATAGTTGTTGCCACCACTCTTGTGACTATCATAGCTTCAATACAAGGTATGCAGAATAAACTAACATTAGAGATTTAAAAACAAAAGTTTAGAAAATTAGTTGCTCAAAAGTCAGACACTGTACTTTGTATATTATGGTAGTTCAAAAATCTGAGAGCCCACATGCCTCCCTGATATCCATATGGCTCACTTGCAGGAGACAAGCTCATCTCTGGACCCTGGATGTGCTCCTTTCTTTCTAAGACTTCTGCCCTTCCCTTTTCTGGAAATTTATGAATCTTATATTTAGACTTTCTCTTTTTTTGCTGATCACTCCCTAATGTCTTTCTGTCTATGACTTCAGAGACAGTTGGAAACACCTGAGTGAGAACATATTCTCTGCCTATAAAATCCATAACCTTTAACTGCCTCAGTAGGCTAAACCATCATGAAATCAAAAGTTTCTTCTACTGCTGCCTAAATAGCAATATACTAGAGTTTCCAGTGACTTTATCCTTCCTTTGTTGCCCCTGTCCTCTTATCCCCAAGTCTTTCATTTTAGGACTTGAAACTTCATTTGAGTGAACTAATATATGACATATTTAAATTTTTGAATATTTTATTTTTCTCAATTACATAGAAAAACAATTTTTTTAAAAAAATGTTTTTTTTAAAATTTTGAGTTTCTGTCTCTGCCTCCTTCCCTCTTTCCTTTCCCTGAGATGATGAGCAATTTGATATATTATATATGTGCAATCATGCAAAACATTTCCTGTTGTGAAACAAAACACAACCTAAGCAAAAACACAAAAAAGTAAAGTGGGAAATAGTATGCTTTGGCTCACATTTAGACTTCATCTATTCTTTCTCTGAAATGGATAACATTTTTCATCATGAGTCCTTTGGAAATGTCTTGCATCATTCTATTGCTGAGAAGAGCTAAGTCATTCACAGTTGCTCATTGTACAATATTGCTGTTACTGTGTACAATGTTTTCCTGGTTCTGTTCATTTTACTTCACGTCAGTTCATGTAAATCCAGGTTTTTCTGAAATCATTCTGCTCATCATTTCTTAGAACACAATAGTATTCCATCATAATCATAAACCACAACTTATTCAGCCATTCCCCAATTGATGGACATCCCCTTAGTTTCCCATCCTTTGCCACCACAAAAAGAACTGCTATAAGGATTTTTGTACAAGTAGATACTTCTATACCTCTCCCCCCTTTTTAGATCTCCTTGGGATATAGACCTACTAGTGTTATCGCTAGATCAAAAGGTATGCAGTTTTATAGCCATTTGGGCATAATAAAACATACCATATTAAAAGATTTATTGTTTTTTGTATTATTGGCTTGTTTGATTCTTTGTGACATGCCCTTTAAGTGCCATAACTGGTGGTGCAAATTGGGCTCCAGATCAATTTTATCATGTACAGTGTTAAAAATTTCTCATATGTGTTTTAAGCATATGTGTGTATGTATGTACATTTATATAAAGATATACATATATAATAGTAATGTTGAGTTTGATATTCTGGAGTATAGGCATTTCTCAAGTAAATATTTTTGTTTCTAAGATTTTTGGATAAAATTTTCCATTTCAAATCCAATTTGTTTTGTCCTCCATTAGTTACATGAAAAATAATTCATCATCTTTTCTCCACAAATGTAGGAAAATCAGTTTTAGGAATTTAGGAAGGAGGGATAAACAGTGAATGGAGGGGACTATATTAAGATATTTAAATAAATTGATTTCTAAAACCTGCCACAAAGAGCATGAAATGATTTAATCACTTTTTATCACTATCTTTGTTCTTGCATCATCTGAATTTCCCCCTATATCCCTCCCTCATCATGGGAAATTTCTCAGACCCCAGGTGGCCTTTCCTAATTTGGACTCTGCATGTGACAAAGTGATGATAAACTCATGACTAAATTCACAGAAGCTCTAAGCTTCTCTCATCATGACTCTTCATCATGCAGTATTGAATTTGAAAGAATAAAATTGCTTCCTCAGGGTAGAAATAATCCAACTCTACTGCTGACAGATTCTTTTTTTTTTAACATAGTGATGATTATTGTCTATTAAGCGATACTTAACCAGAGATGAAAGATCTCACATTTCATCATTGAGTTATCTTCTACTTGTGATCTCAATAAAGATGTCTACTTTTCCAAAATATTTATTTTTTATAACTGATGTTGGTGAAAATTGCTCCCTTCCCTGCAGATTGCATTACTCCCTTACAAAAGATTGTGGGAAAAAATATTAACTTATTTGTTCTTACAGAATCACAGGAATAAACAGAAGAGACTAAAACACCTCTTCTCTTTACATTAAGGTGTGCCTGGTACCTTGCTAGCTCCCAGGTAAACAAAGCTCCACTTGGGTGAATTTCCATTTTTCCCTCATGGAGGATATTTTGATTTCAAGGAGAATAGTTGTTAATAAGCAAATAAACAAAGAACTCTTGGTTTATGAGAGTAAATAAATATTACATAATGGAAAACATAAATTCTTTTAGTTATAGGGTTGAGAGCTAGAAGGTATTTTAGAAGTTATTTTGCCTCTTTCTTTTATGAAATAATACACTGAGACCTACAGAGAGGAAGCGACTTGAGCAACACCATGTACTCATATGGAGAACAGCCAAGACTCTGAAAGCCTAGGCAGGTCCTCAAATTCCCAATCCCATATGTTCATGTATTCATTTTGAAGTTCTTTTGTTGTTTTGGGGGCTGATGGTTCCCTTTCCTTGATTGTGAATTAGGTCTTTTTCAATTCATCAAATAATTCATGATTTCATCTGTGGTATTCCCTTTACCACCTAGATAGATCACAATCACTTAACCTCTCTCACAGTTAGAAGGAATGAAAAGAACCATCCCACAAAAAATAAGAGACTCATAAAAACACCTGTCAAATTTTCATCTGTTTATTTGTTTTAAAGACCTTTCATACAGGAGGCCTCACTGCGAAGCAAGCCATTCTCTTTTGGGATAGCTCTAATTGTTATGTCAATTATTATGTCAAATTTCAAGACTAAATTTGTCTCTTTGGCACTTCCATGGATTGCACCTGTTTTTGGCCTCTAGGGGTAAACAGAACAAGTCCAATCCCTGTTCCATACGAGGGCCCTTCAGGATGTAGGATAACTACCACACACCTCTCTGATTCTCCTCTTCTGTAGGTTAAACACTCTATTCCTTTAAATGATCTTCTTATGGCATCATTTAGATTTGTTCTTATATGGATGCCCTCTAGACTAGACTATCACTGTCTTAGCTTTAAAAAAAGTGATATGAGAGGTGAGCACTTATACGGCATGTACTCTGACTAGGATAGTGTCCTTTTCCTTCACATTATACCTCTATTAATGTAGCTCACAATCACATTAGCTTTTTTGATTTCAATATTACACTGTTGAATCAAATTTAAATTGTAGTCAATAACCCCATGCCCCTGATTTTTTAAGGTAGACTACTGTCTAACCATACCTCCTTCACGTTGTACTTGTGAAAATGACCTGTTGGACTCAAGTGTAAGAATTTATATTTATCCCTATAAAATTTCAGCTTATTAGATTCAGCTGATATAATTGATGATAGTCAATTCAGGCTGTCAATTTCTTTGGGGATCTCAATTCTGTTATCCAATCTCTTAGCTATCACTGCCATCTGAAAATTTATTATCTGAAAATTTGGTGAACATGCCTTTATGCCTTTAAGTTGTTGATAAAAGTATTAAATAGTATAAGGATTAGTAGAGATCCCTGGGTCACTCCACTGGATGCTCCTGCCAAGTTGACACTGAACAATAAATACTATATTTTATACTGTCTAGAGTTATTTGAAATGCAGAAAAATTTGGGAAATTTTTATATATAGTTTTTCAGATAAAATCTCATATCTCAAATAGAGAAATAACTTTTTCAAATCTATAAGAATACAAGTCACACTTCAGTTGGTAAATGGTCAAAGGATATGAACAGGCAGTTCTCCAACAAAGAAAATAAAACAATTTAGTCATATGAAAAAATGCACTAAATCATTATTGATTAGAGAAATGCAAATTAAAACATGTAGTATTAAATTTGAAAGAGTAAAATCACCTCCTCAGGGTAGAAATAATCCAACTCTATTATTGATAGGTTTTTGTTTACATGGTGATGCTTATTGTCTATTAAGCAGTACTTAACTAGAGATGAAAGATCTCACATTTCATTGAGTTATCTTTGAGATATGTGATGTCATTTTACAATTGGCTAAAATGATTGAAGAGGAAAATGACAAATCTTGGAAAGGATGTGGAAAAATTGGAACACTAATTCATTGTTGGTGGAATTGTGAACTGATCCAATCATTTTGGAAAGCAATCTGGAATTATGCCCAAAGTGTTATTAAGCTACCGATAACTTTTGTTATACCACTACTAGGTCTGTTTCCAGAGAAAAAGGAAAAGAAATTATGTGTTCCAAAATGTTTATAGTAGCTTGCTTTGTAGTGGCAAAGAACTGGAAATTTCAGGAATGCCCATCAATTGGGGAATGGTTGAACAAGTTGTAGCATATGATTGTGATGAAATACTGCGTTATAAGAAATGACAAACTCAATAAACTTAGAAAAATATGAAAAGACTTGGTATGACATAATGTATAAAAATGAGTAGAATCAAGAGAACATTGTATATAGGAACAGCAATATGTTCTAAGAGTGACATTGAGCAAATAAGTCAAATAATTTTGACTATTATAAATATCCAAATTAACTATGAAGGACATATGAAGAAAGACATTATCTGCATGCAGAGAAAAAACTGACAAATAGAAGTTTGCATAGATTAATTTTATATAACTATACCTATTTGTGTTTAATGGTAACCATCTCTAGGGTAGGGCAGAAGGAAAAAAAAGAAATTTACATGATAGCTATTATATATTTTAAAACAAGTTGTACATAATAGACCTGCAATTCATGTGCAATCATATTTTTATTGTTTATAGAAATGCTTGTTTCATTCCACAAATTAAAAATAAAATAAATATTAAAATGAACTATGACTACATAAGTGTGTATAACTGTTTGAGCCTGACTATTCAACCAATTCTATATCGATATAATTGCACATTCATCTACTCTACATCTTTTCATCTTTTCTATAAAAATAACATGAAAGATGTTATTTCATAATTGATGAAATTAAATTTATATCTATATATAAATTATATTTATAATTATAAATTAAGTCTATACATCAATATTCCCCAGATCTACCATTTTTAATCATCCTTTAAAAAAAGGTAAAAATATAAAATACAATTTAAAAAGTTAGCCTGTTTTGGATGCAGTCATGCTGGGTATTTGTGATCACCACTTGCTTTTGTAGCTATTTACTAACCATCTGTTTAATTATGTATTCTAGAACTTTGCCAGAAATCAAAGTCAAATCCAATAGAATATAGTTTGCTAAATCTATTCTCTTCCCTTTTCTAAAAATTCAGACATTGACCTTCTCCAGTCCTGTGGCACTTTTTTCATTCTCTGTGGTCTTTCTTTTTTTAAAAAATATTTTATTTGTTTCAATCAGTAAAATTTGCAGCATTGTTTCCCCACTTCAATTCCTCTCATTGAGAGCAAAACAAAAATAAAATCAATTTTAAAATGCAAGCATACATGATCTATCAAAATAATGTTCTACATTGACTGTAGAAAAAAAGATCTTTGTCTCATTTTGCATTCTGAGAGTTTTACCTCTCTAACAGGACAAAGGTGGCATGTTTTATCATTAATCCTCTGGAACTGTGGTTGTCATTATACTGATAAGAGCTCCTAATTCTTTCAAAATGTTCTGCCTTTACCATATTGTTCTAATTGTGTAAATTGTTCTACTGATTCTTTACACTTCACACTTCATCAATTCAGAAAAATCTTTCTAGGTTTCCTGCAACCTTCTCCATCATTTTTTACAGCATCAGAGTATTCCATCACAATCATGTAGCATAACTTGTCATCTATTCTCCAAATTATGGGCAACCCTTCAAAGTTACATTCTTTGCTACCTCAAAAAGCTATAAATACTTTACTACATCTCTGGAATTTGTTTTGCAATTTGTTTTCCCTCCTTTAACCTGTCCTATCTCTAATTTCCCCCTCCCCACTTTTTTCCTCCTATTTCCTTATTGAGTGAAATATATTTTTTCTGTACCTAATTTTTTGTGTCAGACACACACACACACACAAACACACACACACGCATGCACAGAAAGACACACAGATACTGGGAAAGACAGACAAACACTGACACTGAGGCAGAGAGGTAGGGAGAGAGGGGGAAAGAGAGGGATGAAAGGAGGAAGGGAGAGGGAGATTGAGAGAGACAAAGACACACACAGAGACAGAAAGACAGAGAGAAAGGTTGAATGTCCACCTCCCACATCTTTCTCCTGGTTTACACTGATATTTACTTACTTGTATACCATAACTATATGAGATGATTTTTTTCCCTCACTTTCCTTCACCCAGTATTAGTCTAGGACATCCTCTTGCCTGAGGCCTGATAGGAGGCACAGCCTCACCCAGGGTGCCAGAGTGCTTTGGTGCAGCATGCTCCTGGCTCTGCCTGTCCCTGGCATCCACAGATTTCTGTCTCCCTGTGCTTAGCTGTGTTGGACAAAGGACTCACTGATTTTTCTGGATTTTCTATCAGGATTTGATCTGGCACACTTTTAGAATTATTTGGAAGAGTTCTTTGAAGGAAGTTCTGCTATACTACTTTGTACAACTCTACTATCTTGGCTCTGCCACTGTCCATGACCTTTCAGATATCACTAAGAGCACCTCTACAATTATGTCTGCTAGTTGTTTTAGTACTTCATTTATAGCAGGTAACTTGAATTCATCAAGGGAATCTAAGTGTTTTAATGCTATTTTCTTACTTATTTTAAGCATGAACACCCTCATACTCATTTTTATTTCAACTTTTAGAGGCACCTAGGTGACTCAGTGTATTGATCACTGAGTCTGTAGTCAGAAAGACTTGAGTTCAAATCCAGCTCAGATACTTGTTAACTGTGGGATGTTGGACAAGTCACTCAATCTTTCTTTCCTTCCCTCCTTCCTTCCTTCCTTCCTTTCTTCCTTCCTTCCTTCCTTCCTTCCTTCCTTCCTTCCTTCCTTTCTTCATTCCTTCCTTCCTTCTTTCCTTCTCTTTTTCTCCTTCCCTTCCTTCCTCTTTTCCTTTCTTCTTCTCCTCCTTCTCTCCTTCCCTCTTTCCCTCCCTCATGCCTTTTTCAATTTCCTCCCTTCCTCCTTTTATCCATTCCTCTCATCCTCCACTCCTTCCAAGACCCATTACATGCAACTACTTATGTGCACAAATTATATACTGGGGGAGATACAAACATACATAGCCCCCACCCTCCTAGAATTTACAGTTTATCCAGAAGGGATATAATTCATACAAATAATTTTCATTTATCTTTTTCTTTACTTTTTATTTTTGACTAAGAAATCTTTACAATACCTCCCAACTATAACATTTTCTAAATCATCTAATGCCCACATGAAGGAACCTTGAAAGTTATTGAGTCCAATGCCATAATTTTATAGATGAGATAACTGCGTCTCAGGAAAGTAAAGCATTTAACCAGAGTACCATAAATGGTAAACATCAAAGGTAGAATTTGAAAACACTAGGCAGTAAGTGTCAGAGACAGGATTTTAAACCAAATCCTCTGGCTTCAAATCCTGAGTCCTTTCTGCTTTACTCAGCTACCTATTTACCTAGGTAACTGTATATTCCACCTTCATGTAAGGGTATCTGTTCTCTTGGCACACAGGTCAGTGGCTTTTCTGTTATGTCACACAGAGCATTTGTGATCTTTGCTATATCATCACCTCCATTTTGCACTTCTGGAGAAGTCAGAGTTGGACTTTCTTCTCTTTGAGTTGGCTCAAAGAAAGGCAAAGGTCAAACTGACCTCAATTTTGTTGGGTTTGACCAACTTTCAAATATCTGGGGACTTTTTAGTCTCTATAGGGCAAAAGAAATCAATTTGGAAAAGTTGGTCAAACCCCCCAAAATTCCTAAATGTTGAGGTGGCATGGCACAAAATAGCAAAAATGCCGCTAATAGGGACCACTTTCAACAGACCCTAGGCAGAGTTAGTGCCTACCTTAGGCAAAAGACAATAGGGAATTTTGTTAGAACAGAAATAACAATTAGAGCCATATAAGCAGTGGGTTCAGGTCAAAGATAGGTATGCAAGCAATTTGACAGAAGAAAAAATATTTAATATGCTTGCAATTTCCTTCTATTTCCCTATTTTGAGAGAGGTTGGCTTACAATGTAGACTGAGTTGAAGCTAATATTCATTAAAATTTATTTCAAACACACAAAAAACCCATGGTTTCCACTTGCTCAGTTCACCTTATTCAGCACCACACCTGGTAATCACAAAGGTCACAATGCCTATCCCCCCCAAAAAAGGAAGTTAGATTTTTCCCAATTCATATCATTTAGTTACGTACTTCAGTGAACATATAGCACAAATAAAGACTTTGCTCTACATACTGCTGTTTTCTCTCTTTTAAAAAAACAGTTTAAAGAATGCCTTGGAAAGACAAGACCCTTAAAAGAGTTTGACCCCCATGAAGGGGAAGATGATTTCCAAAACATCTGCTTTTTCTGTCATTGTTTTTCGAAAGGTCTGTTGGGATTTGATGTACAACTTTGAACATGACTTTCACATGTTAAAAACAATTCAAAGGTGCCAGAATAAGTCTAAAAATGGCTCTTGACAGAGGTTTCTTGACCATCTCTTGGGTCCAATTTATCTCTTAAATCTTGTTACAATGAAATATGTTTTATTCGTTTGAATAAGTTGGTAACCCTATTTCTCTTCTTCCCTCTCACCATGTTCCAAACATAGTTACTATCAGTTTAACTCATGGATTCATTTCATTAACCTAGATATTATCCCGGTGATAATTACAGAAAATCTATCTATGAAGAGAGGGGGAAAATCACAGGAAATACCCTGTTATGTTCCTTCAGAGACCTTTTCACATTTGCTAAGTTAAATGGATTTCACAAGTTATTTCACTTCGGATTTAGCCAGAAAAGAGAAAAAAAATTCTTATGTCCTCTCTCTGAAGAGTTGTCCTTTTTAACTGTTATAAATGTGTGACATTGTGGATGATGTTGTGAAGAGAGACTTCAGAATGATATAGAAACTCTTGTTGTTATTGTTTTCCTAAAGGCTAAGGGAAAAAAAACAAAAATGGCAGAGATTTAGTGGGGAGGAAAAGATCCTAGAATCATTTCATCAATTAAAATTTACATATGGGAAAGTACTTATAGTCATCTTTACTGACTAGTTTGCTCCAGAAAATTGTTAATGGTCTGTTTTTTTTCCTTCAGAAAGTTGATTTTTATTTTTTAAATATGTTGTCTCCGTGACATTTAAACTGAAAAAAGGTTTTAAGTCCTCTCATAACTAGATTTACAGTTAAAAGTAAAAACCATTGGAAACTGAAGAAGTGAGAACATATATTTTTCTTTGAAGGGGGAAACATTACATTTATGTGTATATGCATATATACATATATACATATAACACACACATATATGTGATGCTGGGTGGGTTAGTTTTACATAACTATTTTTTCTCTTTATTTTTTTCTTTTTCAAAAAATTTTGTTTTGAAAGAGATGACTTAATCAAATCTGGCCTCAGACATTTGACACAAAAACTAGCCATGTGACCTTGGGCAAATCACTTAACCCCAACTGTCCTCCAAAATAAAGCAAAGAAAATAAAAAAAAATATTAAAAAAAGAGATGACTTTACATGTTGGAAAATGAGAAGGAATAGATTAGGAAATGAAGGTAATATAAAATTGAAAGACATCAATATAATTACTTTTTTAAGCACCAGCAAAAATGGCACATTTTTTCTTAGCTAGAAGATTACTGAATATCTTTTTGTTATTTTAAATTTTTTCAGAGTGAGGTGAGTACTCTTTGCTGGTTTGTTATGTCTTAGTATGTACATGTCTCTATTTCTTTGTCTTTCTTTCCATTTTTGTTAATGATTTAATTTCCTGAATGATTCATAATATTTTAAGCTTAAAGTTTCATGGATTCTCACCCATAGGAAAGTTATCTGAATATGGCAGTATAAGTGTAGTCCAATGGATTAATGTCTTTCATTCTTGGGGCAGGAAGTTCATGGTTGAGAAGATCACAGAAGGTAGGAACTATATTATACTATGTTAATTTTTTAAAATCCCTAATCTAAAAAACAAAAATTGCCTGTACTTAGGAAGAGTGACTCCCCTAATAAGTTGCTAAGGCATAGTAAGTCAATAAAAGAATGGAAATGTCAAATTGATAAATCATGAAAAAAGAATCCTCGTATGGTAGAAAAATTGGTAGGAGAATCCCACAAAGCAGTCAGCACTGTGGTGTTCTCCAAT
Organism: Pseudocheirus occidentalis; assembly: GCA_028646575.1. Taxonomy (NCBI): domain Eukaryota; kingdom Metazoa; phylum Chordata; class Mammalia; order Diprotodontia; family Pseudocheiridae; genus Pseudocheirus; species Pseudocheirus occidentalis. The sequence goes on along the minus strand of CM053593.1, from coordinate 281,540,637 downwards.
TCTGCTCAACTCATGGGGGGGGAGGGAGAGGTCATCAAAGAAGATCTTGGAAGAAGGAGATGCTGAGTGGGAATTATTTTGAAATCCTATCCAAACCCCAATATACATGTACTGGTAGCTGAATGTTATGGCTTGGGAACAAGTATCTCTGTGTTCTGTTTGACTGGTAGTGTGGTTTCAGGATCACATCCAGGACATGTAGTCAGCATTTTGGGATGCTGGTCCTGAATCTGTACTGAGGGAGGGAACAAGATCCCGTGGGGTCTTTCTACCTCAAGCTTAGCATGACGTTCTCATGTTAGATTCCAAAGTCACTTTCTATGTCATCAGAGATGTTTCAGGACAGTGAACATCACATGTAAACAATTTTCTGAGATGTTTTTGTTGCTTTATTATAATATTTTGGGCAGTTTAATTCCTTTGGGTATTAGGACCTGACTATACACAAAGAAAACCTAAGACTACTAGCTCTGTCATCTCAAAGCCTAGACTCTCCCAAAACCTCAGATTCTAGTCAAACCTTTTTTTTTAATAGTCTTATTTTGTTTTTGTTTTTACTTTTATTTTTCTTTTTGTTTTGGAAGCTCATCAAATGGGAGAAGACTAGGTTTAGTTAGGGTAGAATGCTTCAGAATATTTTTACACATTATATATTTTGTTTTGGGATAGCTGCCTTCACTTTCTGAATGATGGGCATGTTTTCCTTTGTTCTTATACTCATGTGCACTCCTCCCTTTAGAAAACTCAAACCTGGAAATGCACTGGTGATGTAAATTGGGGTTATAGTTTTTGAGCTGGAAGGGACCATAAAGGCTAGTCAGTTAATCAATAAATATTTTTAGGCATCTACTATGTGATAGACATTATACTAAGCACTGGCCATTGAGTCTACCTCTCCATTTTACAAATGATGAAATCAAGGAACAGAGAAGTTAAGTGACAGAGACATTACACTTGAATGAAAGTGTGAGGTAGGATTTGCATGCTAGTCTCTTCCTGATTCTAAGCACACATATTCACCTCGTATGTTGTACTCAGAATTCTTAGTGTAATCCTTTGTCCTTGCCTCATAGCTAAAGTTATATATTCATTTAAATTTAGTTCAATAAATCAATAAACTTTATTAAGAGCTACTATGTATCAGCCACTATGCTAAGTACTGGGGATATGAAAAGAGACAAAAAACAGTTCTTGCCCTCAAGGAGCTTACAGTCTAAATGGTATACTTATATATAAAGCAAGCTATAAACAAGATAAAAACAAAATAACTTATAGGAGGAAGGCATTAGAATTAAGGGTAGTTGGAAAAGGCTTTCAGTAAAAATATGACATTTTAGTTGGAATTTAAAAGAAGCCAAGGAGGTTAGTAGTTAGGAGTAGGAGTAATGAGAAAGAAAAGCATTTCAAGGACAGGCAGAGAAAATGCCTGGAACTGAGAGATGGAATATCTTGTTTAAGGAGCAGCCAGGAGGCCAGTGTCACTGGATCAATGTGAGGAGGGAGAGTATGTGAAAAACATGGAAGGAAGGATGATGGTGACAACTGAGAAGAAGGCTGGGATGAGAAACTTCAGTAGAGGTAGATGGCATGAAATTTTCTGTCCATTCTGACCTCTAGCTTCCTCCTCTTCCCACCATTCCCTCTGATTAAGCATTCTGACACGCAAATAACCTTGGAAGAGATGAATCATTTTGTTCATAAAGCATTTTCAGACTGTGATAGGTGGTGGTAGGTGGCAATAAGGAGCTCTAGAGTTTATTTTGTAGGGCAGTGTGTAACAGTAATCAATTTAGCAGATACTAAGCCCTTAGTAACTTAGGGCTAAGTATGGAAGATGTGAGCTCTGCTCCTGTTGAGAGGGTATGAACTCCCCTGTTGCTGACATGGCAGGAGGGGTTGGCTGAGACAGGAAACCAGTGTGTGTATAGAAGAAGAGTTCTAGAGACAGACAGACAGAATTGGAATATTCCTCCTGGTGGCTCCTGTTGGAGGAAGCAGGATTGTCCTAGCATCTGGGATCTGGGCTGCTGGACTGAAGAAGTAAATTTGAGTTTTCTTGAGAGAGAGAACTTCTCTCCCAGCATCTGGAAGCTGACTGATAACTGAGTTGGAGTTTTCCTGAGACCAGAATCTGATGAAGGCAGAAGTGGCTGTTGCTGCCACTGGAAGGTCAGTGTTGCTGCTGCTGCCTGGAAGGCTGAGTTTCCTACTGGGTCCTAGGACCAGCTGAACTGCTGGAGGACTGAAGAAGCATGACTAGGATAAGACTTTGTTTGTTTGTGACCTGGCTGATCCTTGAGTTCCTGGCAACAGAAGTGGTGAAGGGTTTGAAATGTGCCAGGTCCTGTGAACTTCAGTGTGTACCAGGGACTGCCCTGAGGACTGAACAAGGACCTGGGAGCTGTCTACCTCTGAGAACTGGAAGAGAACTTGGGAGATGTCTACTAGAATCCAGGTGACTGTTTGGTGGATTCAGAAAGGAGGTGGAACCATGGAAGGGGATCCAGGGAATCAGAGAGACCACCCCAAGTCAAGATGAAGAAAAGGCCTCCCCTTGGAAGAAATTGAGGTTTGCTGGACACCAAGGGGTGGAGGGTTTGTGTTATTTTCTAATGATTGTACTTAGTGATTAATGATATTTAGTAATTGTGAATCTAGGTGAGTGATTAAGTTAAGATTGCCCCATGAGTGGAAGATTGATCATTGTATTGTAAACTGAATGATTAAGTTATGGAGCAGTCAGGAGGCCAGTATCACTGGGTCAATGTGAGGAGGGAGAATACATGAAAACAAGATGATTATTCTTTTGTTCCATGTTCTAAATATTGTGGCCACTGTAGTTAAAACTGTGTGGCCATTCTAATGTTAAACTGTTGTGAACACTATATTGTGGTGTTCTGTGGTAAGATGTAAAGTTGTGAATATTGTGATTTGTAGTGAATGTTTGCCTTGATTTGTAATGGAATAAATGGAGTGTTCACTATACTATGTAATCCAAACCTTAAAATCTGTTCATAGTAGCATTCTTTTGGGAATCTGCTAGTGCATGGTGTTAGAGTGACGTGGACCCATATTTTAGGAAAATATCTTGTGAAATGATGGATGTGTTGGATCGGAAGGGCATGAAAGCTCATCAGTGGCCCATTATGGTCATCTAGGTATCAAGTGATGAGGGTATGCAATAGAGTAGTGTCAGTATCAAAGAGAATGGGGTATTGGAGAGATGTTGCAGAGGTAAAGTCCACAGCTTAGATATAGCAGATGAGAGATAATGAGGAGTCCAGGATGATGCCTACACTGCAAGTGTGAGGAACTTGGAAGATAGTGATTCCCTTTACAGTAACAGGGAAGGAAGAAGAACAGGGAGAGTTCAGGGGGAAAATTATGAATTCAGTTTTGGGTGTATTTAGTTTAAAATGTCTACTGGACATCTTAAACTAAGATGAGATGTCTGAGAGACGGTTGGAGATGTGTTACTGGAAGTCAGCAGAGAGTTTGGGGCAGGATAGGTAATTTGGGAATCATCAGTGTAAAGATGGTAATTAAATCCAGCAAAAGAGATAGAGGAATGTTCAGATAGGTGGAATGAAAATCAGAAGGGAGTAGTGTCCTGAAAACCTAGAGAGAAAAGGAGTATCAAGTCAGAGAAAATGATCAACAGTGTCAAAGGTTGCAAGAGAGGTCAAGGAGGGACCAGCTAGGTCGCTCAGTGAAAGAGCACTGGCCCTGGAGTCAGGAGGATCTAAGTTCAAATCCAGCATCAGACACCACACTTATTAATTGTATGATCTTGGGCAAGTCACTTAATCCCAATTGCCCTGCCTTCCCCCCTCTAAAAGACAGAGAGAGAGAGAGAGAGAGAGAGAGAGAGAGAGAGAGAGAGAGAGAGAGAGAGAGAGAGAGGGAGAGAGAGAGAGAGTGAGAGAGAGAGAGAGAGAGAGAGAGAGAGAG
>CM053593.1:281499993-281536186 GCA_028646575.1 Pseudocheirus occidentalis | reverse complement strand
CGGCCGGGGTTTCAGCCGCGGGTCCCAGACTGCTGTGAAGAGCCCCGCCTGCTGCGCTGCCTGTAGTGCTTTCTGTCTTGTGGAGAGTTTTGGAGCTTGAAAATCTGTTTAGCGTCCCATTTTATGAGTTTTTTAGCGTGTTTGTGTGGGAGCTGTGGTGCTTTGCTGCTTCTAAGCCGCCATCTTGGCTCCGCCCCTTAATCTGATCATTCTTAAATTATCTCTTTTCAATCTATTTTATAATTGTTTTCTCAAAGAGATATTTAATATTTTCTTCTATGCTTTCATTATTTTGACTGTTTAGTTGATGTTGCATGGAATCATTACATTCCACTTGCTCAATTCCAATTTTTAAGGAATTACTTTTATCAGTGACCTTTTGTACCTCTTTTTCCATCTGATATATTCAACTTTTTAATGACCACAGTAATCTAGTGTCTAATAAAACCAAAGATTCATGCTTTTAAGGTAAGAATTCACCATTCGACAAACATTTCTGGGAAAACTGGAAACTAGTTTGGAAAATGCTCAGCATAGATCAACATCTCACACTGTATGCCAAGTTAAGTTCAAAATGGATAACTGATTTAGAAATAAAGGGTAATATTATAAGTAAATGGAAAATGGAGCATACAAAAATGCATATGTCAGCTCTATGCACAAGGGAAAAATTTATGACCAAACAAGAGATACAGAGAATCACAGGAAGTCTATAGATCTGACATGCATTTTCCTATGAGTCATTTCTCAAATATATAAGGAAGTGAGTCTGAATTATAAAAAATGCATTATTCCCCAGTCAAATATCAAAAGCAATTTTCAGAAGAAATCATAGCTATCAATAGTTGTCACATAAAAAAATGCTCTAAATCATTACTGATTTAAAAATGCAAATTAAAATAACTTAGATACCACCTCATACCTATCAGATTAGTTGACATGACAGAAGAGAAAAATGAGAAATGATGGAGTGGGTGTAGAAAAATTGAATTTATGAACTAGTTTAATCATTCTGGAGAACAATTTAGAAGTACATCCAAAGGATTATAAAACTGTGCATAGCTTTTGACCTAGGCATACTACTACTGGACCTATACCCCAAAGAGATCAAAAAAAAGGGAAAAAACCTATTTGCAAAAAAATATTTATAGCAGACTTTTTGTGTGTGAGAGTAAAGAACTGGAAATTGGGGAGATGTCCATCAGTTGGGGAATGGGTAAACAAGTTGTGGTATATGATTATGATGGAATATTGTCATGCTCTAATAAATGACAAGTAGAATGATTTCAAAAAAAATCTGGGAAGATTTATATAAACTAATGCAAAGTGAAATGAGCAGAACCAGAACACCGTACACAGTAACATCAATATTATAACTGTAATACTGTTCAATTGTGAAAGACTTAGCCACTTTGATCAAAACAATGATCCAAGACAATTCCAAGGGATGTGTGATGAAAAATGCTACCCATCTCCAGAATGGGATCTGATAAACTCTGTCTTCAGATGTAGACTGAAGTATACTTTATTTTTACTTTCTTTTTTTGGTTTATTTTCTCTTACAATATGGCTAACATGGAACTATATTTTATATGATTTCACATGTATAATTGACTTGGGAAATATTTAATGAAATATATAAAATATACCTTAAAATAAAATTTTAAAAAGCTTAATTTTTTAAAAAATTTTAAAATAGTCTCCAGATGCTGTTGTTTGCATATGGCACTGTGATGATAAAATCAAAACTAACAATATACAATAAAAAGTGTTTTACTACATTAGGGAATGTAATCCTTGTCAACTAAAACTAAAACTAATCCTTGTCACTAAAACTAGAATAAGGATTTTAAGTACTTATATAACTTAAAAGACTACAATGGGGGTTGGGGAAGTAACATGTTAAGAGAAAAGGCAGAGACTGGCCTGAGCTCTCTCAAGTTCCTCTACAAACAACTTTAATACCTCAAAATGAAGTCTGAAGTGGTAAAACCCCAAAAAGGACATGGTGAAACAATTTTACAGCCTAAGACAACTTAGAAGGTCATCAGGAAAGGTCTGTTACACCAGGATGAGAATGGAACACAGTCCAGCAAAGCAGCAGCAAGGCCTTGGGGGTAACTGAATCAGAAACAGGAGGGATGGATTCCCAAGTGCCCTGGCCACAGATTATAGGGGTTGGGGACTCGGAAAGTTGGTCATAAGGAGATTACGGGGTCCCTTTGCTGGCCCTGGGTACAGAACTCTGTTGCATTGACCATATATCAATTCAGATTGCAGTTTGGGGTCACAATCCCAGGGTGAGAAGGAGTACTGGAATACCAAAGCTTACAGTTGTAGTAAACCAAGGACTATTGTCACAATTTCAAGGTGGAAAAGAAGGTTTGTAGTCACTCACATACCAGATCACAGGCCAACAGACTAGTAAACACACCTCTCCGTAGATCATACCACAATGGAAGAACTAAAAACTTATAGATCCTCAGAACTAGCTCTGAAAGCAGCTAAAAAACAACAACAACAACCCTGAAGCTTGGGACAATGCCCCTTATGCCCCAAGAGAAGAGCTCAACTTTACAATAAAGTTAAAATAGGCTGGAAAAATGAACAAGTAACAAAAAATGAAACTGACCAAAAGAAGTTACTATGGTGACAGGGAATATCAAAACATAAACTTAGAAGAAGACAACAAAATCAAAACTGTTACTACATCCAAAACCTCAAAGAAAAATATGAATTGGTCTTAGGCCCAAAAGAATTCCTGGAAGAGCTCAAAAAGGATTTTAAAAATCAAATAAGAGAGGTGGAAGAAAATTGGGGAGGAAAAATGAGAGTGATGTAAGAAAATCATGAAAAAAAAGTCAACAGCTTGGTAAGGAGACAAAAAATGCTGAAGAAATTAACATCTTAAAAAACAGAATAGAACAAACTGTAAAAGAGACATAAAAATCCTCCAAAGAGAAAACCTTAAAAAGCAGAATTAGTCAAAAGGAAAAAGATACACCAAAAAATTGACTAAGAGAACTCCTTTAAAGAACAGAATTGGTCAAATAAAAACAGAAGTATAAAAGTTCAATGAAAAAAAAGGAACCTGGACAACACATTTTAAGAAATTATCAAAGAAAACTGCTTTGGTATCTTAGATCCTGAGGGTAAAACAGAAATTGAAAGAATCCACCAATCACCTCCTGAAAGAGCTCCCAAAAGGAAAACTCCCAGAAATATTTTAGCTATATTCTAGAGCTCCCATGTCAAGGAGAAAATCATGCAAGCAGCCAGAAAGAAATAATTCAAACATCATTGCGTCACAGTCAGGATAACATAAGATTTAGCAGCTCCCACATTAGAGGAGTCGAATCCTTGAAATACGCTATTCCAGTGGGCAAAGAATCAAGGATTACAACCAAGAATCACCTACCCAGCAAAATTTAGTATAATCTGGAGGGCGGGTGAAGAGGGGTATAAGAGGGAAAGGGAAATGGGTAGTCAATGAAATAGACAACTTTCAAGCACTCTTCATGAAAAGATCAGAGATGAAAAGAAAATTTTACTTTCAAATACAAAACTTGAGAAGCAAAAAAAAAATAAAATGGAAAAAGAAATCATAAGGGATTCAATAAGGTTTAAAGAGTTTACATTCTTACATGAGAAGATGATACTTGTAATTCCTAAGAACGTTATCATTCTTACAGCACTTATAAGGAGTTTACATAACCAGAGGGCAGGGGTGAAATGAATATGATGGGGTATTTAATAAAATACAATTAAAGGGTATGAAAGAGGAATGTACTTGGAGAAGGGAAAAGGAAAAGGCAGAATTGGTCAAATAATCTCACATAAAAGAGGTATGAAAGAACTTTTATAATAGAGAGGAAAATGGGGAAGGTATAGGCAGAGGGTGGGGGAAGAGTTTGAACCTTGATCTTATCAGAATTGGCTCAAAGAGGGAATAACATACACACTCACTTGAGTATAGAAATCTATCTTACTCTACAGGAAAGTAAGAGGGGAAGGGGAAAAGTGAAAGGCAGGAATGATAGAGGGAAGGGAAGATTTGGAGAAGTAAAAGTCAGAAACAAAATACTTTTGAGGATGGACAGGTTGAAAGTATTGAGACTAGGATAAATGGGGAAAATACAATGTATGAAAATATAACAGTGAAAACATAACAGTGAAAAAAAGTTACACCAAGTCTCTCTACTAAAGGCCTCATTTCTCAATTATATACAGAACTGAGTCAAATTTATAAAAATAAGCACCATTCCTCAAATGATAAATGGTCAAAGTACATGAACAGGCAGTTTTGAGAACAAATCAAAGTTATCTATAGGCATATGAGGTAGTGCTCTAAGTCACTATTGATTAGAAAAGTGCAATTTAAACCAACTCGGAGTTACCACCCCACATCTATCAGATTGGTTAATATGACAGAAAAGGAAAATGACAAAAGCTGGAGGGAATATGTGAAAACTGAGAACGCTAATGTACTGCTGATGGAATTGGGAGAATTGGAATTCCGGAGAACAACTTGGAACAATGCCTTAAGAGCTATAAAACCATGTGTACCCTTTGACCGCTACTAGATCTGTATCCCAAAGAGATTTTTTTTAAAAAAGGAAAAGGACCTATGTCTACACAAATATTTAGAGTAGTTCTTTTATTGTTGGCAAAGAATTGGAAATTGAGGGGATGCCCATCAATCGGGGGATGGCTAAACAATTTGTACTATATGATTGTGCTGGAATATTATTATGCTATAAGAAATGAGGAAGATGCTCTCAGAAAAAACTAGAAAGACTTACATGAACTGATACAGAGTTAAATGAACAGAACCAGGAGAACATGGTACACAGTAACAGTAATATTATACCATGATCAATTGTAAATGGCTTAGCTATTTTCGGCAATACGATGATCCAAAGACATTTCTAAAGGATTTATGATGAAAAAAGCTATCTCAAGAAGAACTGATGGAATCTGAATGCAGATCACAGCACACTTTTTTTTTACTTTATTTTTCTTGGTGTGCTTTTTTAATTTTGATATTTTCTTTCACAACATGACTGATATGGAAATATGTTTTACAAGACTGTATATGTATAAACTATATCAAATTGCTTTCCTTCTAAATGAGGGGATAAGGGAGGGAGGGGGAGAATTTGAAATTCAAATTTTTTAAAGGAATGTTAAAAAATGTTTTTCATGTAATTGGGGGAAAATAAAATATCTGATAAATGAATAAAAAGTTAAAGAAAAAAAGAGATGAAGAGATGTGGTTGCTAGCAGTTTATTACAGGAGTTCTTCATGGTACATGGCCACAAAAGTTACCAATAACAGTAAGTGAGAACTAAAGATCTCAGATCTATCAAAAATTGGGGGCAAAATAAATTTTTCAGTGACCTTCATAATGTGTAATGCTTGCCTTTTTGTGATAAACAAATAAATGTATATATCTATTCTAAAGAATGACTTTTATGAGAGAGGTTTGTGGGTAGTTATAGAGATGCAAAAAAGAGCACCAATCAAACTTCTGAAAAATACAGAGGAGACAAGATGAAGGTAACACAAACAAATAAGAGTAATTCATTAAATGCACATAGTTAAATGTAATTTACACTTAAAAATACAAACTGTACAACAGAGAAAAAAATTCTCTATAATGGATTTTATTGTATATACAATTAAGCTGTTTCTTATTCTTCATGTAACAAAGATAATATTATGATACACTAATCTTTAATTGTTATCAATTAAAAAATAAAGATAGAATTACCTGCAAGTGCTGTTACTGTCATTTTTGGACAACTTGGAGAGTAATAGATAAGGCGGGTAAACAATACCAACAGATCTGTAAGGGATACCGAATCTAAAGAAACCAGAGAAGAAAAATTGATCTCTAATATCCATGTAACTACCTTAGATTTGCAAATTTATGAAACACAATTACTTGCTCCTACTCCTATGTCCTTTGGCCTGAAGTCCTAGCTTTTCAACAGAGATGGGGAAGCTGACACACATTTAATAATTATTGCTCAATAATTGGCAAAATTACAAGCACAAATCAGAGATAGAGGAGGTAGAAAGGAAACAAGCAGAAACTCAGTTTCTGTATTGCACTCACAAAATAAGCCATTTTAAGATGCAGTTTTTCCATTTCAACTGAATAGAAATAATTCAAAATTACAGTTAAATTCAATGGGAAAAAAGTCAAGGCAATCAGAATAGAGAATTGGCTATTCTTTTAGGATTTACAAAGTTTAAACCAATCAAATGCAGTTAAAATAGTGCCCCTTAACTTCAAGTCTTTGAGCAAAGACTAAAAATCTATTAGTGAAGAAAGGTAAACGGAATTCATACTTTCCATAGTGGTTGGATTTAATAATAACTCGGTTTCTTTCCTACTGTGTATGATCAAATTTAAAGAAATTTCCTATTAAAGACATGTAAGCTAAGAAGTAGAATACTATGTAGTTCCATTAGTTGCTTTCCAAAACAATGGAGATATTTGGGAGAGAAACAGACAGAATCTAGGAGTATAATTACCCCACGGCAAATCTTAGGTGCCTTAAGAATTTAAGTGAGTATGTAATCTCTTAACAGAAACAGTATCACTTTCTTTTTCTTAAATTTCCTTTTCTGAAAAGTATGTTATGTAACAAAGGCAAGTATTTTAAACATATACTTTGAATCTATTTAAAGGCTACATATTGAGAACTGTGAGCAATTTTCACTTATTGTAGTTGTCCTTACCTTTTCTATTTTTCAGTTTTACGGGAAATAGCTTCCTGCCTTGTGTATAGATCAATAGTCTTCCTAAGAGGCATAGTGAGTGAACAAAATAAATATATTGCAATTCTTGTCCTGAATAGAAAGTCTTCTGTTTATTCCCTTAAACAAAAAACAAATTTTTAAAAATCATTTTAATGTGACTGTAAGAGATATCTAATTTGTTTTCTAAGGGTAAACAAGCTAATGGAGAAAATTCTGGTACAAATAAGAAATCGATTATTCTTCTAATTTGGCAGTTTTCCTTACTAGTATATTTTAACATGATACAAATCTCTTCTTCTAAGTCTGTATAGGAAAGCAGTCATAATGAAATTTAATAAGTCTCAATATAAAGGAAGAGCATAATTTCTAGAGCTACCACACTCTGGTGTTTGTAACAGACACCAAAAGGAAGTCATAATATTTAAGTTCCTTCAACATCAATAGAGATTTCTAAAATGAGGGGATGTGGGAATGCGTCATTAAAAACTAAATAAACATTTAATTCCAACAAAGCTCAAAACTCCAAAACCTCAAATTATAATTATGTTTATATATTTTTATGATTACTCTTTCTATAATACACATATATTTTATTTGTATAATCATGCACATTCAAATCCTGACACTGGGTAAATCCCTTCTGCTCCAAAGCATCTGTCTCTACTACCCCTTCCTATTTATTGGACACTTACTTGGTACCCTGTATTGGACTAGTCGCTACTAGAATACAAAGAAAGTATAAGCAATGTCTTTGCTCCTCATTAAGATTACAACCAAGCTGGAAGAGAATATATATGGTATAACTAGATAAATAAAAGACATTATAAAATCAATTGATCAGTGATGGGATAAAAAGTAGGTACAAAAACTATACAAAAAACAGACTAATTAGTAGGTGCCAAGTAGTCAAAAGAAGGCTTCTTAGAGTTAAGTCTGGTATTAAAATAATCTATAAAGAAGGCTGATGAAATAATTAGAACTAGGAAACATCCCATGGACTAAACTGAATAATTACACATGGGGAAGAAGTTAGCATAATTATGTAGTTATTCTAAAATTTTAATCATCTGTGATATATTTAACATTGTGAAAAGGTTTATTTTTATTGGTATCTAAGACAAACAACTTGCCATAATTACCTAGATTTAATTTATTTGAAAAATAAAATTATGTTTTTCTAAACAATTTTTATTTGTTAATAAACTAAATTGATTTCTTATTTTCTTACTCAAGGAAATTAACACTTACCACAATGTTTAGGACGTATCAAATTTTCATCAGATCTCATATTTTCACATGATTCAAAATACTGAACACACTGTTGAACTGATGTTGCTATCTATCAAAAACAACAAACTGTAAGCAAACTAGAAATTGGCACAGTTCCTCATTCTGGGGTTTAAGATAAATTAGTTCAATTTTTAAAGAATGCTCTGGGAAAACAACAGGAAATTATGATTCACAATATTTAGGATTGTACTTTTTCCGGCTGCTGAAATTACTGCCCTCAGATGAATTAGATCAATATGATGTGCTTAATTAACAAAGGTTAGTGAAATGTATGTGGGCCAAAGCATATTTCTAAAATACAATCAAATCCTATTACAATGCTGAATTCAGGGGATAAGATTATAAGATTTACATATTGCTGTGTAATATATAGCACTCTGTAAACAAAGGGGTATGATTTAACAACCTATCATTTAACAGGATCCACTTTGTTATAAACAGCTTTATAATAAGATTTTACTGCATCTATAAGGCTAAATTACCACATATTAAACTTTTCACATAAATGAACTGACTTTAAATATTTTTATTATCCCTTCACTACCATTTTGGATTAGTACTTATGGCAGGAACCCTGCTGAGTCTATATGAGTGTATATGTATTTCTGGTATTAGATACATGACTGCAAAAATTTGATTTCTATTTTTTTTAAAGAATTAAAATGAAAAAAAAAAAAAGAATTAACACGGAAGTAAGTCAGGCAAGACTGGAGCAGAACTGTTTCCTAACTCGACAAAGAGTGTTACATCTTAAAATACTTCTCCATGTCTAGGTCACAAAATGCTATAGGTGAAGACAAGTTGGGACCTGGGTGAGTTCAAACTTCAGTTCTATTACCTCTTTATTCAATAAAGCCCTACATAAGGAGGAGGAGAAGAAGAAGTATGTAAATCTATAATATATTGCATTCCTGTTCTTTCTAGATGTCTAATTAGTGTCTCCCATTATCCTGTACGATATCGAATATGTCTTTAAAAAGAAGTTCACAGTAATTCCTATAATAGGACTTTTTTAATGAGTGTTATAATGTAATCTAATTATTCCTTTAAGTTTCTTTTTCATTCATTATTTTTTAATTCTTAAACTAATTTGGACAATTTAAACATTCTTCTGGTTCCTGAGTTTTTCTATGTCTCTTCTTTAAAATTTCAGGTGTTTTCCACAGAATCCAATGCTTTTTTCTTCTATTAATAACTGCTCAAAATCACATTATATATAATTCAAAATACTGCTATTACAAGATTGCTCCATACTTTAAAAATTTGTAGAACATTACTTTAGCACTAATCGTATGCATTTCCTAGCCTCTTTCCTCCCATGCACTCCCCTCCCCCCATCCCCCACCTCATTTGAGGGCTTTCAATTTCAGTCCTTTTGAACTTTAAGGAACTCTGGTTTAAAAAGTTAACTAGAGCTTGACTCACAATTTTGCATTGTTTGTATATCAGTACACTTATCTTTTGATACTTTGGTTATGAAGATTGGTCAACATAGCTTTTGATTTTAGCAATACTATTTCATCCAAATTCTTGTATATTTGTACTTACCAGAGATTTATATTTTTTTTCAAGAAGTCGTAATACCACAGTTCTGCTATAATATGCATGCTAAAATTAGGGAGAAAATGTAAGTTATATTTCATTTAATGTTCAAATTATAACCCTCCAAAATCAGTTTTTTCTGCATCATTTCCAATAATTATATAATTAATGACACAATAAATTAAGTTTTCAGTCATCCTAATCAGCACCAAGCAGATTTCTCTATTAGCACTGGATGAGAACCAAAGCAATCAAGAGAACTGAAATGAATAAATGAGTTTCACAAAACTATTTTATCATCCAGAGATGGGACAGAAGAAAAATATTCACTACTTTATTTGTTCTCAAATATCACATTAAGCTTTTTTTCTTACACTACAAATAGGACACAAGCTGGGACCAGAATAGTAGGAAAGACTGGATCTAGGTTTTCATAGGAATAAAGAACTCTAGGTAAGGAAATACCCTCCAGTAATGTAGATTAGTCCTTTCCTCTCATCAGCAATTTATCCTCTTAAAGAACTGCCAAGGGTATTGAAAGATTAAGGTCATTTAGGGTACATAGGGTCACTCAATCTATATGTTCCATAGACTGGATTTGAAACTAAATCTTCCTGGCAGGGGCTGGCTTTTATCATGTCCTTTCCATACATTTAGAGACAGAAATAAAGATCTAGATAGACAATGTGATATAATGGGATCCATGTGTGCTTATTGTTGACTACTCTCTGATTACTTTAAAATTCCAAGTAAATATTGCTACTTTTATTTTTCTCAAAAATCAAATGCAAGGGAAAAAAAAAACAACCCAACATTCTTGGGTGACAGTCTCAGTTTACTGGGTATTGCTAGTCACGCTTTTACTGTATTGTTGGGTAAATGACATAAAATTCAATAATATATGACCTATTCTAATTTGTATCAGAAACTTTTGCTCTATCCTAAGGTAGTAGACATGGTAATACACAGTACAAAGGAAGGAAGATCATAATCAGAGGTAGGGAACATGAGCACTACCTGAATGGCAGAGTTTTAAACATTTAACAGCAGCTATTAAAGGTAGCAGCACTGTTTTATAAGAGAAAACCTTGTTGCAAATAAGGTTCACTACTAACAAGCAGCAGAAGGTTCCTGGAGAAATGCTAATGGCCACAACTGTATTCAAAATATACTTTCTGTATCAAATGCTCAAGCTTCTGCCATCAATTGATGGCACAGAATAAATTAAAAGTGCCCCCCAATGTTCTACTTTAAAAAAAACAAATAAATAAATAAAATTGATAAATATTACATATTTTCATGAAAATATACTTGATCTAAAATAACATTATATTACACTCAATGAATATTCACTGAAATGGCTTTTAACACATTTTTTAAATTCCCAAACTTTATACATTAAACACAATATTACAGTCTATCAACATATCCCATTTTCTCTTACCATCCATTTTTTGAACCAAACAGCCTTGACATCAAGTAATGCCAAAAAATATATTGGATCCAAAATCTTTTGTGAGACTAGAAGACTTTGGTCATGCTTAATTGATAATAGTGACAGAGTACTTTCCACAATTTCTTCCATATACCTTGAATTTAAAAAAAATTAAATTATTTTTAGAATAGAATCACTGAATTGGGTGACCTTAGAGGTCATGTAGTCCAATTTCCTCACTTTAATTCATAGAAGGAAGATGAACTAATAAACACGTATATTTTAAAATTATCTTAAATTATGTATGTTTTTAAATAAGCAATGTCTTACAATAACATGCCAAAAGTATTAACCTCATTCTAGTGCACAGAAAGTATTCTTCCCATCACTAAAATCCAGTCATCCTTAGGAATTATTTAACAATTCACAGAAACTTTTTACAATCCTTTGAAGACAATGGAAAAAGTTTTTTTTTTAATCAATGGAAAAAATAATCCAGACCTAATCAAATTGAGTGGAATTTAATCAAGACACTGGAATTATTTCAGTTGTAGCCCAAAAAACCACAAAGTTTTAATAATCCATAATAAAGAATGCATGTGTAATATTTTTACTTATTTTCAAAACCTGTAAATCTTGTTAGGTGAATACCAAAGAAAATAAAGCTTCTTAATCCTACATCATTACCTTGCCACAATAACATAATCCAATAAATTTATTCCCCAGTATTCCATCCAGTGACACTGGCCTCCTTGAAATCCCATCTTCTACAGGAAACCTTTTCCAAGTCCTCTTAATCCTTGTGCCTTCCCTTTATTAACTATAACCTATTTATTCTGCATATAGCTTGTTTGTATATATTTATTTGTTGTCTCCCCATTGGAGCCCCTTTGTGAGCTCCTAGAGGGAAGGGAATGTCTTTTGTTTCTTTTTGTATCCCCAATGTTTAGCATAGTGCCTAACACTTAATAGACTCTCAAAACTGTCAACTGATTAATATTATTTTTTATTAAAAGACCAAGAAAATAAACATACCAAAATGAAAGTTAAAATAACTTCTATAACAAATACCATTTAAAGTCCATCTAAATGTACATTTACTATTCTAATATACATTTTTACAAATGTTTCCTTTGTATTGGATTGCAAAAACTAAATAGTTTATTGATATGTAAATAAATTTAAGGTATTAGAAAATAAATAGCACTTATTGACCTGATATTCTTCAGGTGGGAAAGCTGAAATTTTGACTAGCAGTTCACCTTAATGCTACATCAGGTTTTTTTTTTCCTCTCTTTGCCCTTCACCTCCTTTTTTTCTTTTTTTTTGGAGAGGAGAAGGCAAAACAATTGGGGTTAAGTGACTTGCTCAAGGACACACAGCTAGTAAGTGTCAAGTGCCTGAGGCTCGATTTGAACTCAGGTCCTTGTGACTCCAGGCCTGTGCTCTATTTACTATGCCACTTAGCTGCCCCACTACAACAGTTTTTAATAATATGACTTTGAAGATGAAAAGAAAATGGTATGAAAGGAAATGACACAATGAACTAAAAAATGGAAGAAAAGTTTCAATAAAGTTGTTGCTCTATTGAGATATCAATGGGTTAGGAAAAGTATATCCCTTAAGACAGAAAAAAAGAGAGGTAGGAGGTTTGACATGGGGGCACATTATTAGAAGGTATGCTAGAATCATCTAAAGCAAAATTATAATGCCCGCAGAAACAAGGGTAAGTCTACAGTTACCTGTTTTTCATTCATCAAATTATTAACATTGCCATTCAGAAAAGTTACCACGCAAAAACATCAAAAGATAAAAAGAATCAGCAAAGTACTTACTGGTTACACACACTATTCATAGTACTGTAGGGAATAAGTGAGATGTATACAACTTTGTCTCCATCCTCCAGAAGACTACAGCTTAGTCCAAGAGTGGGGAACCTGCAGGCTCAAGGTCACATTTGGCCCTCTATCCCTCAAGCACAGCCCTTTGACTGAATCCAAATTTCACAGAACAAATTCCCTTAATAAAAGGATTTGTTCTGTAAACCTGGGACTCAGTCAAAAGGCCTCACCCAAAGACCTAGAAGGCTACATGTGGTGCCAAGGCTGCAGGTTCCTTACCCCTCGTAGACAAATAGACTAATATGTATGTAATAATTAATGGATATTACAAGACAGTATTCAATTCAAAGTTAAAAGTGTGATAAAGACAATATGCATTTAAAAAACAAAGTTGGAAATCAATGAGGAATGATATTATCAGAAAAAAGATTTATAGAATAGGTCAGTCTTGAAGAATATGAAAGACTTGCTTAAATGAAGGTGAGATAGGTGAGATGGAAAGGTATTCTAAGCAAGAGGAATAACAGGACCAAAGGGGTAGGGTAGGCATGAATTCAATGGCAAATAACAGATCGAGTAAAGTAGGCAAAGAAAAGACCTATCACAGCTGTCTGTGAGAAGGAACGATGACTATATGTATATGCGCGCACACACACACGAGATATGCCCTCTAATCATTCAGGATAAACTCAGTCAAATATAAACACTCTGGGGAGCACAAAGAAGAGTGAAGGGTAGCAGACAAAAGAAAAATCAACTCACATCTTACCATTGCTAAAATAATGACTTCTCTGAACTTTTTGTTCTTTTTCTCAAGTATGACATTAGTCTCATTCTTTGTTCCTAGTTTAAGCACAAAGTATTAACTCTGACATCTTCTGACCCAACTCATATGTGACAATTAAAAATGTGTCCAGTGCATATGCAGACCTGATTTCTGACCAAGTTCATTCCTACCCAGAACATAAACCCTAATTTTACCTGAACCTTAATCTGTTGATTAAACCTCTATGATGAATTCTTAACCTTTTTTGTGGACCTTTGGCAGGTCCTATGAAGCCTATGAATCCTTTCTAAGAATAATGTCTTTCAGGGGTGGCTAGGTGGCTCAGTGAATAGAGCATTGGCCCTGGAGTCAGGAGGACCTGATTTCAAATCTGGCCTCAGACACCTGACACACTTACTAGTCATGTGACTTTGGGCAAGTCACTTAACCCCAATTGCCCTCCAAAAAGCAAAAAAAAAAAAAAAAAGAATCATGTTTTTAAATGACTATAAAATACCTAAGATTACAAAGGAAACTAACTATACTGAAATATAGTTATCAAAATATTTTAAAAGCACATTCATGGACTTCAGATTAAAATTTTCTGCTATATAATGTGTCTAGTATCATCAAATAATTTATCATAAATAAATCATCAAAAAAAAGTACCACTTACTTGTCATGTCACATCATCTTAATTACCTATCATTAGAAGTAGCCAATAGACCCAATTCAGGTAAAACTACTTATTCTTTGCATAGGGATAATTATCTCTCAACGCCTTTTCTTAGAACCAGTAGATACTTTTTTCCATCTTGTTTAAAAATATGCATAGGTTTCATAGCCACAAGAAAACATCACCTCTCTCAACTTTGCAACTTCAAGAGTTTGATTCTTTGAAGTAGCTACTGAAACAATACAAATGCCAAACCCAATTCCCTGAATTTAGGAAATGTTACTCTTTGTTCTGTCACTAGCAGTAGCTGTCAAAAAGGAAACTGGACACCCTAAAACATAGATTGATGCACATTAATGTGCTTTAGAGTCACAGGGAGCCAACATTAAGAATACACAACTTGATTTGGGCAAGTTAAATCAGGGCCCTTCATTAAGAAGAAAGGGAGGAACAAGGAAATAAAAACATCTAAAATGATGAATATTCAAGAGCACAGCCCCTAAGCAACAAGGAATTCTTTCTTTTCTTGTTGTTGTTCAGCTATATCTGACTCTTCACAACCCCAATTGGGGACCAAGACCTGTATGTAGCCTTAACTGGTCTACTGAGTGATTGATACTCTAGCAGTGGTTCACAACCTGTGGGTTATGTTCAATTTGTAACAATGAAAGTACATTCTGCATATCAGATATTTACATTACAATTCATAACAGCAGCAAAATTACAGTTATGAAGTAGCAACAAAAATAATTTTATGGTTGGGGGTTGCCACAACATGAGGAACTGTATTAAAGGGTCACAGCATTAGGAAGGTTGAGAACCACTGCATCTAAAGGAATGTGAGGTCTCTTTATCCTAGAGTATTCTGAAGAGGAACCACATCCCTTTGTTTACCCTTGGCATACACAGACCCTCACAAATGAAAGTCATCCAGAATAGAAGTATGTCCTAAAACAGCTAGGTCCGTGTCCTAAAAAGAGCTAGGTCTGTGTCCTTGAAAGAACCATTTGTCTGGACTCCAGTTGCATATGCAGTTTCATTCTCCCAAACCAGTTTAGTGGGGTACTGAGATGATGGGGAAGCAAGGAACATGTTTTGTATTTTTCTTGTATGAGTGAATACATTTACTAATGCAGATTATATACTCTCAATAAACTCGTTAGTTAGAGCAACTTAAAATGAGGTTTTATCTCTATTCCATTATTCTTTGAAATTCCAGAAATGACTAACACGTACATGTCAGGGAAGGGAAAAATTATTTTTATTTCTTTGTGACCTATATTCTTCTTGAAAATGATGGCAGAATTTCTGTTGGTGTAAAATTAATATAATTTAATTCCTTAGCTTATAGACCATATTCCTTTTATAAGGTATAAAACAGAATTTTACAGGTGGAATAAACTATAGATATCATTTAATCTAACCTCTGTGTTACAAATGAGGAATGTTGGCACATGAAAGAGGGTCACATACTCAGAAGTTGGAAAGTAAATTAGTAATTAGCATCAATGACAGAATGATGTTTGGAACAAAGATCTTCTGACTCTTCTTAAGTTACTACATATAGACAAGCATATTTAACCAGAAACAAGAAAACACCCAGCATTGTTAGCAAAATATGTTTCAATAGGGGTGGCTAGGTGGCACAGTGAATAGAGCACGAGCCCTGAAGTCAGGAGGACCTGAGTTCAAATTTGGACTCAGACACTTAACCTTACTAGCTGTGTGACCTTGGGCAAGTCTCTTAACCTCAACTGCCCTGCCTTCCCCCTCCAAAAAACAAAAAACAAATTTTATACACACACATAAACACACACAAATACATTTCAATATATGAATTCCCTGCCAGGATCCACTCTGACCAACAGAGACTTTAAGAACAAAGACTAAAGACCCTGGAAGATGTCAAAAGTCTAAATCTATTTCTTACTATACACAAAAAGACCCAGAGTCTGACCAATTTAACCACAAATCTTTGAACATGCTAGGAAACTCTGAGACCCGTGTGCCATTTCTAGAATGCACAAAATCCCGTCATTCTTACAGGCTTTACTCCACATTTGCTCATATTTAGGTGAGAATCACAGTTACCTATTTACATATATCTCACATCTGAGAGAAGCCAATCAACTTGCCACAGCTTAGCATTGAGAGGGCTTAAAAATAAATGTCTGAATTAGCAAGTAGTTCCTAACTAAACCACAACTAAAACCCAGATCCTCAGACTCTTTTTAGTCTAGTTATAATTCTACATTGCCTATATATTGTATAGAATGAATTGTTTAGAATTACAATGTACCTGAGAAAAGAACACAAAAGGGCAATATGAAGTTATTATTCTGACAAACATACATAAATAAATATATCATTTAAAGTACAGGTTCACTCCCCATCCCAATTCCTAAATATAAAAATAGAGTAAAGTACTGTCTCACATGAAATATGGGAAGAAGTAGTCAAATTCACATTTATACTTCTAAATATGAAATATTCTAAATAACTTACTTCTCTGGATGACGAATCCAAAAAGATGGGACTTCCTTTTGATATTCATTTAGAAGACGCACCTATATGGAAGACAGGGACACAGTCTGAAAAACAGGTATTATGAAATATAAAACTAAATACAAAGGAATGTATATTTAATCAATATGTACCTTTTTAAGTAAACGGATCACATTAGGATGAGTAACATCTACCCCCGTCAACAGAGTTGGAATATGGTTTTCACCCGAAAGGAAATATAATTCCAAATGTCTGGCTGAAAAGGTAAAACATAACAGCAGAACAGTATCATTACACCATACATTTAGTAGTTTTCTCTGACAACTATTCACCACCCATTTTCCAAGCTGTGTAGTGTATGTCTACATCTTAGTGTGTAAAAATGTATATATACATGTGAGAAAAATGTGAGAAAACATGTATAACATACATACCTAAACTTGTATAAATTTCTTTCGTCATATGCAGTGGTGAAAGAGTAAATGTCTGTGCATAGAATTTCAAAATTCGATCCTACAGAAAAAGGATAGAGAATTTATACCAAACATTCCAATTAAAGAATGTAAGATGAATCTATGCAAAACAAATGACTGTTTCAACTTTGCAAAAAAGATTAATATTTTTCAAAAGGGTGGTCCCTTAAAAGAATAAATCCAGGGAAGAGAAGTCAGTCATTCATGTATCTACTTAGACCCCTACTTAAAAAAGAACAGATGTTCACAAGCTGACCAACCAGAACAGATACTATAAATATCAATTAACCAAACTGGAGGTTTTTTTTTTTTAGGATACAAACACATTTTAAAATATATCACAATTTAGAATATCTGCATGGGACAATAAACTATAGAAAAGAGATATTCACCAAGTCCCCTGACTGCATTTAATCACTTTATTTTTTAAATCCTAACTTTTTTGGTATGAATTTCATAGCAGAAAGTTCTCTAGTTATCCTTTTCCTACTCCCAAAGAAAAGAAAAATACTGTCACAAATTGATGGCAATATGGAAGGAGCTCAGTCTTAAAATTTCATTACTGTAGGGAACTCCCGGTAAGAAAACTACCTCTATAAATGTATTTCTAAGTGTCCTGTAAGGCAGAGTCTTAGTATGTGAAGTTTTTACTGGTCCACACTTAATCAGGATATGTCTCAGGTCTAACTTGAATCTGGATCTTCCTCACTCAAAGGCCAACTCTCTACACTACATTATAACATGCAGTTTTGGGGTGGCTAGGTGGTGCAGTCAACAGAGCACCGGCCTTGGAGTCAGAAGAACCTGAGTTCAAATCTGACCTCAGATACTCTACCCCCCCAAAAAAACTAGCCGTGTGACCTTGGGCAAGTCACTTAACCCCAACTGCCCTCCAAAAAAAAAAAGAAATATGAAAATATATATATATATAACATGCAGTTTCTTACACTTAGAATGTCTAACATAATTAAGTATCAAAGTACATGAGATTTGCCCAGGATCGAACAACTACTTTGCGGCAAAGGCAGAACAAAGGTCTTCCCAGCTTTAAAGTCAGTTCTCTCCCTATTTTCTCTCTCTCCATTTTCAAAATAAATTTTATATATATATATATATATATATATATATATATATATATATATATATATATATGCTAAACTATTACAGTAAAGTATGTAAAATAAAAGCAACTCAGATGTTCCCTTTCACTAATTTCAATTGCCTCAACTTGAACATATAGCAATGTGCTGAACTGCTAATAATTAAATCTAATTTTCCATAGCTTTATATGTGGTAGTTCCACTACCAAGTGACTCCAAATATTCTCCAGAAATCCTGAGAAATTTGTTCCAAATCTAAGATACTCTCCAGCAAGCATAAAGCTTTATTTACTACAAATTGGAGGGAATTCATAACATTTCAATTAACGTTATACTGCTCAAGCACAGTCACTAGGAGCACAAAATCAAAGTTAAAAGAAATTTTTAGTGCACACATAAGTTAGGAATGAAAATATCTTCTTGATGGATTTCCTAATCCAAAATTATTATTGCTATAGCCTCTCTCCTATTTCAAGATTCATCTGATTATTTTAAATAACAGTACTGTCCATTGCTACTGTTAAATATTAATAAGTAAAATTTTTAAATATAGGATTTTACAGGGCCCACTAACTCATAATTTGAATTATCAAAGTATTTTACATAAAATATTTAAATGACCTTAATTGCTTCCTAAACTGCCAGTCTCATAAAGTTAAAGAATTCACTGAATACAATCTTTACTGAACCAAGAAGTATAACAGAAAAGTATAACACAACACACTCTTTGACCTTTTAATTAATGAACACAAGAAATATTAAAAACATGATGACCCACAAAGACATTTTCCTTGTGTCTGATTACTATGAATTAAAATCGCTTAGTTTATAGTAGTCTGCAACGCCCTCTGCTGTTTGAAATATTGAAGTGCATTCAAGTAATGTCCAATTAAACTACTTTTACTCCTTATAAAAATTTTAGACTAACAACTGTTCAAAAAGTAGTGTCACTGTCTATCTTAAAGTCTACAAGATATAATCATTTGTTTTCATTGACGTATTTCATAACTTTATATGGGTATAAGTATTAGTGATATAACAAAACTTATCGTAGTATTGAGGTAGTAGGCAATGACCTGGGATAATGGGTTCTATTCCCAACTATGTCACCAGCTAACTGTGTAACTCTGAACAAATCAATTGAACTCACTGTGCTGATTTAGTCTCCTCATCTGTAAAATGAGGTAAAATCATGAAGATCATTTCCCATTCAAATATCCTTATCTATCCTGCCAAACTTCGCACAAAATACTCTATAGAATTTAAAGGTAAGTTTTAGCACAATGACATATACAATGCATATATAAAAAAGCTATAATTTCTAGAAAATAAACCAAATAACTATTTGAAAGGCTTTACTGAAAAGCAATGAATTATCTGAACCATTTTTTAAATAAAAATTTTATTTGATAGAAACTGTCCACCTAACACAAGTTTTAATACTGCACAGTGGTTGGCAAGCAGTTTTTAAGCTCTTAGTGTCAGGCACTGAATTAATTGAGGATACAGAGAAAGACAAAAACAAACAAGCAGAAAAAAACAAAAACAAAAACCAACCCCTTTATCAACTCACTCTCCCACTCTCCACAGAGGATCTTCAGACTTGTTCATTCCACTTCAAACACCCCAGAGCTATACCTACTCTTATGGTACACCTTCCTGGGGTAACCTTAACCTCTCACTGAGAACCCTGCTTCATATTTTGTTGGGGAAAAAAAACTGGGGTTTTTCATTCTGAGCTCCTTCTTCTTTCCTCTTTCTCATCTCCTATCACTCAGATGCTGTCTGCCACTATCTCCTTCTTTATCCCTGTTTTCACACAAAAAGATGGCTTTACATCTTACTGAGGCCCACTCATTCACATACACAAGCAACTCCAGTTCATCCCATTTATTCCAACAGACTGCACATCTGTCAGCCCCATTTGATTCTTTATCTTCAAGCTCTTCCTATGCCCTTCACCGTTGTGTACAAATATCCTCATGTATCCTCCATCCTCAAAAAACTTTCACTTGATGCTTCCATCCCAGCTAAATTATTGTCCTATGTCTCTTCTGCCATTTGTGCCTAACGTCCTAGAGAAGGCCATCTGCAATAGATGTCTCTACTTCTCCTTTCACTCTCTTCTTAACCCCCTAAATTCAGCTTCTGCCTTCAACATTCCACTGAAACTGCTCTTTCCAAAATTACTAATGATATCCTCATTATAAAACCCAATGGCTCTTTCTGGATCCCTACCTTTCCAGTCTTCTTATACTTTACTCCCTGCTACATACTCTACAATCCAGTGACATTTACCTCCTTGCTGTTCCACAAACAAGACACTCCATCTCTCCACTCTGGGCATTTTCTCTAGCTATCCTCCATGCCTCCATTTCTTCAAGTCCCAACTAAAATCCCATCTTCCATAAGAAGCCTTTCCCAACCCATCTTAATTCTAGAGTCTTCCCTATGTTAATTACTTCCTATTTATCCTGCATATAATTCATCTGTATATATTTGTCTGCTTGTTGCCACTTCATTATATTGTGAGCTCCTTGAGGGAAGGGACTGTCATTTGCCCCATTTTATACATCCCAGCATTCAGTATAGTGCCTGGCACATAAGAGGTGATTAATAAATGTTTTTGACTGACTCACCAAAAAAATCCCCTGCCCTTAAGGAGAGTACATTTTAATAGAAAAGGACAGAAACTTATTAAGGGTCTACTATGTGCCAAGCACTATGCTAAGGGCTTTACAAATATTAGTTCATTTGATCTTAACAACACCTATGTGAGGTGCTATTATTATCATTCCCATTTTACAACTGAGGAAACCAAGGCAAACAGAAGTTAGTTAACTTGCCCAAGGTCACAGAGTCACTAAGTGTAGAATGGTAGATATGACTTCAAGTCTTCCTGATTGCAGATTCAGAACTCCATCTACTTGTCTCACAATGGGAGAGACAGCACGTTAAGTAACTAAGAACTAGGTATATTTAAAATATAAAGGGGAGACATAAGTAGCTGGGGCAAGGCGGGGGCAGGGGGCTGACCAGGAAAGGCCTCCTTTAGAAGCTGGGCTTTAAGCTAGATCTTGAAGAAAGACAGGGAAAGTAAAAGAAGCAGGTGGAGGGCCAGAGACTCCCAGGGAAGTGAGACAGCTAGTGCAAAGGAATGGGGATGTAATATCCTGTACAAGGAAATGTATGTCAGCTAGTATAACTGGTCTATAAGGTATGTGGAAGGAAGCAAAGTGTAAAAAGACTGAAGGGGTAAGAAAGGGCCAGGTTATATAGACCTTTATATGTTAAATATTAGAAATTATAGTGGTTCTTTGAGCTAACAGTGAATCCCTGGAGCTCACTGTGAGAGGATGAGGAAGGTTAATATGGGCAGACCCACACTTTCAAAAAATCACTAGCAACTGAATGGAAAATGGATTAGAATGGGGAGAGGCTGGAAGAAGCCAGTAAGCACTTAATAAATGCTCTTCTATTTCATTTCATCCCACAGTTACATTTTTCTTTAAACATGACAATTTGTACACAAATTGAAATATATTCTCTGATATACAATTACAGAAATTTTCTATTTTTAAATCATCTTCAGATGACTACTAATACTTTGGCTTTAAATTTACCCACTACCATCCAGCTTCTGTGTCAAGTAATATCAATGCCTCACCTCTATATAGTGACTTACAATTTACAACATGCTTCCTTCACAAACACTCTATGAGATAGGTAGTGTATTATGAATACTTTACAGATAAAGAAACTGAGTGTTAAAGAGATTTATTAACTTGACTAAAAATGAACTGATATTAGAAGGGGAAGAAATAAGATACTAAATCAAGTCCCTAAATTTTACAACAGACTGGGAAATTATCTGTAAACAAAAATGTTAAGTATATGTACTAACAAGAAAAAAATTAATGAATCCTAATTTATCAGTCTCACTCATTTTTAAGACTGTAGCATCTATAACTACACAAATCTGCTGGATACAAATAATTTGTAAGAGAATAACAGAGTTACTTGACTACACCATAACATAATAAAAAAGTTGGTCTTCAAAGTCTCATTAAATTGTGTGTTATTACAAGCATGAGGCAGCTAGGTGGTACAACTAGTAGATAGAAAACTGAACCTGGAGTCAGAAAGGTCTGAGTTCAAATGTAGACTCAGACACTTACTAGTTAGATGACCCCAAGCAATTTATTTTATTTTGTCTGCATCAGCATTCTCATCTGAAAAAATGGGGATAATAATAGCATGATTCCTATAGTTTCTATGAAGATAAAATGATATATTTGTAAAGCTTTTTGCAAACTTCAAAGTGTATATAAATGTTAATTAATATTGATATCATTATTAAGATATATTTTAATAGGACTCACAGTATTGCAAAACAAACAAAAAATGTGCAACTCCATTCAGTATTTAAACCCATTTGAATAAAAAAATCCCACTATTTAAATAACTCAGAATACATGACAAAGCTTTTCATCTAATAACAAAATTTAAGGACAATTCTTAATTTAAACAAAATATTTGATTCAAAATGCTTAAAGGCAGAAAATTACTCTTCATTTTTCTGAGCTACTCATTTATAGAAATAAATTCCATAAATAGAGAAAAAGTAAAATAAAGTATATTTTACATAATAAAGACAAACCAATGTCTCCTTACATTAAATGCAGGATCAGGATCTGCAAGACATACTGTAAGCTTTTCACAAAGAGCAGTCCAGCTTTCACAGTTTAGTACATCAGAAGGAGGAGCAGAGCACAATGTCTGCATTGCTTCAAGTCGCACCTGTGACACCAGGAGGAAAAAAATCCACACATTATAGTAACATAAACCATTAGCACTGAACCAGCAAAACAAGCAATCTTTAATAAGCTATTGAACATCTGAGTCTGAATTAATAATTAATTTAGAAATTTACTATAAAGTAACCAGATATTCCTTTAAAAGATAAGGCTTGCAAGCCAATCTCTTATACATAGTATGCATTTTAAAAAGCAACAGAAATTTCTTAACTGAAAATAAAGAGTACTAAAGTCTTCTAGACTACAATTCTAGCCAGTTAGATGGTATTTTAAAAAAATTTATTTCTAGAAGATATTGAATAATATCATCTTTTCCCCAAGAAAGGGTAGAAAAGGGAGGGAGGGCAAAAAAGGAGTGCTACAGTTTAGAAAACTGAGCTTACTGCCTTTCACAAAACATTTATTGCTAAATCTGCTCTTATTCAGAGTCCACTGGAAACAGTGGCACTGAAGCATGAGCAAAGTGAAATTTAACCCCTTCCACTTTAGCCTCAACACAAAGCAGATGGTTATTCTGAGTATTATTTCAAATTCTTGTTCTACTGAAATGAGGCTTTGAAAAAGAGTAATATGGACAAGTTCATAAAGTCTGAAAGTACCTTACAATAAAAAGTATTAATTCTCCTAATATTTAATTTTTGATTGGCAAACAAACAAAAAAATCTCTGAAAAGTACTTTGTGGCTTAACTCCTACATTTCTTGGAATGAAGGAGGGGGAAAACAATATGCTTTAAAGTTTCTCTCCTCTCCCCCCCACCAAAAAATTCTTAACTTTGGGAAATCTGTTGATGCATCTGAGGGAAAAGTTCTAGTCAAAAACACTGCTCCATCTGCCTTCACATAAAAAACTATAAGACAGAAGCTAAATGGAGTGGAGCAATGAAAAGGAAGAAAATACTTGTAAGGTAATCACCTCATAAGTTTTTTTAATAGCAACACTACACCATCCAATCCATCTTCCACACATACATAAACTATTAGTTAAATTGATCTTTTTGGCTTAAGAAAACCAAATTACCAGCATCAGAAATTTAAAAGGTGAATTCCCAATCAATGAAAAAAAAGTAATGATTTTGTGTAATTATATGCCAACAAATCTGACCATATAAATGGAATGAATACTTAAAAAAACATTAATGCTCAAATCAACAGAACATGAAACAAGGTATTTATTTAAATAATCAAACCAAAAAAGTCAAGTCAATAAGCAAAAAAGCAAGTTAATAAACATTTATTAAGAGTTTACTATGTGCCAGACATTGTACTAAGTGCCAGGGATACAAAAAGAGGTAAAATATAGTCCCTCCCTTCAGAGTTCACAATCTAATATGGGAGAAAACATGCAAGGAAATATGTACAAACAAGCCATATACAGAATTATTAAGAAATAAATAAAAGAGGAAAGGCATTGGAAATAAGAAGAGTTGAGAAAGGATTCTTGTAGAATGTAAAGTTTTAGTTGAAAACTGAAGAAAAATAGAAAAGGCTAATGAGGTAGAATTGAGGAGGAAGCACATTCCAGGCATGATGGATAGCTGGAAAAAATGCTCAGAGTGGAGATGGAGTGTATTGTTTGTAGAAGAGCAATGAACAGGTAAGTGTCACTGGATAGAAAAGTATTTGGCAGGGAATAAGGTATAAGACTGGAGGGGATGCATCAGAGAGGGGAATGTGTAAAGAATCTTGAATGCTGAACAACAGACTGTATTTGATTCTAGAAGTGAGAGGAAACCACTGAAGTTTATTGAGTAGGGGGTGACATGATCAGACATATTCTTTAGGAAAATCACTTTAGTGGCTGCATGGAGGATAAACTGGAGTAAGAAGAGACTTGAGGCAAGCAGAGCCACCAACAAGCTATTGCAGTAATACAAGCATGAATTGATAAGGGCCTATATGAGAGTAGTGGTACTGACAAAGGAGAAAAGGGGGGTTATTCAAGAGATATAAGTTTTTCTATACAACCAGACTAATGTACAATGTGAAAGTATTTGCAGATCCTACACTTGATTGCATGTTGCTGTGGGTGGGGAGAGGGAAAGGAGAAAATTTGAAACTCAAGGGATTGTGGAACCGAATCTTATAAACTGAGTAAATAAATCAATTTTTTAAAAAAAGAAAGAAACTAAAAGTGAAAACAAATTTTTCATGGTGGAGAATTACGGATGTGAAACACTACATGAACTATCATACTTGGTTTGTGTATTGGTTACTTTTCTGAAACTACTTTTTTTTCTCTTATTTTTTTTTTCTTTACACAGGATGGTTTTCAGGTAGGAATGGAGGAGGAATACATAAAATAAGCTGACATTAAAAATATTTACATACCTGTGTATATATAAATATTTCATTTTATCTGAATTCCATTATTTCTTTCTAAGAAACTGCCTTAAATATCCTAATGATCTTAATTTGAACACAGACACATCTGAGAAGAAAAATCAGAGGGGTGGCTAGGTGGCACAGTGAACAGAGCACTGGCCCTGGAGTCAGGAGGACCCGAGTTCAAATCTGGCCTCAGACATTTAACAATTACTAGCCGTGTGATGTTGGGCAAGTCACTTAATCCCAATTGCCCTGCCCTCCCCCCTCCAAAAAGCAAAAAAAAAAAAAAAAAAAAGTCAGAGCTAGTCTGTCTATGGCTGGCTATGATGAATTACTATCATGCTCTCATTATGTCTATAACCCATTATTAATATATGATATACAAAAATAGCTTTATGAATATTTTTCCTAATATTTTTAAACATACCTTTTTAGGTTGCCCAGGGTCCAGTTGTTCTAAAAGTAACTGTAATTTTCCTTGACTGAATTTATAACTCTGAAAATATATTAAATATATGAAAAAAATTCATTTATTTAGTATTCTCATAATCAATACTTTAAAGACTAGAATTACTAGACATAAAATGAAATGGGGAAAAAATGAGCTATCTTTATTTCCAAAGGCAGATAAATGACAAATTCATGGAACCCAGTTTCATCATGCATATGAATACATCATTGCATTTTTTTTTTAATTACAGTACGTAGAAAGCCAG
This sequence comes from Pseudocheirus occidentalis, assembly GCA_028646575.1. Classification (NCBI taxonomy): domain Eukaryota; kingdom Metazoa; phylum Chordata; class Mammalia; order Diprotodontia; family Pseudocheiridae; genus Pseudocheirus; species Pseudocheirus occidentalis. The sequence continues at coordinate 281,509,927 of CM053593.1, read as the reverse complement.
TAGGTTAAGATGCTACATTGCACATATTATTTTGTCCTGACAAATCTGTGATACAAAAGTGACAAACATAAAACGCTACTTAAGAAAATAGCTAAAATACAAACATATAAGCTTCCAGACATTTCTAGAGGTTTTTTGGTTGGTGTACATTAATCCTTTTTTGTCCTTTTATTTTAATTTTCTCTCTTACACTGTGGTGACTAAAATTCCTTAGAGAAAGGATGGTCATCAGAAGACAGGTTTAGAGTAGATCACAACCACTTTAAAAGCAGGCTCACTTGGGTTCAAATCATGCGTTTAGTACTGGATGTATGACCCTAGACAAGTCACTTAAACTCTCCAGGTCTTTTGTCTCATTTGTAAAATGAGGGACTCTAAAGGACTTCCTATCTTTAAATCTATTAACTCAAAATACTTGTTTGTACAAAGATAGAGGATGAGGTGGAGAAAGGGTGAATTAAATGCGAGATTATACCCCTCAGTATGGAAGAATGGTGCTACTCCCCAGAAAAATAGGGAAGTTTAGAGGAAGGATTGATTGGGGGATTGGGGAGTTCCATTTTGAATGTGTTGACTTTTGGGTACCTGCAAAACACGTGAGTAGAGATGCCCAGCAAATAGCTGGTAATAAAAGATCACAGCTCAGAAGAGAGGTTAGTTTTGGTTATATAAACTGGCAGTCATATGCACAGAAATGATAAATGAACTCATAAAAGCTTCTGAGATCATCAAGGTAGAGAGCAGACAGAGAAGAATTTCTTTTTTTCTTATTAATTCTCTAACATACACTTTATATTTCTCTCAGGCTTCACCAAACCACCAGAGGGGTCCATGGAACAAACAGAGTTAAGAACCCCTGATTTGAAACATTAACAGTGAAGCAATTCCCACTTGTTGCTCATTCAACAAACATCTCACATCTAGATTATTTTCAGTTAAGTTTATGAATATCATAGATCTAGAACTAGAAAGAACCTCAGAAGTCATTTAGCTGAATTATCTCATTTAACAAAGGAGGCAACTGAGGTCCAAAGAATTTAAGTAATTTGCCCAAGATCATACAGGTAATAAGTAGCTGAGTTAGGATTTTAACTCAGGTCCTGTGATTCAAAATTCAGGGAACATTCCACTGCACCAAAATGTCTACAATTTGATTCTAAGAACCCTTTTGTTCCTTTTTCTGTATTTGGCTCCTATTACTGTAGAATTAAAAGGGGTTCACATGAGGCTGATGGCGATTTTATATTTTTCTTGCCATGGCCAAAGAATCTATCACAAAGTGGCAAATCTACTGGTGATGAACCCCTCTGTGATTATGCACACTGGTCTTCAGAAAACAGTCTATTGCCTGGGTCATAATCAAAGCTTTTCTATAATGATAGAATCTGCCAGGACTCAAGCTCTGTTTGTATAGCCTTTAAGAATGCAGGGTCAAGTCCACATAATGGTAAATAAAACATTAAGGCAGAACTCTGTGGATATGAGGTCTATGAATAAAAATTCAATCACTTAATCGTCACTTTCTTCCTCTTAATAAGAACAGATTCAATAACAACTTTACATTCAAATATATATTTTGAAAAGATGCTGAGGGTAACATGGCAAGGAAAGTGGTTTCATTAAATAATTAATGTGTTTAATTAACATTTGTTCATATGTCTAGAGTGTCTTGAACTATAAATGCTTAAATTCAACTTGCTTTGACTAGCACAGGGGTGGGGAACCTGCAGCTTCTAGGCCACATGTGGCCTTCTTGCTCCCTGGGTGGGGCCTTTTGACTGAGTCCAAGTTTTACCAAACAAATCCTTTTATTAAGGGGATTTGTTCTGTGAAGTCTGGATTCAATCAAAGGGCAACACTTGAGGGCCTCATAAAATACTATATAGATGGATAGGAATTTCTCATGAAAATAATGCAATGATGATGGCAAACAATATAAAAAAGAAGAAAATAACTGGCCAGTGTAGACATCCATAATGATTAATTCTTGGATCTAAATGAGCTCAGCATTGAAATTTATTTAATTTTTTGGAGCCTGGTTCTCCCTAACTTGCCCCGACTAGAGGTACAGTAGTGACTCAAGAGCCCAACCTCGCTGTCAATCAACATGGTAGTTTTTAACCTGCTCTATTTCTTTTTTTTTTTTTTGGTTTTTTTTTTTTTTTTTTGCTTTTTGGAGGGCAGTTGGGGTTAAGTGACTTGCCCAAGGTCACACGGCTAGTTTTTTGTGTTAAGTGTCTGAGGCCGGATTTGAACTCAGGTACTCCTGACTCCAGGGCCGGTGCTCTCTTCACTGTGCCACCTAGTCGCCCCAACCTGCTCTATTTCTAATCTGGAATGGTTTACCCCTGCTTTGGCAGCCTGGTGGTCTTCTACTCCTAAAGGTTCACTATACTGGTGCAAGATTTAGCCTAGAGACCCAAATGGCTTTGACTCTACTGCAGCTCAGCCCTGCTAACTCAAAGGATTTATCAGCTTCAGTCTACCAAGTAGCAGAGACTACTGGTATGTGCTACCACAACCAGCTCCATTAAAGTTTCTCACTGAGCTAAAGAATGAAATTTGTTTTGTTCAGCAATAGTTCCACTTAAAAGGTATTCATAAAGAATATACTGTGTAATCATTTCCCCAAGAAATCATGGAATCAATTACTTCAGTTCAATATGAGATGAGGAATATTCTCATAACCATTAACTTAAATTGTTTCAGGAATATAGCTATATATTCTCCAAATGCAAATATCTATCACTATCATAATTCATTTGAACAAGGAAGCTTTCCAATATTGGTGATATTGCCATCTGAAATTTTTATGATTTACTTTAAAATTTTATAAACTATTTAATACATGACAACTTGAAGAAGAGAAGACACTTTTTAAAAGAACATTTATGTAGGAAACAAAGATAAGGAAGGTTTAGGTATAAACCTGTCCAATCACATAACTATCACTTTCATCTTCTCAGTAAGAACAGATTAAAGAACAAATGAACAATCAAATATCTATGTTGAAAAGACAGTGAGGGTTACATGACAAGCAAGATGGCATATCAGTCATTGTCTTCAATCCTATGCAACCTGCCAACCCTAAATAAGAATTACACCTCTTATGTATTGAATAACTATAGTTACATTCATGAAAGAAGAAAAAGACAAAATCATCAGTAAGGTCAAATTTTTGTTTATGAATTAACACCAGAAAATGCATATACTTAAAGAGTTCTTACTCCATGCCCCTCTCCCACCAGTCTCCATGTACCAAACAGAGCACAAACTCATAGGCTTGTATGGCTCAGGCCAAGATTACAGACTCTTATTGCTTCAGTTACTTTGCTCAAATACCCTCTGTGCCCCATGGTCTTGCATAAAATGACAGAAAGACATTGTTTAAGCCCAGGTATGCAGAGAAACCTATCAGAATGAAAATATACAATCACCCAACTCCAGGGCACATACTCCAAAAAAGCATATTAAAAGACTAGTACTGGCCTTGGACTGTCAGGGTAAAAATTCCTAGGAATGACATGTGGTAGTCAGTCAACTTATAAATGTTAAAAAAAAAAAAAGAGTATGCCTAAATCAAGTTTAAAAGTCCAATCAAGATAAAAAATGTAAAAATGTGTGACTTATTTACCTACTCCATATACAAATTATGCCTCAAAATTCTTTCAACCAATAGTAAAATGTTTTTTGTTTACTAAAAATATCTCCTTCATTTGCTCTACTGAAGTAGACTCGACAGGGGAGGAGTACTATACAAGAAGTGAAAGGGGGAAGAGCTAGGAATCCTGGTTTCATAGTACTCTTGGGTCTCATTTAATATAAGATTTCTTCAGCCTCAAACAGGTCTTTCCATTCACCTTCCCTAAACTGTAAGCAATCTTTATTATCTCAGTTATGAATCCAAGTTTTTAAAGGGTAAGGCTTAAATTCCAGTCTCTGATCTTCTGGTTCCAATCTAGTTAGATATTAAAATATGCCTTGGTTCTAATCTAAATTCCACAGCTGGATGTTCTGTTGTTTTCAGAGTAGCCAGGAGAATTTGGGATTTTTTGGTACCTACAAAACTTAATTATATTTATAATATCCATTAATCAAAGTTTTACTATACATATGAAGTTCAACATTTATTTCACGGGACGAATGCAAAACTAACCAACTCACCTGATTAAACGAAGAATCACTGTCAGAGCAATTGTCTGTGCAATAATTACTGCATTTCTCCTTTACAATTTTCTTCTGCATCTCCTTATTTCGTATCTGATCTTCTTCAAATTTGTTAATTAAAGATTCCACCACAACCATAATGACATTCTTCAGGGAATGCATCATTTCTTTATACCTTTAAAGTTAAGAGTTTCATTACCACTTTCTTTTTTAAGAGCAGGACCATTAATGAAGTGGATCAAATGAAAAATTGTAAATAACATATTTTAAAGTATTTTTATTTCGCTTAATATACAATTGTTAAAATGTCTTCAGAAACAAAAAAAAAATGTTTGAAGGAACCATCTAAATTACTTTGATTTCTCCAAAAAAAGGAAACTTGGTATTAGAAATAAACACAGATATATTTTACAATTAACAAGATATCATAATTGGTGTGTAATCAATCTAGTTTTTTTGTCTGGCTTCACAGATAAGAATAAGAAATTACATAGATTTCTGGAATGGGTGATGCTAAAAGACAACTGAAACTTAGTGCTTCCTCCCTCTGTTTGATTTTTCTTTATGCCCTTTTTCTTCTTGTTTATTCCTCTCTATCAACTCCTTTTCTTTTACCTTTTCCCCGGGTCCTTCTTCCCTGTCTATCATTTACATCTCCTAAGTAGTCACAATCACAGAGTAATAACTGATCTAATGTAAGTATAAAAGTTGTCAATCAAAGGAATCAAGTAGAGACTAGATGACTATTTGTCTGGAATGCTGTGTAAAGGAAGTTGAAGTAGACAGTCTGTGAAGTCCTTTCAATATTTTAAAACCTATGATATATTAAGTTATAAGCTTAGTTTCTCCACTTAGTTGGTGCAGACTTTCAAATCATTCATACTAATAGGGTGAAGGCAAGCAAAGGAACCTACACAAATACAGTCATAAAATTTTAGAGCTCTAGAGCATGTTAGAGATCATCTAGTTCAATGCTTTTTTTATAGATGAGGAAAATCCCTATTTTAAATAAACATACCAGAAAATGTAATTATATGTACTGCATACATAATAGAAGAATGTGTGATTTAATGTGCAAAGTGATGTCAGTATCTTCAAGCTCTAAAGAATCAAGGTTTGTCATACACAAAAAAGTAAACTATACCTAAAATGCAGAAAGCCTAAATAAGGTCAATGTAGAGTGATGGGAAAACTTAGGTATGGGTAAAATACCTGGCCAAGCTGAAACAAAAAATTCTTTATGTTTTCATTTGCCTGAACTGCCTAAAAAAAGGAAAAATGCAAATAGGCAAATTCTAAGTTCAAAGGGCTATCTGCAAAAAAAAAAAATTGTTAATATGTTTAATAAGGGGGCGGCTAGGTGGCGCAGTGAGTAGAGCACCGGCCCTGGAGTCAGGAGTACCTGAGTTCAAATCCGGCCTCAGACACTTAACACACACAAAAAAGCTAGCCGTGTGACCTTGGGCAAGTCACTTAACCCCAACTGCCCTCCAAAAAAACAAACAAAAAAAAAATATGTTTAATAAGAATATAATTTAGTGGCAGCTAGGTGGCACAGTGAATAGAGTACTGGCCCTGGAGTCAGGAGGACCTGAGATCAAATATGGCCTCACATAACACTTACTAACTTAACACTTACTAGCCATGTGACACTAGGCAAGTCACTTAACCTCAATACCCCTGCAAAAAAGAAAAAAAAAAAAGAATATGATTTGTACTTTATAAATGCAAAGTCTGATTACTGCAAGTGCTATTAGTACATTATACTTGACTTTTTATAAAATTGGAAAAAATTAAAGTGAAAAAAATTACCTTTATGTATAGATCACAAAACAAATGGCATTCATTAAGAAAAGTTACCTGACCCAGGTGGAATAATTATAATTGTATATACACATTCCCACATGAATGAAATAAAACAAAAATAGAATAGTTTATCCACAGCTGAACAATAATTTGCTAATACTGAAAATAACCCTGAGATCCTGATTTCACCCTGTAATTTTAGCTAGTAATACAGTATAAAAATTGTAACTAATAAAATGTTTTCATCATTTCATTTAAAATGATATTCTAAGAACTAAAAGTGCTGGAAATAGAGTGCTACGAAAAGACATTACTTTTTTCCCTCTATGTCCAAAAAGTTCGGCTGAAAAAAAGAGAAAATCCATATCCTAAAATGTTTATCTCAGTATTTTTAATACTTTTTCTCCCAATGTTACTACTGTATTACAAGCCCTCTGCACTATTTAACTGGACTACTAAAAGAATATTTTTAAAGTTAATAATAGTTAATTTTTATATAGTACCTACTATGTGCCAGGTACTGTACTAAAGTACTTTACAAATATCTCATTTGATCCTCCCAGGGTTGTTGTGACATAGGTGCTACTGTTACTGTTCAGTCATTCTCAGGTGTGAACAATTCTTCATAACCCCATTTGGGGTGCTTTTGGCAAAGATACTGAAGGGGTTTATCATTTCCTTCTTCAGCTCATTTTACAGATGAGGAAACCAAGGAAAATAGGCTTAAGTGACTTGCCCAGGGACACACAGCTAGTACGTGTCTGAGGCTAGATTTGAACTCAGGTCTTCCTGACTTGAGGTCTGGAACTCTTTGTACTTCAGGATAAGTTTTTGACTTCACTCTATTTCCACTTGTTAACCCACAGGTAACCTGGGGGCACTGGAACAATCCAGGGTGCCATTAATTATTAACCTCAGGTGACACAAAGTTCAAAAAACCCAATAAAGGGTTAACGAAAGTAAATATCTTACTCCTTCTATATTCTGGTTCTCACTGAGATCTGGCTCCATCCTAAAGACACAGTTGCTCTGACTTCTCTTTCCAGCACTGGCTGCACCTTCACTCATTCCCCCAACTCAGTGGTTGAGATGGAGGAGCTGTAAAAGTCCTTGTTTTCTACTGCTACTTCCAAGTTCTCCCTCAATCACTATCACTCAGTAACACCTCCTCTTTTGAAGTTTACTCAGTGAACACCCTCCCCTCAGTCAAAATCATGATGGTGGCTTTCTACCAATGAGTTCAGTGATTCACTCACAGTCTCTTTCTCCTCTTCAACTGTTGCCCTCATTCTAGTGGCCTTCAACACATATATTTATACACCCTCAACACCCTCCCTCAGAGTTCTTCAGCTTACTCATTTCTTTTTTTTCAAGTTTTACTTTGATTCTTTTATTACACTTACCAAATATACCATGAAAAAAAAACTAAATAAAATAACCCAATACAAAAGGCATCAACCTTTCAAGGGTTCTCTTTAAAAATCCCAGATACTTTTTTGTTGTTTCTTCTTTCTCATGGTTCCTTTCATTGGTTCTAATTCTTCTCTATAACATGAGTAATGTGAATAATGAATATATGTTTTAATATGAATTTATGTGTAGAGTCTATAACAGATTACACACCATCTTGGGGAGAGGGGAAGGGAAGAAAGGAGAGGGAGAAAATTTTAAAACTCAAAAGCTTATGGAAGTGAATATTGAAAACTAAAAAAAAAAGTTGACAAAACTCAATTAGATATTACAGATTACTCGTTTCACAAGACATATTGCTCCATACCAACAAAGTCAAACCAAAAGAAAGTCATACTGGAGGATCAGCAACACCTGGGGCAATCTCCATACCTATCAAGCCAGGAAAAACAAGGCTAAGAAAAAGGTCAGTGGAATTCTGTCACTAAACGCTAAAAAGTGAATCTGAAGGAATTTAAGAGTGACAGAACCAATTGTGAGACTGAGTGTGGCAGATTCCCAGCCCAGGAAAGTGCCCACTCAGGTTGGGGAAAGGAGAACACTGAGCACAAGGGAGCCGCACTAATGTGGAGCTGAGAGCAGAGTACAGCAGACCAAGAAGAAGCCCCAGCCAACCAGCAGATTCACCCAGCCAGGCCATCTCACCACAGGACAGAGGATCATCCAACCAGGTAGGAAAAAACTCAGGGCTCACAGCAGGATTAGCAGCTTCCCCTGGGGAAACCTGAATGTTTAAAATTATACACCCATACCCCCAGAAGCCAAAAGTTTAGTTGCTCTGACCCCTCCCTCCCCGATCCAGAAAAGTCCAGAGTTAAACCCCCCCACCCAGAACTGAATTAGTGGAAACAGCCTCAGGCTTGGGAGTGGCTAAGGAAAAGGGAAAGAAGACAGTACAGAGTCTAAGTCCAGGAGGGTGGAGGCATAAAGCCCTAACAAGAAAAACCCAGGTGCACTTTAGTATCACCTGGCCAATCAGGAAACAGCAGCCCTGCCTCTGGGCCCTTCAGCTGTAGCCTGCTCTGAGCCTGCCTGAGCTGTAGTGCAGAGACACAGACAGGGAAACCTGAAGGAACCAGTCCACCCCATGGGTTACTCTGTAAGCCTCAGAGTGACTCAGGGGAATCATTGAGAGTCCTTGTCTTGGCCTCAGGCTACACACTCTGAACCTACAGCTACCAAACCCCTACCTCCCAACCTGAGAAGCACAATACTCCGGCACCCCAGAAGTGGATATTCTCTCTAAAAATCCAGGACACTGGTGCTTACAATGGGGAAGAAGGAAACTGCAAAGGCTAGGACCATCAAATCTTTTTATACTGAACAAGAACAAACAAATTCAGAAGGCAACAGGGATTCTATATCCACACTGGAGACCAGAGAAGGAAATGTGAATGGGTCTCATGCCCAAAAAGCCTTCGTGGAGGATCTCAAGAGATTTTAAAAATGAAATTTGAGAGGTAGTGACCAAACTGGAAAAAACTCTCACTGAAGAAAACAAATCTTTGAAAAGCAAAATTGGAGAACTAGGACAGGAGGTCCAAATTCTAACCGGAGAAAATGCCTCCCTAAAAATGAAAAATTAACAAATGGAAAAGCAACTCTTGTGGGATGCAGCAAAGGCAGTACTTAGGGGAAGTTTTATATCCTTGAATACATACTTGAAAAAAATTAGAGAAAATGGAGGTCAATAAATTGGGCATGCAACTGAAAAACCTAGAAAAAGAACAAATTGAAAATCCCCAATTAAAAACTAAATTAGAAATAATGAAAACCAAAGGAGAGATTAATAAAATTGAAAGTAAGAAAACTATTGAACTTATAAATAAAACTGAGTTGGCTTTATGAAAAAACAATAAAATTGATAGACCCTTAGTGAATATGATAAAAAAATAAGAAAGAAGAAAACCAAATTCTGAGAAAAAGGGTGAATGTACCTCCAAAGAAGATGAAATTAAAACAATAATTAGGAATTATTTTGCCCAACTGTATGCATATAAATTTGACAACCTTAGTGAAATGAATATCTACAAAAACACAACTTGCCCAAACTAACGGAAGAGGAAGTAAATTATTTAAACCACCCTATCTCAGAAAAAGAAATTAAGTAAGCTATCAAAGAACTACCTAGGAAAAAAATTCTATCAAATGTTTAAAGATCAATTGATTCCAATACTCTACAAACTATTCGGGAAAATTTGTGAGGAAGGAGTCCTTCTTAATTCTTTCTATGACACAAATATGGTACTGATACCTAAATCAGGGAGAGACAAAACAGAGAAAGAAAATTATAGACCAATCTCCCTCTTGAATATAGATGCAAAAATCTTAAATAAAATATTAGCAAAAAGACTACAGCAACTTATAACTAAAAAAATACATTTTGACCAGGTTGGATTTATTCCAGGAATGCAAGGATGGTTCAATATTAGGAAAACCATCAGTATCATTGATCATATCAACAATAAAACTAGCAGAAACCATATGATTG